>RPFO01000389.1:1881637-2288364 GCA_009746045.1 Mesostigma viride | reverse complement strand
ACCCTGGCCCGGGATGGGCGCTGGACGACGGGCATCCCACTCTAGGATGGGCTGAAGGACCGTGCTGTACGTGGCACCCGGCACCGCAGGAAACTCTACCGTAAGGGCATCTGAGGCCATAATGCCCAGAGGCGGAGGGTAAGCCCACTGGAACCCGCCGTAGGTGTCCAAGTCATTGTGGCGCCTAGCCCAGCGATACAGGACGCGCCGAACCAGGATCTCACCCTGGAACACCGGATCAGCTAAAATAACCATGTCGAAAGGAGGCCGATCAGTCTCAACTGGTAGGCCACGGTCCCGCGGCGCCCGACACACCTGGGAGAACCCGTAGGACATGGGCGAAATGGCAAGCTCGGCGGAGGCGCGCGGCAGGTCACACTGGCGGCAGCGAGCGCAGACATACCATACCCAAAGACAGGCGTGTCGCGCGACTCCGGAGTCGCATGCACCACAGAAGGGGCCCGATCCCGATCGCCCTCTGACAACTCCCGAAGGGAATCGGCAGCGCGGGTGGCGCGAGGGTCAGAGCCACTGGACCGAACAACCGCAGCCAAAGACCGCGGGGCCGAAGGGACAGGGGCCGACGAAGGGGTAGGAACCGGCACAGCGCAGACGGCGCCGGTACAACAGGGGGCCGCGTCGGACCCGATGCCGCAGGGGGTCGCGACGGACCCGCCTCCGCACTGGCGCGCCGGTCTCTGGGGGCGGAGCACCACCAGGCCACATGTTGAAAATAGGGCCCGTGGGGACAGGCAATCCGGCATACGACTGGTTACCGTCAAGCTCCAGTCAGGCACCGGGATCCTCTGCGGAGGACCGCCCTCCCAAAGCCTGGGAAGACCGCCCGGGTCGCTGAAGAAACCCCGCGAGGGCGGCGCTGACGTGGTGGGCGGCTCGGACGCGGCGGCGACGGCGCGGCCGCTGGGACGGCGGACTCGCGCCGAGGCGCAGGTACGTCAGTAGCAGGCGCAGAGGTAGCCGAAGGCGTAGGAGCCGCAGCAACAGAGGGAACCGCAGCCGCCGAGGGCTCGCGCGGCACAGACGGACCCGTAGACGTCGAGGCGACCGAAGGGGAAGGGGGCACAGCTGCAGCAGACACCCCACCTGGCGTGGCTGGAGCGTGCGCCTGGGCCGCCATGAAGGCCCCGAAGGCCGCCGTCAGGGACTGGATCTGCGCCTGCATCGCAGAAACTGTCGCCGAAAGAGGATCAGGCTCACGACCAGAGCCCAAAGGGGTAGGCTCCACCGATGCGCACAGGACCGACCTCGGTGAAGACGGGACAGGGGAAGGGCCGACACTGAAGAGGAGGACGCCGCAGGGGAGGCCGAATACTCAGGAGGAATACTGTGCCTCTACCGGCGCGTCCGTAGGAGTAGGGTCGCCCAATCCTACGCCCGCTGTCTGGTCTGCTATCTCCATGAACTCTACTGCCCGTAGAAGGTCGCAGGGGTTCTCATCTATTTCCGCATCACCCTCGGCCGGAAGCCAGGGGAACACATCCCGTAGGCAGGAGCGGCCCACAGGGGTAGAAAGGTAGGAAAACACCCTGGGGCACTGGAGAACCGCAGCTATCTGTCCCAAGGCTGGACAGCTGGAGCCACATTCTACAAACAGTGCCCGGCATCGTCGAACCCGTGCAAAACAAGCTGGTGCGGTTCATCAGGAGGGACCGTACCACGTGACCCCGAAGAGAGCAGCCCTGACTAAACCGCATGCTGGGCCTGGAGGGCCGGCTGCACGATGCCACCCGGAAACTGGACCGTGACACCCACGGCCCGGAAGGGCCTCGAAGTACAGCTCAGGGTCCGGTAGGGGCAGGGACGGCAGCGGGCTCTCAGCCGGAGGGGTAGGCTCTGACATGACGGCTGCGGAGGGGGGGGACAACCAACCACCCGTCGACAGCAGACATAACATAAGAGAGGAGAAGGCCTACAACTAGAGCTTGTGCAGGGTTTTATATTCCTGCAGCAGGCGACTACACCCATCTAGCTCACTCTCCGTATACCACCTTATCTACTTCACTACGAGCATACATCCACTTCACTTTATACTGACGCTGGTACCGCGGCCCTTTTTGATATCTCTATGGGCCACGATGCTTTCTACTTCGTCTTCTACTTCCCCAGTGTCAGGGTTATGCTCTAAAGGGGCAGGCGCTAGCTCTCTACCAGCGAACGTACTAGGGTGGTACAGTTTCAGCTGGCTTCTATGGAAGGTGTTTGAATGTGTCTGCCAAGAGGTAGGGATATCGACTTTATATAAGAAATTTCCTACTCTAGACAACACATGGAAGGGTCCTAAGAAGGCGGGCCTAAGTTTGACCTTAAGTTCTGCTTCAAACTTATGAGCAAAACGGCCAACACGGGGGCCTTCTACTAATACTAGATCTCCTATTTCTATCTCAGGTGCTCTTCTATCTAAGGAGGCACGCAACCTAGCAAGGTACTTAGACTGAGCTTTTTGGTACCCTGAGATCGCGTGGTCATGAGCAGTTTTCATTCTATCTAGTAAGGACTGTACACCTTCTACAGTATCTCGGGACACATCATCCTTGTCCCGTAGAGGACTAGCTAAGAGAGAGGTAGGGGTAAGAGGCTGTCTACCAGTATCTAGAAGAAGGGCGTATATCCATGCGCAGCTGGGGCAATTGTTGAGGGAGAACTCTACCAAACATAAATAATCCTCCCAATCACTTCCCGAGCCATTAACATAGTGCCTAAGCGCTTCTTCCACTACCCTATTAAGACGCTCTACTAAATGAGAGGAGGAGGAGTGGTAGGCAGTACCGTAGGTAACCTTGGTACCGATGGCAGCGAAAAACTGCTGCCAAAAATCTGAGGTAAATAACTTATCCTTATCACTAATAAACTGCCTACTCAAACCATGATATCTGTATACATTATTGAGGTATAGGCGTGCGCAATCACGTGCGGTGAGTTCTAAAGGACACGGCACGAGATGGCACATACGAGTAAAACGATCTATGAACACAAGGATTGGGCATTGCCCCTATCATTCTTTCTAAAAGGTCCTACAAAATCCATCATGATAGAATCCCACGGCATGATGGGGTCAGGCAAGGTCCTAGGTTCTGCTATCTGTCCTACGTTATTGGGTTTCATCTCCTGGCAAGATTGACAAGTTCTAACATACTCATCTACATCCTTATAAAGGGAAGGCCAGTAATAAGAGCGGGCTACTAGGTCCCGTACCCGTTTACCACCCTGATGAGCAGCTAAGTCATGCAACTCAAAGAGCAAGGAGGAGCGACAGATAGGAGGGACATACAGGCGCCATTGAGGGGGAGAATCTGCTATCTGCACATATAAAAACCCACCTACAAATTTACAAGGGTGCTTGCCTAATTGTTGGGGATGTGCAGCAATGGCAGCTAATGCTTCCGGCTCAGTGGCCGTAAATCTACTAATAAGGCGTTCAAGATCAGAGGTAGGCATCGCTACAGAGGTATCCAGAACAGGTTTAAAGAGATCTCCTACCGCCTTGCCAAAGAGAAGGGGAGGTCCTAGAGGGACTACGTTTTCATAAGACTTTCCTGACCTAGTCGCTATATGGCTAAGCGGTATAGAAATTTTATTTTTCCCCTCCCCCCCCACCGAGGCCACGGGAAGGGCCTCACACGGGAGAGAGAGTCCTACGTGAGAAAGGAGATCAGGCATGCGAACAGCTGTATGAAAGAGGTAGGCATAGGATTCATCATCAGGTAGTTCACCATAAGGGGTTACACCCATAGTAGTAGGAACTAGAGTAGTATTGAGAACATCAAGGTCCTCGAAAAGGAGTAATCTGCACGACGAGAGAGTGCGTCTGGTACTATGTTATCTACACCCTTAACATACTGAAGTTTAAAAGGGGAAAACTGTGCTAAAAATTCCATCCAGCGCGCTTGCCGAGGGGTAAGGTTGGGTTGGGAGAGAAGATGGGTAAGGGGACGGTGATCCGTTTGGATAACTAACTATAAGGATCTAGCTCACAGGGTTCATTCAGGCAGACATCAAATTGAGCACCTTTAAGAAAGTGCTGCCACGCGTGGCAACAATACACCACCGCTAAGAGTTCCTGCTGGTGTACGGGATAGTTACGCTCCGCAGGGAGCATTGTCCTAGAGATATACTCAATTGGCTGTAAGCCCTGACCCTGATCCTGGAGAAGGACGCCCCTATAGCTACCTTACTAGCATCTGTAGCCACAACAAAGGGTTTAGTAGTATCCGGTAGGATGAGTACAGGAGGGGAAAGGAGTAGGGATTTTAGGCACTGAAAAGCCGACTGACATTCACTACTCCAAACAAAGGGGATATCCTTCTTTAATAAATGATTAATAGGGGCTGCTATAGTTGCGAAACGCGGGATAAAACGCCTATAGTAAGAAGCAATTCCTAGAAAACTACGTACACCTTTAACGTCGGTAGGAGTAGGCCATTCCTGAATTGACTTAGTTTTATCCGGGTCGGTAGCGACCCCGGCATCTGACAGAACGTGCCCTAAAAATGGGACACTCCTACCCGAACGAACTTTAGCACGGCGCGCCCACAAAGAATTTTCAGCCATTATTTCTAATACTTTCTTTAAATCACGTAGGTGCGTTTCAAAATCAGGAGAGTAAATAAGAATATCATCTAAGTAAGCTTGAGCACAAGAACGGTCATGCTCAGATAAAGAAACAGAGGAGAAGGAAGGATCCTTTAAATCAGAGGACACCTGAGGAAGGTGAGAATTTCCCATAACAGGTCTAAGCACTTCATTCATTAACATTTGAAAAGAGGCAGGCGAGTTACAGAGTCCCATAGCCGCTACTCTAAACTGGTAATGACCAAAAGGGGTAGCAAAGGCGGTTTTATGGCAATCCTCAGGAGCTATCCGCAACTGCCAAAAACCATCCGCACAATCCAGTACTGTGAAACAAGTGGAACCTTTAACCTTATTAAATATATCATCAATACGAGGTAGAGGGTATTTAGACTTCACAGTAATATCATTCAACTTCCTATAATCAGTAACTAGGCGAAACTTGCCATTTGGCTTAGGAACTAACAGGACACCAGCTGAGTAGGGAGTTACTAGGCTCTATCAATCCTGCTTCTAATAGTGACACTAAAATCTGTTTTAGTTCCTTTAACTCGGTAGGGCCCATTCTATACATCGGAGAGTGCGTAGGAACTGCACCGTCCTTGATAACTACACGGTGTAAAACAGAACGAGGAGGAGGATAAGAAGGAGTCTTTTCTTCAAAAACTTTTGAGGAATCTATCACAGCCATGTATCTTACTATTTCATTTTCAGTAAATCCCACTCCTATTGTATCCACTGTGTTTATATCTATATCCACACTATTATTAGTGATAGGTATCTCCTGTACTTCTAACTGAAGGAACATACATAATAAATATCCATATTCCTTTAATTCAGAACGCAACTCATCATTGGACATTAATACTTCAGGTATAGGTCTTACAGGAGGATCAACAGGTGTAGGAGGAGTAATATCTACCAAGGATAAATTTTCCAATCTATAATGACGTTCCGGTACCCAGTAAGAGCTATCTGGAAACCAAATGACCATGGTATCATAATTAATAGTAATCTTATTATCCTGGTGCCAATCTAATCCTAGTAATACATCAGCGGTAGTGATAGGGCCTATAGTGGCCGTCAGGTTGACAGTACGTCCTTGTATGACCAGGGGAAGGGACACCGTACCCGGGGAATGACTGGTGCGACCATCAGCATAATGAACAGTGACAGGTTTGGTGTGAGGGGTAGGGACTAGTCCTAAACGCCTAACTAGGGCCTCGCTCACAAAGGAGCTAGCCGCACCGCTATCTACCAACACAGAGACATTCAAAGTTCATCAGCATGCAAGAAAGGGTCTACAACAGTATGGGGAACGGTTAAACCACCATTCAAGAACATAAGAGGACGCACACGTAGTGGTAGGGAAGATTCAGCTCCTACAGAGGTTATAAAAACAGGCAGGCAAAAATTTTTATCTGGGGTACTATCTAAGGACCTGTCCAGGTTACCCCCGGCTGACAGGCCTACTGTTCCCCCTCCCCCCCAAATCCATAGGAACTAACCCCGAAGAAGACCCTGGCGAAAAAGCCACTGCTGGAGGGTCACGAGGGAGCGAAGAGGGTGCGGGAGCCTGATTATCATAGGGGAACCCTGGGGGTCCTGTCTGCACAGCATTCAGCCTACTAGGGGTAGCTGAGGGAATGCGTCCTGAAGTGGGACGAATAGGAGCACGCTGAGGGGTACGAGGAGGGCGAGCGTCGGGATGAGGGGGAGCACCCGAAAGGAACTTGGGGCACTCACGTTTAAGATGACCTACTTCCTTACAATGATAGCATGTGATATGAGAGACATCAAGAGCTGAAAGATCAGCAACGCAGATATCTAATTCTTCTACATAGGAGTTCTCCTCCTCAGGGGTAAGGATAATATTATTAATACGGGAACGGGTAGGGAGAGAAGGAGTGGTGAAGAAATCTGCTACTCGCAAGAGATGCTGGCGCACATGCTTGAGGGGCAGATCAGTAAAACGGTAGGCAGAGAACTGGCGCTTGACTTCACGTAATAAAGGTCTACTGAGGCCTTGGAGGAAGCGAGCACGTACTTCTGCACCCGACAAATCCCTAATTCGTACCATCTGAGCATCAAACTCTTTCATATACTCCTTAAATGATTTAGTACCCTGCTGCAAGGTACCAAAGGCTAATCTATCCTGCCAATCTGAATCAGGAGGGACTAAATGGTTCTCTAAACGCTTAAACAATTCTGCTACAGAGTTAGGGTAGGCATGAGAGGCCAAAGACTCACACTGAATGAGGTTAGCAAGCTCAGGAGTAATGCAGGTTGTAAGATAGTGAGGGACTAGTACAGCATCAGAGAGACGCCATCTATTATGATTCTGCCACGACTCTGTGTTCTGGGTAAGCAACATAATAAAGGTGAAAAACTGTTGAGGGGTAGACTTGACATCCAGCTTGGGAAGGTTAGCAAAGAGGGGAACTGAGCAGGGGGCTTAGGGGGATTAGAAGAGTCAGTTTTTCCCATAGGGCCACTATCTTCCACTGCTACATAAGCGGGATAGAAGGAAGGAAGAGGAAAGGTTTTGGGTAGGGGTCTAGAAGGGGCCACCGTTTCAGGCTGGTGCCCATAGGAGAAGGGTACAGTATATTGCTCACGAAGAGAGGAGTAGGCAAAATGATCATAATTTCTGTCATCTAGAGGCATGGTGCTGAAATCACTATCAACTTCTAAATCAGCTACACGGGTAGGGACCTGGGCAGCCTCATAGGCCGTATCAGGGTAGGGCCAGGAAGCAGGTGGGTAAAAGGGAACTGCACTAGGGCGCCCAGAAGGGCCGACAGGGGCAGAGGTACGACCCGTGTTAAAAGCAGGCATGGAAGGCACAGGGTGGGAAGGAGGCCTAGAAACATTGTTAGTTAGTGAGGACCTGCTGGGGGTTTGAGCCAAGGTTGCAGGAGGGGCAGGGGCCTGGTTCAAGGTAAGGGAAGGGTCATCACTAAATCTGACTTGCATACGTTGTTCATAGGTAGGAGGGGTAAGTGAGGGACGACGGCGACCACCAGTAACAGGAGAAGGAGGTGAGGTACGAAGATTACCTTGAGGAGTGAGATGGTGAACCGTTTCAAGTGAGTCCCGTCGGTTACCATGATTGTTGTTATGGTTGTTAGTATTATTATTATTATTACTCATAGTAGGAGTGTTGGTAGGTATAGGCGACATGTTACCACCCACGGGATCCATTTTTAATTAAGTAAATGATTAGGAATCTAACTGAAAGCAACAAGGATAAAGGACAAGGCCTAATTTAAGGCAAGGAAAGAAAAGAAAAAGCTTTTAATGTCCTAAAAGAAGGAAACAATTTAAATCAATCCTTTTTAACAACAGTAATGGATAGGGAACCGAATTCTAAGGTGAGAGGAGTATCTAAGCTAGATGAGGATGCAGCCCGCTTAGGGGGAGACGAAGGAGGGGTAGCAAAATCTAGAGCTTCTACAGGAGGGCTACCATGAGGAGTAGAACGTACGTGTAGGCCTAAATCTGATACACTATGGTCTATAAGGAATTGTTGGGCTTCCTCGAAGGTAACAAATTTCTTATACCTAACTACATTATATGTACGATTTTGCACTATCTTCCTAGCATCTGACCAAGAGAGGAAAATGGCTGACCATTGAGGGGTAATAACTACGTAATATTTAGCTAAGCTATTGTCACTGGACGAATGGGAAGGCGCAGTAAAAACACGACGTTGGCTCATGGTAACGCACCTGGTGGGTCTTGTGACGTCACGCTAGAAGAAGGGGTAGGCGACTTATCTGGGCAATCTGGATCACCGAAAGCAGCATGAGGGCGGAATTATCCAGCGCTCGTCCTAAATCAGCGACCGAATAGTCCAGCGCTCGTCCTAAAACAGCGACCCGTATCTCTGCGGGTGCGGCCGTCTAATAAAACAGCAGCACGAAGGAAAAAGGTGTAGGCTACTGCGACGCTAATCGTCTCACGCTGGCCGATCCGAACAGTAATAATCCCCTATCTACGACAGGAAGCAACCGTAAGCAGGAAAACAAGGCGAAAGACAGGCTAGCTACGAAAGGGTTTATCCGCTGCGAGCAGGTCTAGCATCTAGGCAGATCGTGTCCCGAACCGGGCAGCACTACTCTCCCAGCTTGAAGGCGACCCGCCCATTATACCTGTCAAGAAAGTGTCCGGTCTTCGTATCCCTGGACGCGGAAGGGTTCTTGCAAAGGCGTATGTGACAAAGGACCGTCGTCTCGTTCTCTACCTACGAAAGTTCCTCCGGAACCATTGTTACGTCCTGAACTTCTACCGCCACCTCTACCTCTAATGGGCCTGATGCTACCTAAATTGGTCAGGCCTCCTCTACTCAAACCCCTAGCGAAAGACGAACGAGACGGAGCTGATCTCAATGCATTAACGTATGTGTTACTGTAATACGCCATACAACCATTTACCAAAACCCGTTTACTCCAGGAATAGAGGAAGGAAACACACTACACTGCCGTGACCCAAGCCTATATGTGTTAATTCATTTAACACACGCCGAGTGCACACACGAGGGGTAGAACGTGCATAAATGGTCACCAACGGTCCAACACGCTCGGGCCGACATGGCCCTCGCCTACAGATGCACGCTGGTCCACTACATTCTACCAAAGGATCAGGACCACTAATAAAGTACGCGGCGCGGCGCCCAAAGGCACCCAATGTACCACAGTACTGTTACGAGGACAATAGTGTCCCGGTAGGAGCTACACGTAAGCCTAGGGACAACCGAGGCAAAAGACCTAATTTACGTCCGTAACTACTCGTGGTTCTCTGAACATAGTTTCTTTATAGTGAGATGGAAGGGTAGCCGCTATAGCTAGGTTATTGGGTTCACGTGACATACCTTTTGAGGCCGGTGCGGCCTGATCCGGATCAGTCGTGGCCAAAGCTTTGGCCAGTTTTTCTTGGCCAGGTGGCAGGAGCTACGTTGAGATATAAACCTGCCACTGTCTAGGTTTCTTGGCTCATGGCGTAGTGATTAACTAGATCTAGATTCTTTCTCTCACGCAATATGTGACCTAATAGCCCCGGCAGCCTTACGTAAGCTGCCGGCAATTAGAACGCCACATTGCGTCATTTGTTCAGACGCAACATTTGCGTGGCGAAAAAATGCCGTCCGGGCCAAGGCCGCATGACACGCAAAAAAGGACAAAAACAAACCCACCTAGCTAAGGTCGGCCTCTTTTCTTTTCACGAGGGTGGCGACAGCAAGCCAGGGGAAACGAACCTCTGGTTTGACGAACCTGTACTGTCGGAGCCATTTTTGGCCCTGAGCAGCAATGCCGAAGGGGCGCAAAGCTACAGGAGGGCAGGCAGCGCGCGGGGAGGACGGGACGCCCACACCGCGGGCTGCTGCCGCCAGTCACGCGCCAGTCGCCTTCAGCGCCAAAAAGAAGCAGCTCGCCACTCTGCTCGCCAAGTGCATCAGCCCCGCAGAGGCGGTGGGGGCTGTCGAGCAGGTCTTCGGTGCCGAGGACTGGGTGACGGACGCCAGCTCGTGGAGCTCGAGCCAGCTGAAGTCTGTCGTGCAGTTGCTGGCCGATCATTACAATTCGTTCAAGTGGCCCGCCGGAGCGGCTGTACAATTTTTCCCAGTGAGCGCGCTGCCAAGTGTACTTGTGGGCAAATTTTTAGGTGCCCCGTCACTTCGAGGTACTAAAAATTAGGCTACGGTACGAATTTCAGCGAATTTCAGCGAATTTTCAGTCGAACCAAAGGAAGTGACGCCAACTACCAAAAAGTTTCCGTTACGAATTTTCAGCCCAACACTCGCGCAAAATGAAGTGACGGCAACTACCAAAAAGTTTCCGTTACGAATTTTCACTCCCACACGTTTGCACAAAAGGAAGTGACGGCAACTACCAAAAAGTTTCCGTTACGAATTTTCAGTCCCACACTTCGCGCAAATTTTAGTAGGGCTGCACGCAAGCTACCTTTCAAAATTTTGCGCTAGTATGGAACGCATTTCATTCGTCTGGAGGAACGCTGCCCGCCAACTACCCCCGTTCAGAAAGTTCCGCCGAAATTTACCCGAGATTTGGAAATCTGAACGTCCGCGCAAATTTTAGTAGGGCTGCACGCAAGCTACCTTTCAAAATTTTGCGCAAGTATGGAACGCAATTCATTCGTCCGGAGGAATGCTGCTCGTCAACTGCCCCCGTTCAGAAAGTTGCGCCGAACTTTACTTGAGATTTGGAAATCTGAACGTGCGGTTGGAGTTTCGCGGGGAAACCCAAGTTCCCAAGTAATTCACCAATGACGCGCTTCGAACACTTGTCCGCTAAAACCTAAGCAGCCGCTCCGGCTGGCCACTTAAACAAAACTTGATGCACGTTGATGTTGGCGACGTGTTGGACGCACGTGACCCAAACGGAACGTTGGTGGCAAAACTGCTGGCCGTGGCAGATCTCGCGGCGGACGAGGAGGAGGATCAGGCGCTGCCACCAACGACACCTGCGCAGCGAAAAATGGCCAAGCCGAAAGGCGCGGCCAAGGTTTCGGCAGGTGGGGGGGCTGTCGGAAAGGAAATGAGGGCGAGGTTGGCGACATTCGTTGGGGCACCTCCGGAAACCGAAAATCAGGACGACGAGGAGGACGAGGAGGGGGAGGTCGCAGCCGAGAAATTCATGCAAGGTTTGAAGGCAGCGCTGGGAGGAATGGAGGGGGCGGGAAGCCACTTCAAGGCCTCGAAAGGGGTGGCGCTGCCAAGCCGAGCCAAGAGCGTGAAATATCGGGTTTCGGAGCGGGTGCTGCCGGGGGTGTTGGAGGACGCCAGCGACAATGGGATGGGAATCCGGTCGTGGGTCATGACGGTAAAGCCTGGAAATTGGCGGAACATGGAGAACAGGAAAATTGTCATGAACATTGCATTGGCCATGGACACCCTTCTCAAGGAGCTGGGCTCAGCAGCCGGGGAGCTTGTGGGCATGGAGTACCTAATGAGGGTGGTGGCGGCCTTGCTGCAGGTGGAGGGCAAGGAGGGGGGGGTGGAAGGTGGCCAGCCACCTCCTGCCATTGGGGGAGGAGGCTGCACTGTCAGCCACCCCGGCTGTCAAGGCAGCTCTCCAAACTGCCATCCTCTTGGACAAGCTCAGCAAGGCTCAACAAGTAGGGAAATAGAATCCCAGCGGGACCGCTCCCTTTTCCCGCTGCCATACCCACTTAGGCCAGCGTACACCGCGTGGGGCAGGGTGAGATCGGCACGCCGGCGACAGCGTGCCACGCGCCGCCACCGCGAGTACACACTGCAATGCAAGGTAGTGCGTTGGCTTAATTGGCTGTGGGGAGGGGGGCAAGACCCTCCTCCTAACCCTAGAGGGGCGTGCTCTAAGGGGAGGGAGGAGGCCCTTGCGAGGGTCAAGAGGCACTGCACCTGGCACAGTCGCCGCGTAGGGGGCGTTGCGACAGGCCAGGAGCAAGAAGGTGCTGATGCAATATATGGGAAGCAGAATAAGTATGAACAACTGCGCGCGGACGCGGTGAGTCTACCAAAGGCGGAGGTGGCGGGGAAGGCACGGCTGCTCGACCTGTTGGCTATGCGGCCGAGCTGGCGGGAGATATATGCCAGCGAAGAGAACTGCATCAAGCCAGCGGTCGTGGCGAGCGCAAAGTATTGGAATGTGCCCAAGCCCAGCCGGGGATGCTCCATGGCTGAATGGGGCAAGCTCATGAGCCGGGCAGCGGGCGTGGGCATGGTGGCGTTCCGGGAGAGGCGGCCCAAGTGGGTGGATGGCTGCTTTGGAGTGGCCAAGGGGGTGGGTGAGCTTCGGTTCATCGTCAACAGGAAGCTGGGCAACCTGCTGTGGGTGGACCCCCCAAGATCCTGCTACCCCACCTGGGCATCCTCGTGGAGGTCTACATCAAAGGCTGGTGCTACTGCGCCAAGAGCGACCTCGTGTCATACTACTATTCCATCGAGGTGCCCGAGTGGTGGTGGGACTACCAAGGGCTTCCTAGTGTGTGGTCGACTAGCGTAGGTCTGGCAGGGCCCAGGCGGAAGGTGTGGCCCGTGCTCAAGGTGCTGGCCATGGGACATTCCCATGCGGTGGCGCTGGGGGAGGCCATCCATGAGATGGTGCTCTACATGACCGGTGCCCTGGATCCGAGGCGCCAGGTCAACTACCTCTCAAGCGCAGGTGAGCTCACCTTGGTGCGCGACGAGTGTGGCCAGCCACTGCGCTTGGCCATCGAGTACAAGGAGGAGCGCGCCGGGGAGCTTCAGATTGACCTGGAAAACCCCCCTGCCCCCATGCTGTCCATCACCATTGATGACTTGGTGGCCAGCAACGGGCGGACCTGCGAGGCGGTGAACCAGCTCATCACGCGCGCTATTGAGGAAGGCTACCTCCCTAACAACCTTGTGCCGTCTAAGGAGAAGACTAAGATGGCGAGCCTGGAAGGGGACGAGCTAGAAGCCCTAGGGGTGGTGCACCGACGGAACGGCGTGCTGGAACCAACGGTCAAGCAGCTCAACCTTGTGATCGCCCACACGCAGGCTATACTCACTCGAGGCCGAGCTACGGCCGAGGGGCTGGCTGCCGTCTTGGGGCGGTGGTTGTGGCTGCAGATGTTAAGCCGCAGCTGCTTGTCCATTTGGCAGCAATGTTTCAAATTCATCAGCCTGCAAGGGTGGGGGCAGCGATCCTGGGTGCTGTGGGCCGGGGTGCGGGAGGAGTTAGAGTGTGCCCTGGCCTTGGCTCCCATGCTAAGGGTTGACCGAAGCGCACCTTTGGCCCGTGAGGTGGTTGCATCTGACGCGTCCACCTACGGGCAAGGTGTCGTGTACGCAACCATGGAGCCGGGCGATGTGACGGAGCTGGCGAGGGCACGAGAGGTGCGGGGGTACCCGACTTTGCTCATACCAAGTGAGGTGGCCTACGCTGGCCCTAGGCCACTGAGCGCGCGGGCGCAACAAGCAATCACTAGCCAGCAATGGCGGGTTGGGGTCCGGAGTCGTTGGCGGGATCCGGGGATGCACATCAACGAGAAGGAGGTGCGGGCTGCAGTGAAGGGCGTGGAGAGGAGTGCGCGCAGCTTGGCAAACCGAGGCAAGCGGGTGGTGAGGTTGGTGGACTCCACCGCGGCGTTGGGCTGCTTGGCTAAGGGGCGGTCCTCATCCCACAAGCTCAACAAGCAGTGCCGCCGCTTGTGCGCGCTGACCCTCGCCACGGGGAGTCGTTCCCAGTGGGTGTGGACGCCGAGTGCACTTCAACCAGCCGATGGCGTTTCTCGCGGCCAATCCATGGCGACTTTCTTGGCAGGCTGGGTGCGCGACCTGACCGCGGAAGGCATCCATCCTAACCCGGGGCCCCCTGCACCTGTTAGCTACCTTCCATTGCTAGAGGGGAAAGTAAAGCCGGCTACTTTGCTGGCCTACCGTCGTGGTCTTGATTCCCTCTTGACTTGGTGGGAGGCTGGTGGGCGGGCGGACGGGTCATCGTCACGAGCTGACACCCTTGAGGAGACATTTTGTGCGTATGTCGCCTGGGCTCATTTTCGGGGGTACAGCCGCCAAGTGTGTGTCAATGCCTTGATGGGGTTGCAACTTTATTATCCCGGTATGGTGAAGCGGTGGGACTTGGCCCGTGGCGTCCTCGCTGGGTGGAAAACACTTGTGCCCCCCCGTGCCCCTCCTCCCATTCCATGGGAGGCGGCGTTTGCACTTGCCAGCACGATGGTCATGCAAGGTCAGCGCCTTGCGGGCCTGCTGGTTGTCATCGTGTTCCGCCATTACCTGCGAATCTCGGAGGCGCTGAACCTCCGTGTTGGCCATGTGCGCCTCCAGCCTGACGTTCGGCTTGGGCCGGCTCAACGGGGCGCCCTACTGCTGAGGTCTACCAAGACCTCTAAGGGCAAGACTCAGTCAGTGGTGGTAGAAGATGTGATGTCTGAAACCATCCTCCGTCACTGCATCGCGGGTAAGCACGCTTGGGAGGCCGTGTTCCCTTTCACCTACCCGCAATTCAGGCGCATTTGGCAGGCTGCGAGTCAGGCCTTGGGGGTCGCCCAGATTTTCACCATTCACGGGCTGCGGCATGGAGGTGCCACTCACGATTTCCTCGCGGGTCGCAGCATGGGGGACATCCAGGGCCGGGGGCGCTGGCTTAGCAGCTCCACGGTTGCCCATTATGTGGGCTTGCACCGCAGTTTGGAGGTGCAGCTGCCTGAGGTTATTCTTCGGGCCATGGCCGCCTGCCCCCCTCGGGCCTGGCGGGCTATTTTGAAATTGCCCTCCACCTAATTTGGTTGTTCATTTCTCTGTCATTATGCTAGGTTCTTTGCCCCTGGCATGGATCGCCAGGGAGGGATATAAGGGTAAGGCTAGCCTTTGCCAAGCAATAAGTGTTCCCATGAGCATCGGCGGCCGGGATGTGGCCTGCCTTTTGTATGTGCTCCACTCATTGTTTTAATAAAGAGTCTGGTTACCCTGGAGTTCCACGGTTAATAGAATCGTGGTTCTCTGAACATAGTTTCTTTATAGTGAGATGGAAGGGTAGCCGCTATAGCTAGGTTATTGGGTTCACGTGACATACCTTTTGAGGCCGGTGCGGCCTGATCCGGATCAGTCGTGGCCAAAGCTTTGGCCAGTTTTTCTTGGCCAGGTGGCAGGAGCTACGTTGAGATATAAACCTGCCACTGTCTAGGTTTCTTGGCTCATGGCGTAGTGATTAACTAGATCTAGATTCTTTCTCTCACGCAATATGTGACCTAATAGCCCCGGCAGCCTTACGTAAGCTGCCGGCAATTAGAACGCCACATTGCGTCATTTGTTCAGACGCAACATTTGCGTGGCGAAAAAATGCCGTCCGGGCCAAGGCCGCATGACACGCAAAAAAGGACAAAAACAAACCCACCTAGCTAAGGTCGGCCTCTTTTCTTTTCCCGCCCACCCTCCCTGCGTGTTTGGGGGTAAGGCTAGCCTTTGCCAAGCAATAAGTGTTCCCATGAGCATCGGCGGCCGGGATGTGGCCTGCCTTTTGTATGTGCTCCACGAATTGTTACGCGACGTAACACCGTCGTGGTCTTGATTCCCTCTTGACTTGGTGGGAGGCTGGTGGGCGGGCGGACAGGTCATCGTCACGAGCTGACACCCTTGAGGAGACATTTTGTGCGTATGTCGCCTGGGCTCATTTTCGGGGATACAGCCGCCAGACGTGTGTCAATGCCTTGATGGGGTTGCAACTTTATTATCCCGGTATGGTGTTAAGCGGTGGGACTTGGCCTGTGGCGTCCTCGCTGGGTGGAAAACACTTGTGCCCCCCGTGCCCCTCCTCCCATTCCATGGGAGGCGGCGTTTGCACTTGCCAGCACGATGGTCATGCAAGGTCAGCGCCTTGCGGGCCTGCTGGTGGTCATCGTGTTCCGCCATTACCTGCGAATCTCGGAGGCGCTGAACCTCCGTGTTGGCCATGTGCGCCTCCAGCCTGACGTTCGGCTTGGGCCGGCTCAACGGGGCGCCCTACTGTTGAGGTCTACCAAGACCTCTAAGGGCAAGACTCAGTCAGACTGTGGTGGTAGAAGATGTGATGTCTGAAACCATCCTCCGTCACTGCATCGCGGGTAAGCACGCTTGGGAGGCCGTGTTCCCTTTCCGCCTACCCGCAATTCAGGCGCATTTGGCAGGATGCGACTCAGGCCTTGGGGGTCGCCCAGATTTTCACCATTCACGGGCTGCGGCATGGGGGTGCCACTCATGATTTCCTCGCGGGTCGCAGCATGGGGGACATCCAGGGCCGGGGGCGCTGGCTTAGCAGCTCCACGGTCGCCCATTATGTGGGCTTGCACCGCAGTTTGGAGGTGGAGTTTCCTGAGGTTCTTCTTCGGGCCATGGCCGCCTGCCCCCCTCGGGCCTGGCGAGCTATTTTGAAATTGCCCTCCACCTAGTTTGGTTCTTCATTTCTATGTCATTATGCTAGGTTCTTTGCCCCTGGCATGGATCGCCAGGGAGGGATATAAGGGTAAGGCTAGCCTTTGCCAAGCAATAAGTGTTCCCATGAGCATCGGCGGCCGGGATGTGGCCTGCCTTTTGTATGTGCTCCACTCATTGTTTTAATAAAGAGTCTGGTTACCCTGGAGTTCCACGGTTAATAGAATCGTGGTTCTCTGAACATAGTTTCTTTATAGTGAGATGGAAGGGTAGCCGCTATAGCTCGGTTATTGGGTTCACGTGACATACCTTTTGAGGCCGGTGCGGCCTGATCCGGATCAGTCGTGGCCAAAACTTTGGCCAGTTTTTCTTGGCCAGGTGGCAGGAGCTACGTTGAGATATAAACCTGCCACTGTCTAGGTTTCTTGGCTAATGGCGTAGTGATTAACTAGATCTAGATTCCTTCTCTCACGCAATATGTGACCTAATAGCCCCGGCAGCCTTACGTAAGCTGCCGGCAATTAGAACGCCACATTGCGTCATTTGTTCAGACGCAACATTTGCGTGGCGAAAAAATGCCATCTGGGCCAAGGTTGCATGACACGCAAAAAAGGACAAAAACAAACCCACCTAGCTAAGGTCGGCCTCTTTTCTTTTCCCGCCCACCCTCCCTGCGTGTTTGGGGGTAAGGCTAGCCTTTGCCAAGCAATAAGTGTTCCCATGAGCATCGGCGGCCGGGATGTGGCCTGCCTTTCGTATGTGCTCCACTCATTGTTTTAATAAAGAGTCTGGTTACCCTGGAGTTCCACGGTTAATAGAAGAAAACATGGTATCGGAGGAGTTAGGCTTCTCTTTGACAACATGGCTGCTGCTGCTGCTGCTTTGGAAAACAAGTACCTCTCTTTTATTCCAGCATGTTCGAAGGCAATTCCCAAGTTTGATGGTTCTTCCCTGCAAAAATGGGGAGAGACCAAGGAGCTTTTCCAAGCCCACCTGGAGGCCTATGATCTGGAGGGGGTCATCACCAAGCCTGAGGAGGCTACACCCAAGCAAGAGAAGGTTGTTTAGACAGCCTTGCTGGCGTGCCTCACTGGCAGAGCAGAGCAGATTGCAAAGACCATTGGTGAGAGAAAGGGCAGTTTGCTTTTTGCTAAGTTGGTGGAGGTGTTTGAGCAGCCTAAACTGACCAAGAGCAACAAGCACGACCTGAGGACATCCCTAATGAGGCTGACCAAGCAGCCCAACCAGTCCATGATGGACTATCTTACCGCTTCAGAACTGCTTCTGAGTGAGTACAGGGATGTGGGGGGGGTGTTGGCAGACAATGATTTTGCCGCTGCGCTGAAAGGTGGTTTACCTGATGCGTATAGGCCTGCCCTCGTTTCAACCAGGTTCGATGAGGACATGTCGCTGCTGGAGGTGAAGAAGGCCATGCTTGAAGCAGATGACCTGCTTGTGGGGACGCGCTCCACCACCACGGTCAAGCCTGAACCAGCAGCTGCCCAAGGCCAAGCATACAGCACAGGCCAACCAACCAAGCCGGGGAGGCCGACTTGCACATTCTGCGGAAAGGAAGGACATGCGGAGGAGATGTGCTATACCAAGTACCCACATCTCAGCAAGAAGAAGGGCCAGCAGAAGCCAAAGCGCAAGAACCAGAAGAAGAAGCATGCAGGCTGCGACAGCGAACAACACGGTGGAGGCTCCTGAGCTTCCCGTGGACTACGCGTTTGCAACTACGCGCCTAGTGCCGGGCGTACCTTTCTGGATTCTGGACTCTGCTGCATCCAGCCACATGAGCCCTAAGGAGGCTGACTTTATCAAGGTTCAGCCAACCAACCTGGCCATCCAGGGCTCCGGGGGCCGGCTGAAGGCTGTGGGGACGGGGACGCTCAAGCTACGAGTCGCCAACAAGGTGGTGCATCTGCCTCATGCTCTGCACGTGCCCTCTCTGGGTGCAAGGCTTCTTTCCGTGGCCCAGCTGCATCAGCAGGGACACGAGGTGAACCTACTGCAGGGCATGGCATGCTTTGCAGGCAGCAATTGGTACCTATCACGGTGCAGAACAACGTCTACGGTTTACAAGAATCACAGACTGTGACTACCCCTGCTGCCCACCACACCACAGACAACCCTGCTGCACTATATTTGTGGCACTGGCGACTTGGACATGCAGGTGCTGAGCGCATTCGCAAGCTGGCGGCCATACCTGCATCGAACATTACCATGCGGGCTCCAGGTGCGCCAGGCTGCCCGTCGTGCCCTGCTGGCATGATTAGGCGACGCTCCTTCGCTGCTGGGCAACCACCCTCGACCGTGCCTCGTGCCAAGCTGCATGGGGACATCATGGGGCCGATGCAGCCATCACTGGGCGGTTCCCAGTACATTCTGGGCATCACTGACGACGCTACAAGGTGGCGTTGGTCTTTTCCTATGCGCCAGAAGAGTGAGGTGCCACTGCACTTCGACCGACTGCTGTCAAGGGATATCAGGCCCTACAGTTAGCATATTGGTGATGCAATATGCTAAGCATACCATACTTGAAGTGGCCTTTCCAACGCCGTGCTAAACGCCTTATTTGGACAAGGAACTTGAGAGTTATCAAGTCCCGAAGTAATGCCGCCGGACGCTACAGTAGTACCAGGACTAGGGACACGTGAGGGACAGGGCACGTGGCAGTGTTGGGTGAACCATCACAAGTTACGTGTCACAGGACCAACTGTCACTAGGAGGTAGTAACTGTGGTCAGTTTTGGTTGATGGTACCAAGAATGTCACAGGACTTCAGGACTGGCAGTCCTGCAGGCCTGGGATGTACGGGTACTTGTCATGACGCATAAATCCAGAGCGTTACTGTCATTCATGGAAGGACAGACGTCCTGGATTGATGCAACCAAGGAAAACTGACAGTGGCGGACCTGCCAAGGCGTGCAAGGCCTGGCAGCAATGGTGAAACCTAGAAAGGCTCGGACACAGCAGTGGCCAAGCGTCTTTTCCCAACACTGTCCGTGGGTGCTGCCGCCTCAGGCTAGTGACCACCACAGGGTTGTGAGGCAACTGTGGTAAAGGTTAAAAGCCGCTGCATGGTTGAAACCATGGCTCCAATCATCACATCTTGGGAAGACCAGAAACTCACTGATCCGCGTTCACCTAAATCGTATTACAGTCTGGTCGACGGATATGTCGAATTCGGACTCTGAAGCTAGAACAAACACGTTGGCACGTGCAGCAACGGTAGCGGCGACCAGTCCAGTACCCGCAGGAGGGCACGAGGACTCGGAAGAAGTGCGCCGGAACATTCGTGCGGTGTCGGCGCCGGGCGAGTACGTCCGAGGAGCGGCCGAGCAGCTGCTGAGGTTTCGCGAGGACCTCGCAGAAATCATAAGAAGGCTGCCAGCGTCTTGGCGGGCAGGCCATACAAACGCATTCGCGTTTGAGCAGGTGGTCTCCCTGCTGCTGCAGATAATTGCCATAAGCCTCGGGGGTGCCCGAGAGATCAACGACCTCGTCGCCAATCTTCGTCTTGGGGACGACTACGCCGGCGTGCCCAACGTGGCGCAAGTCGCCCGGGACAGGCGGGAGGCCATATTTGTTCGTGGCAATACGCAACCGTTGGTGGCAGAGTACCAGAATCTGGCTCACTCCGTCTTGGAGTTGACCAGGGGCGCTGCTGATCGTGTATTCATTACTCTTAATCCTTTTTCCATCTATACCAGTCGGGATACTCCACATTCTCGCCGGGAGTTGAACCAGATAAGTTTGACTGTCGACGTGGTTGGCGGTCGAGAGGTCTCCACTGAGGACGCCTTCTACGACTTCGTGGATCAGCCAGAAGGGGCGGTAGTTCAGTCGGCCCAAAGGCGTCACGAGGGCGACGGCTCTCAGGAGGGCCGTGACCAGCCGCAGCGGGACGAGATTAATTGCTACCACATTGACGACAACGTTGGTTTAGGTGAGGCCCATTTGTCGAGGTGGGGGCGTTCTCGATCGCTGGATACGCGATTACGCGTATGGTTTGAGGCTTCCGGTGGTTATTAGGCATGTGCCTACACACGACGACCAGGGGCAACCATTCAATCCGGTGGAGGGACCGTTCCACGAGCCAGCACCTGCACCGACTGCAGGAGAAGCTTCGTCTGAAGACGAGGCTTGAAGGGGTGGAGGTTAGGTGGAGAGTTTGCTGTTTTCCTGTTGCAAAGTTGGTCGCAGCCATTGTATATAATAATGCCTAGGAGGGCAAGCCGGGGTGCGGCGACATACGAGGAGCAACGGGAGCGAACGGCGGAGGAGGACGTCGCCAGAGAGGAAGGGGAGGCGATGGAGGAGAGAGGCGTGGAGGCGCCAGCTGGGCAACCTATCCCAGAGCTGGACCCCAGGGCCGGGAGAACACACAAGCGGTGGCGTGATGGGCAAGCTGAGGTGGAGAAAGTCAAGCGTGCCAGGCGACCTACGGATGCAGTGGTGCTCACAACGCCTGATGAAGAGGACGCGATCGTCACACCAGGTGTGCGTGCTGCAAAGCAAGCTGCTGTTCACGATAGGGTGTCTGGTATGTTGCCCGAGCGTTTGGAGGCAAGGATTGAGTTAGAAAGAGCTCCCAGCGGATGTGAGCTCTTGGTCTTTCACAGCATGGCTTAGCCAATATTGCAAGGCAGCAACCTTAAATCTGTGCACCAGGCCACGACCACGTTGGGCACTTCCACGAACAAGGTGGCACCCACGGTTCGTGCTTGCCGAGATAGCTGGTCATCCCCCATGACCAAGCTATATCCTTTGCGTTGTTCCTCGTTCCCATCGGCGTGACGAGGCACGTGCAGGCCTGCAAGCAAATCCCCAACGTCCACTGGCATCAGTGCAGAGCCAGGACGAGCTGGATTTGCCTAGTCTCTGCAACCTAGGAAGTACAGGACCTGTCACAAGCCTGCAAGGCCTAGTATCCTTGCAGCCCTGTGCCAGCTCCAGTACCCCACCAGTCACAGGCTGCTGCTCCTCCTGGTCTACGTGGACCACAGTCACGTGATGGACAGGCTAAGCCTGTGCAGGCACGGCCTGCCACGTGTCCTGCCCACTATACCAGAGGACTGCACCCTAGTCGGCCACTGACGGCTAGGACTTCGGGACTTCATATCTTTCTTGTCCCTTGTCTGTTTCAGGCTGTCAGCACGGCGTTGGAAAGGTCTTTCCAAACTGCATCCACTTAGCGTATTGGTTGCCCAAAATGCTAACTGATTGACCCTCCCCAGGCACCACCAGTGCGTGTGGGGAGTGTGATGCATGGCACCCGTCCATTTTCTGATGCAGTGACAGTCATGAATGGACAGAAAGCGCTCAACCCTCCCCTGAAGCAAGATAACCTGGATAAGTGGCTAGACGACATGAAGCTAGTCCGCTGGGCTCTGTCGCAGCGGGTGTGGATATTGTCAGGGTGTTTCACTCTTCCACAGCAAACAAGGGGTCATCTGAAAGGGTCAATGACATGGCTAGGCATGCTCTGAAAGAGGGGCACACTTGGCTGCAGTTCCTAGACGACATCAAGGAGGAATTTTCTGACAGAGTTCACAATCTCACCATGGAAAAGAAGAGAGAATTTGATGAGTTTGAGATCAAGGGTGAGGTGGCTGCTGAGCTGGCCAGGTTTGAGTTGATCGTGGAGGCAGGCAAGAAGCAGGGCTTCAGTGTGACAGTCAGGGCAGCAGCAGACCACTTCTTGGATAAGATGGGCTTGTCAGAGGAAGGTAGGGCTACTGCTAGACAGCTCTGTGATCTCACTGATGGCACCTGGGGGGCTCTGAAGCGTGTGATACTTAACTTCAGGACCCGGGTCCCTACCTTCAAGGGTATCAGTTCTCAGGGAGGGTCAGCGTCTCAGGCTAGCCAGAACAAGAACCGTACCCCATCTGGGACACGGTATGGTAGCAGGAGAAGGAAGCAGGCCCAGAAGGAGCAGAACCAGGGTGGTGGAGGAGGTCAGCAGGGAAACCAGAATCAGGGGAACCTGTCTGGCAACCGTAACAGCCATCAGCAGGGTAAGGGTGGTGGCCAAGGGCAGAATAACAATCAGGCCTCAGGCAACCAGAACAAGCAGGACAGCAAGGCCCCAGGGGGAGGGTCTGGCAAGAGCAAGTGTTTTGCTTGTGGCAAGGAAGGTCACTGGAAGAGGGATTGCCCTAACAAGAAGAAGGGGCAGTCTGATCAGAAGTGACTAGTGAAGCAGTCCCGTGTACATAGTGAGACACCCTGTGGGGACACTGTCAGAAAATTTCATTTAATTCCTTGGTCGTCAAGACTGATTGAGACAATTGATAGACAGTTTATTCATTGCATATTTAGGTTACGGACTGCCACCGTTTCACCGCCAAAGCCATGGTGCGGTTCCCGGGTGGGGACCATAGCATCCATATGTAGCCACACTGGGCTCGGACTGCAAGGTAAGTGCAACGTAGGTGTGTCACTTCCTTATCAAGGCACATTGGGGCAGCGGTGCACGTTCTAGAATATTCTGCACAAGTTGCCAGCTGTCGATTATACAATTGACGATTAGGAGAACGCCAGATGTCAAGCAACTAACACGGCATACAATGCATCTAGAGCTGGATTCAGTCATGCGAAATATCCAACACGGAATATTCGGCCGAGGATAGTACCGTCGGCACCTAAGGTACGCAAAGTATTGTGCCGGAATTACAACTTTGGCACTACATAACTTTTGCTATACTGCACTATATTCAGTGCTATAAGTTGTGCCGGAAAGCTCACGGCGGGCCCTACCAACTGCCTATTTAACCCGTGTTTTTTTACAACGCGATACATCGCGTTGTAGGGTTAGAACGCGATGTATTGCGTTGTAATCTGACACGTGGCAAACCTATTAAACATGCGATTTTTGGTCTGAAACTTTCAAGATAGGTCAGAAACATCTCATAGAATTCAAGAAAAAATCCTGGTATTTTTGGTATTTTTTTTGTGACAGCTGCAAACAAATATGTACCACTGAAATCAGGCATTTTCGCGGGACGAAGGTGAAGACGACGGCGATGGCGGCAGGTAGATCTCGCCAGTTTTCGCGCGAATTTCAGTGGCTGTTGGGTAGCACGACCATGATGATGCGTTCAAAGGTTGATAATTAGGTTTCTACGAGTTTGTTGAGGTACTGGGGCAAAGGAAACGTAGTTTTTTCCAGTTTCTCACCCAACTTTCATGCGGAAACCCTGGAAACCGGCATACATATTATTACGTCAAGACTCGGGTCTGCTGCGGCACCATGCTTGGTATTTCCATGGTGTTTCGACTTCTTAACACATGTTTATTCATTCCGAACGCCCGGACTCTCGGCTAAACCGAGATTTGTGCAGACTTTTATTGGGTAGCTCCGGGCATGATGGTGCCTGCAAATAGCGTAAGGCGTGACCGTGGCTATTGCTACGGTATGCTGTATTTTCCTGGAAATGGCCTCTGCCACCGGCTCAATAGTGCTTGCAGGCGTAAGTATATCGTGTTTCTACCTAGTTTCTGCCAGTTTTCCACTTATTTCTACCGACCTCTGCCCAGCCTCTCTAAGACCGCCATCCTACTCGACGTTGCTTGCATGTCAGCCATAGCAGGTTGCAGTTGTGCAGTATTTAGGTGCTGTATACGTCGTCAAGCCGTGCATATATCGTGAGGATTGGATGTTGATGGTTTATACTGCGTTGATTGTGCAAGAAGATCAGCTGGGTGCCCATAATCATGGTGTATAATCATGTGTTGTTAGCATCTTGCCACCATTTGCTAGCATGCATTCCAGCGTCATCTTTGCCTGCATGTAAGCTCATGGATCACTCAACCTATCCAAGCCTTGCATTACACGTGCCTCTTTCTTTCAGTATTGCACGCGTTATGGAATGAAAACCCAGCACCTCCATTCCCACGAGGCATGTGCTCAACACGTTGTGAGAGTGGATGATGCTTTGGCTATGGCTGCCTGATTCAGTCATATTAGGTCATCCAGTCATGATGTTTGATGCATGTTTGATGCAGTATAACTTATACAACACCTATTTTCAACGTTTTGACCCTCCAAGCTCACTATGGCCCCGTTTATGGGGCTCGGGTCGTTGCGTAATGTTGTCAAGGGCTCTCATGTTTCCCACTGCGTTGTACTGCGTTGTAATTGTGATGCTAATGAAAAATAGCTCCAGTGGCCCAATGGGCCTGAGTTTTGTTTCACAGAGCCTGCATATGTTGCCCATAGCTCGTGCAAGAAGCCAGATTTTTTTCATGAACCATTTGTGAATAAGCACATGACTTGTGACCTAGGGTCAAGAAATCGCGGTCATGGTCAGACCCCCCTGTATTCAAACCAGTGTATCTCTCTAATGAATAAGCATTTTGTAGGTCTGAGTAGCTCAAAAAATCCTTTGATTTATGGGCTTTCAGGAAAGTATATACATGACCATGAAAAAAAATTTTCCTTAGGTGCTATACGCGTTCTAAAAAAAGCTTACAACGCGATATATCGCGTTCTAATTAAAAAAACACGGGTTAACTATCGTCCAGAAAGACGGCAGGCGGGTGCGATTGTTAGGGACGCAACCCTAATACATCCGTTTACAACATGATGGCCAGACACTACAAATGTAAACAGGCAGTTGGGCACACAGGGTGAAATTCACCTCTGACACCCCCCTTGCACAATGCCTAAAGTGAAGACACTACGCAGGTAGGGCAAACAGTCTCTCCCCCCTCAATTCAGGCAAGGGCCTAAAAGCTAGGTAGGGCAGCCAGGTATAAACATACTCTGACACCCCCCTTACATGTCTAGCCCGTCAAAACAGTGCTACCATTGCTATCAGCACGGGAAAGAAAACACATTGCTCGTGGCAAGGGCCACGGCCAAACCATTCCTGGAAAAACGCAGCATAAAAGTTGATGTCGTCTTGGATGCATTGCCGAACTTGGCTCGATGAAGCAGCAAAGAGTTCTTGGTCTTGGTGGAGTAGCACTTTGATCGTGCAGGTGGTAATGGCGGCGATACTCGGTGCAAAAAGTTGCTCCCGGCCTGAACGCCTGCTCTCGGTCTGATCCCCTCGTTCTCGCATTGGGCATCTGCGAGGACTATGCACGTCTTATTAATCCCGCGATGAACGTCCGGTCATGCAGCCGACCACATATTACTCCCCATACTGGCATAGGCCAGTGACAGGTTCCGGCACAAAATTCGCAGCTCCACGCTGCGTTGCCCGAAAAAATACCAAAAATTTAGCTTGCGACATCGCCGGCCGCAGGAATCATTTGAACCTGAGCTCATTATATGGCTCCGGCTTCAACCAACGACGCCTGACGACATGTGAAATATGCCGGAAATTGTTTTACATAAACTTCCGCGACTCCAGCCGCGACTGGTACCAGGAAACGCGCTGGCCAGCAGGACTTCAACAAGACGCCTGACCAGCAAATATTACGCGACTCACGGCCGCAAACTTCCGAACCATAATAATGCATGAAATACGTTACGTCTCTCGCCATTTTCAGGCGGGTCTCGCTAATTGACGTCCATAGGGTGAATTCTGTAATGGCTTTGTGTCAGAAATTTTCATTTAATTCCTTGGTCGTCAAGACTGATTGAGACAATTGATAGACAGTTTATTCATGTCCCACGTAGCTCCCACAAAAACCAGCATCTTCATTAAAACAATAAGTGGAAGCATACATGTGACACGTTTGACATGCCCGGAGGCACGCCGTTCAAGGCCCTTCATGAAGTACGTTGCCCTAGAGGCAACCAAGACAAGGGTGGGTGGGTGGGGAGCAAAGAAAGAGGCCGACAAAACCAGCCAGAGCGGCTTTTAGTCGCAAAACCTCCCTTATCCCTAGCTAACTGACGTCATTAAACCCTTATGTTCAGTGATGCTAGTAAGACGCTAACCGTACAGACCGGGGGTAGAATATCCCGAATCTGCACGGCTAGTATTAAATAATGCGTAGGTTGTTCTTTTCAGGGGCACTGCACCTCACGCCCCGTTCCGCCCGGGTATAATCAACCCAAGCGCGGAACGCACATTTTATTTAATTCATTTTTCAACCATGCACTATACTGCATCTACTAATCACAAAAACTCTAGCCAAACAGCTACGAGAAAACACTACGACCTATAAGCCCTCATCCAGCGGCCTCTTGTTCCCGCATTCACGTATAGAAGAAACTCCGTTCAAAGAACCCCGATTCATGTCCCACGTAGCTCCCACAAAAACCAGCATCTTCATTAAAACAATAAGTGGAAGCATACATGTGACACGTTTGACATGCCCGGAGGCACGCCGTTCAAGGCCCTTCATGAAGTACGTTGCCCAATCACCCCCGCCCTGGCTTTCCCTTGAAGCCGCACTCCACCTTGCTCGTTGTCACAAGTGACCGCCCTGCCGCAAAACGGGAGCCCCCCCACATCGGGAGGCGTGTGCCCGGCGGCTGTGGATGCATGGCCAGGCCCAAAAAGGCCCAGCGCATTTGCACTGCGATTGCGCACGGCCAGCCTATCATGACCCCTCTCGGGGCCCCGAGTCGGTACCGCTATGGCCGTCTCCCCATAGACCCGGGGTGCTTCGAGAAAAAACGTGGACCTAGCCCAGGCCCCGCCAGCCCGGATGCCCGAGGCCACAGCCCCAGGCACCTGGCTGAACGAGAGTCCGTTCAGCCAAGACCGCATTCCCCCCCGAGGTTTCTATGCGTGGGGAAAAAATTTCTAGCTTAGGCGCTTTTCCCATCGCCGTCCCCAGCCCCAACCCCCCCCCCTCGGCGGAAGGCAATTGCAAAGTTTGCTGGCCAGCAGCAATTTCCGAAGAAAAAGCCTCAGGCCGCGGACCGAGACACGGGTCGCCAGTGCCAGCCATCCGGCTCCAACCCGGGGTGCAAGCATCCCCAGGTACGGAGCACCAGCTCGCGCACTGGGCCGACCAAGCGACAGTTGAGCACCTGTCACGGCACCCGGCCCACCAAAGACCCCAAGCTGGGGAAAAGGTGCGGACCGGAGGTAATCATTTTCTTTTCTTTTAGTTAACCGGCCGAGGAACTACGCCTGGCCGGTTAACAACTGGAAGCCTCACCACTGGCCAAGTGGCCGGTGCAACCAGTGCTTTTGGGATTTTGCTCCGCAGCACCCATAGCTGCGGCTGCCGCCGCAACGACAACGAGCAAAGAAAGAGGCCGACAAAACCAGCCAGAGCGGCTTTTAGTCGCAAAACCTCCCTTATCCCTAGCTAACTGACGTCATTAAACCCTTATGTTCAGTGATGCTAGTAAGACGCTAACCGTACAGACCGGGGGTAGAATATCCCGAATCTGCACGGCTAGTATTAAATAATGCGTAGGTTGTTCTTTTCAGGGGCACTGCACCTCACGCCCCGTTCCGCCCGGGTATAATCAACCCAAGCGCGGAACGCACATTTTATTTAATTCATTTTTCAACCATGCACTATACTGCATCTACTAATCACAAAAACTCTAGCCAAACAGCTACGAGAAAACACTACGACCTATAAGCCCTCATCCAGCGGCCTCTTGTTCCCGCATTCACGTATAGAAGAAACTCCGTTCAAAGAACCCCGATTCATTGCATATTTAGGTTACGGACTGCCACCGTTTCACCGCCAAAGCCATGGTGCGGTTCCCGGGTGGGGACCATAGCATCCATAGCCACACTGGGCTCGGACTGCAAGGTAAGTGCAACGTAGGTGTGTCACTTCCTTATCAAGGCACATTGGGGCAGCGGTGCACGTTCTAGAATATTCTGCACAAGTTGCCAGCTGTCGATTATACAATTGACGATTAGGAGAACGCCAGATGTCAAGCAACTAACACGGCATACAATGCATCTAGAACTGGATTCAGTCATGCGAAATATCCAACACGGAATATTCGGCCGAGGATACTACCGTCGGCACCTAAGGTACGCAAAGTATTGTGCTGGAATTACAACTTCGGCACTACATAACTTTTGCTATACTGCACTATATTCAGTGCTATAAGTTGTGCCGGAAAGCTCACGGCGGGCCCTACCAAGCCTATTTAACTATCGGCCAGAAAGACGGCAGGCGGGTGCGATTGTTAGGGACGCAACCCTCATACATCCGTTTACAACATATGATGGCCAGACACTACAAATGTAAACAGGCAGTTGGGCACACAGGGTGAAATTCACCTCGGACAGACACAGCTTCACATGTAAATAAATCTGGGCAGGGTGCCACCTCTGATCAGCACCAGGGGTGTACTGATGTTCTCATTCCACAAGATTGCATGCATGCTGCAGCACAACAATCCCCTCAACTGTCAACAGGTGGAGGGTCCCCAGACAGAGTTGGCTCTGGGAGCCTACACTACAATACGCTTCCGCGGACACCTTT
Source organism: Mesostigma viride (assembly GCA_009746045.1). Lineage (NCBI taxonomy): Eukaryota > Viridiplantae > Streptophyta > Mesostigmatophyceae > Mesostigmatales > Mesostigmataceae > Mesostigma > Mesostigma viride. The sequence continues at coordinate 2,259,504 of RPFO01000389.1, read as the reverse complement.
ATCAGCGGGGAAAGTGCTCCCGGGCTTCCGGGGCAAATTCAGCAAGCGCTGCGGAACTTAGATACTAAAATTTCGTTTTTGGTTCGTACCGTACAGCCAATCATTTTGCGCCCGGATCAAATTGTGATCTGGGCACTGAACACGAAAATTTCAGCAGAACGTACGATCCACGAACGCAACTAGAGAAAAGTTTCAGTGACGAAACTGTAGTACCGTGTAACCAAGAAAAATGTAGTAGGACTAAAGTCACGTTTGGAATTTTTCCCCGCAAGATTCCCCCGCATGATTCCCCCGCAAGATTCCCCCGCATGATTCCCCCCGCTAGGTTCAGGCTCCAGTCGATGCTCGCCAATGGCGCAAAACGAACCAACAATTGTTGAATCAACGGTGCGAATCCTCGGTACAGCTCGGGTAACATTCTCACTCATTTTGCGTCTCCTATGAACCGTATTGCAGTGTAGATGCTCTGCTGGGAGGGTCTGCTGGGTCCTCTGGATCCAAGATGCAGAAGGTGGATGTTGCGTCCTCACACGCAGGGCCCGTCCAGGCGTCGTCCCAGGTGCGTAATCTGGCTAGGCAACTGAGCTACACGGATGCTGGACGCAGGCTGCATAATATCTTTGGTCACACAGCCATGGCTGAGACGTCTGGTTGGAAGATTGGAGATGAGCCACTGAGGGAGGCATGCCGGGCTGCAGCAGAGCAATGTGCTTGTAATTAGGAGAATGCTGCCAGGAAGCCAAGGTCCCATGCTAGGGAGCCTGCGGCCAGGGAGAAGGGGGGCATCCAGGTAGACGTCCAGCATATCAGGGGCTTATATATTATAAAAATAGAATTACTTACAGCAGAGTGAAATCACTCAAACCAAAGCAAACGCCCAGCTATAAACCTATATACAGAGCCATGTCAAAGCTCTATACTACGATAAGACCAATGGAAACGCCTAACGGGAGGAACCTAATAGCCCTGCTGCACCGCAAAATCAGCGCGCGTACGGCGGAGCATGATGTCAGCCATGGCCCGAGTCAGCGCCACCGACAAGCGCTGACGCCAATATGACGTCCAGGTCCGCGCCGACCATGGGGCCCGCTGGCCCTCCAGGTCCAGCCGGTCCTCCCGGAGCCGGCAACACTCCTTGAAGAAGGCGGAGGTCAGGGGCCCCATGGCTTATATATATTGTTGGCAGGTGCGCCCGATCGCCTGCGGTGAGGTGCTCCGCAAGCTCGTGGGCAAAGTGATCTGCCGCCAAAAGGCGCCCGAGCTCCGTGCCTTTTTCTGCCCGCCCCTCGCAGCGGGTGAGACCTCGGTGGCGGCCCAGCTGGGGGTGACGACTCCAGGCGGGGCGGATATCCTCATCCATTCGGTGCAGGCCTACCTCGAGGCCCACCCCACCCACGCTGTCGTCAAGGTCGACTGCCACAACGCGTTCAACAGTCTGTCCCGCGCCAGCATGTTTGCGGCCGTCATGGAGTCCTTCGAGGACTTGTACGCTTGGACAGCCGTGTGCTACGGCCAGCCCGGCCAACTGGTTCACATCATGGAGGACGGCACTCGCGGCGGCCTGCTGTCGCGGTCGGGCACCCAGCAAGGGGACCCCCTGGGACCCCTGTACTTTGCCGCCCCCCTCCAGGGTTGCCTCCAAGCGGTCCATGCTGCCCACCCGGCGGTCGCTATTCAGGCCTACTTGGATGATATCTACCTTCTGGGCCCTGTGCCGGACACCACCGCGGCTCTGCTGGCACTGCAGACCGCGGTGGCCGACATCAACCTCCAGTTGACCCTTGCCAAGTGCGCGGTGTACTCGCCCCAAGGTGATTGCTCCGGCTTTCCGCCCCAGCTCTTGGGCCGGGACGAGCGCCTCCAGGGGTTGGAGGTCCTCGGCGTTCCGGTTGGCGACCCCGCGTTTGTCATCGATGCTCTGCGGGCCGCCCTCGAGGCACGCACTGAGGTACTGCCCTTGATTGCGCGCCTTCATGATTCGCAGACCAAGGGTCTGCTTCTGTGGTTTTGCGCTCACCCTCGCGTCGTTCACTGGCTCCGGGGCGCTCTTCCGGCTCAGGTCCGGCTGGCCGCCGAGGGCCACGACGAACGCATCCAGTCGGCCTTGGCGCAGCTGGTCCCGGGCCCCGACCTCCCGCCACATGCTATTCGCATTGCCTCCCTGCCTGCACGGATGGGTGGCTGCGGTCTGACTCGTGCCGCCCGGCTGGCCCCAGCAGCATTTTTGGGCTCCGTCGCTCAGTCGTGGGCGGAAAGCTGCCGGCTCCTGCCCCTTTTGGCAACGGCAGCGCCTGACCTCCTGGACCCCAGCAGCCCTTTGCCCTTCGTCACCGCCATCCAGGAGGCCTATGCTGAGATCCAGCAGGCCTGTTCTCCCGTCCGTGCCGCTCAGGCGGTACAGCGCCACCTCCCTCGCGGCACTCCCTCGGTCGCCTCCGTTCAATCTCCCGCCGCATTCCCTGCTCGCGTCATCGATAAACACCAGAAAACCTACGCGGGTATTCTGCACACGGCTGATTGGATTGCTCTTTTCGCGGACCTCAACGCCCAGGGACGTGCGTGGCTGTTCTCGCTTTCCTTGCGGAGTGTGGGCTCGGCGTACCTTCGTGCTCTTCCCATGGCCCCCCCATTCGCCTTGGCTCCCAGCCACTACTCGGTGGCGCTCCGGCACCAGCTATTTGCCCCGCAGCCTCTTGTTCCGGCCGGGCGGCCTTGTGGTAGCTGTGGGCAGCCGCTGGATCCCACGGGGACTCACTACCTTGCCTGCATGGGGGGCCAACAGAATCAGAATTGGTATTTGTATTTGCACACTGTCCTCCTGACGGTGGTGCTCGCCATGATTCGGTCGGTTTTCCCCCACGCGAACATCCGGTCCGAGGATGCGGATGGCGCTGCCTTCTATTCCCCCAACCACCGGCCTGACATCGTGGTGCTGGACTTTGAGGGGGGTGGCCGGCATCTGCTTATTGACGTTTCGGTGGCGCGGCCCTTGGCTCTTAGCCACGTGGCTGGGGCCTCCCTCACGGCAGGTTACACGGCGGACCGGGCGGAGCGGGCCAAGCTCCTGGCCTACGGCGACGTCGGGCACCATCGTGTGGTGCCCTTTGTCCTGGAGGAGTTTGGGGCCATGGGGCCCCTGACCTCCGCCTTCTTCAAGGAGTGTTGCCGGCTCCGGGAGGACCGGCTGGACCTGGAGGGCCAGCGGGCCCCATGGTCGGCGCGGACCTGGACGTCATATTGGCGTCAGCGCTTGTCGGTGGCGCTGACTCGGGCCATGGCTGACATCATGCTCCGCCGTACGCGGGCTGATTTTGCGGTGCAGCAGGGCTATTAGGTTCCTCCCGTTAGTAGGCGTTTCCATTGGTCTTATCGTAGTATAGAGCTTTGACATGGCTCTGTATATAGGTTTCTAGCTGGGCGTTTGTTTTGGTTTGAGTGATTTCACTCTGCTGTAAGTAATTATATTTTTAATATATATATTGTTGGCAGTGGACAGATTTAGCAGGTACAGGCTGCTCCAGATTCTGCCAGATATGAAGGGGAACACCCTGCTGCTGGGCTTGCAGACTCTCTTACCAGGCTTTGGGGTGTACAAGGCAGTGCAGGCTGATATTCAGTTTGAGTGCCTACTGTCACAGCAGGAGCAACTGCCATGCAAGCTGTTGGTCACACCCAGGGAGAGCCATGGAAGTTAGCAACAAAGCCCAGAGCGTGAGCTCCTGGTCTTTCACGCACAACGGGATGAGCCAAAGTTGCAAGGCCTGAGCAACCTTTTAACCCGTGCACCAAGTCACGACCACGGTGGTCACTTCCACGTCCAATGTGGGCGCCCACGGTTCGTGCTTGCCAAGATAGCTGGTCATCCCCCATGACCAAGCTATATCCTTTGCGTTGTTCCTCGTTCCCATCGGCGTGACGAGGCACGTGCAGGCGTGCAAGCAAATCCCCAACGTCCACTGGCATCAGTGCAGAGCCAGGACGAGCTGGATTTGCCTAGACTCTGCAACCTAGGAAGTACAGGACCTGTCACAAGCCTGCAAGGTCTAGTATCCTTGCAGTCCTGTGCCAGCTCCAGTACCCCACCAGTCACAGGCTGCTGCTCCTCCTGGTCTACGTGGACCACAGTCACGTGATAGTCTGGCTAAGCCTGTGCAGGCACGGCCTGCCACGTGTCCTGTCCACTATACCAGAGGACTGCACCCTAGTCGGCCACGGACGGCCAGGACTTCGGGACCTCATATCTTTCTCGTCCCTTGTCTGTTTCAGGCGGTCAGCACGGCAATGGAAAGGTCTTTCCAAACTGCATCCACTTAGCATATTGGTTGCCCAAAATGCTAACTATGGACAGCAAGGTGCTGTGGAGAGATCCATCAGGGAGGTCAAGACCGTAGTGCTGGCAGAACCTAAGGTGCCACTGGTAGCATCTGCTTTGGAGAGGGCAGTGTGGACCAGGCAGGTGGAAGAACAGCTGAACCTCCGAATAAACTACTATTATGACGGGGTGGCTGTCAATCCTGTATGTAGCACTGCAGTTTGGGATGCTAGCCCAGGAAGTGGTCCAGGCTTGCAAGTAAGGACTATGGGAAAGCAGACAGGGTGTTTGCTCAGTTGAGACGTAGGGATAGGGGCTGGAAAGTGCTGAGGCCTCAGGTGGGGCTGAAGGTCAGAATGTGGAAGGAGCCATCAATGCAGGGCAAGAGGGGCAAGTGGCAGAATGGGGTGGTGACCTGTGTGGAAGATGCCAATCGTTCCTGCCTTGTGGCCTTGGAGAGTAATCCCAGGCATGTTTACAGGTTGAGCTGGGCCAACGTCAAGGAACGCAAGCCACATGCAATCTGGCCTCAGTGCAGACGGGCCTGGACCCCAGTGTTGGCTGGAGGGCCAGGTTGAGGACCATGCAGGTAGTTGATGTGCCTGTCACTGACGTGGGAGTTGGCTATCCCTCTGATGATGATGAGGTGCAGGAGGCAACTGCATCACCTGTGGTGGAGCCAGTGGGGGCTGGGCCTGCACCAAGGTCCAAGAGGCCACTCATGGCAGACATTGTTCGGTCGCTCATGTTCAACAAGCACAAGGATCCCAAGGTATTTAAGTTGACTGAATGGGGTTCTTGCTGGGCTGCTACCCTAGAAGTGGATACTAACTCTAAAGAGGTGTCTATCATCAGGGTGGAGGATGCTCAGGGCCTGAAGGTGAATAAGGCTGGCTGCAGGGCAGTGAGTGACTTTACGGGCACTGTAACAATTAAGATCCTAGGGGAAGTGACTGTGCCTATCCTGGGTGTCCCCACTGCGTTCTGTGTGGTGGAAGGGTACCAGGGGCCTGCCATTTTGGGCCAGAATTTCTTGTGCATGCCAGGAGTGACTCTGTCAGCAGATGAGCTTGCACTAGAAGGTCATGGCAGTTTGCCCCTCCAGAGATATCACTACTCCAAGGGTCTAGCTGTGGCAGTCAAGGCTGTGAAGGGACAGCAGAGTGTGGGGCCTGAAGGCAAGGAACCCATTGCTGAGGACTTGTTGATCATCCCAACCACCCTAGATCCACGGGACTTGGGGGTGCACAAGTACCAGATTGCTGGTCACAGTCCTATTTCCTGGCACCAGTTGGTAGAATTGATGCAAAGCCCCAAGATGGCTAAGGCATGGATTCTAGGGTTTGTCTCCAGTGGGCATGACTGGATAGTGTCTAACTGTGCTAAGCCTGTGGATGAGTTGCCCAGGGAGCATCAGTTGCTGAGGCTCTTGTTTGTGCTCAAGCTGAAGGAGATAGACGGTGTGCAGGTGCCACATGTGCGGCCAGTTGTGACTGAGTACCATGGCACGGGAGAGCTGACAGATGAGTTGTATACGCCTGGGATGCTGCATGATACCTGGAGGATTGTTCTGTGTATATATCTGTCTTTCCTGGTCAAGGGCATTGCGTACAGCTCTGTGCTGAGTGATTTCAAGAGGGCTTTTGTGATGTGGAGCAGGCCAAGGAGACGTGGCGTGATATCCCTCCCTTCTTTGTAACAGTTCCAAGGTGTGGAGAGCAGAGATCAAGTCAAAATATCTCAGAACACTCAAGGGTTTGGAGGGTCTCAGGTCCAGCCCTATCATCTGGAGAAAGAGCCCGGAAAAGTTTCTGAAAACTCACTGTGGCTTTACTGTGTCTCCAGTTGATGCTTGCTTGTTCCAGAGTACTCATGAAGGGTTGCCTGTGTTTGCATCTCTGCATGGAGATGACCTGCACCTTCTAGGACCTCCTGAGTGGGTGGACTCAGTTCTGTCCAAGATCCAGAAGAGGTTTGAGTTAGGAAAGGTCCAACACATGAAGAAGGATGAGCCCATGGTGTTTTGTGGAATGCAGGCCACGCTGATCAAGAGGGCAGGTACTTGGTTTATCAAGATGGAGGGTGGTAACAACTATCCTCAGCAGATCATTGATGCCCTCCAGCAGCCCATTACCCAGGCCAGGTGTGCCACAATCAGGGGAATGTTGGCTTGGCTAGCTAGCATTTGTGCCCCAGATTTGTTGGTGCTGAGTAGGCTCACAGATGCTCAGCTGGTTGAGGTAGGGGCAGAGCAGGTGGTTGAGTCTGTCAGGAGCTCACCTCCACTCATACTGGCAGCTGTGGACTTGTACAAACCACTCAACATGGTGCTTTTTGTGGACAGTTCCATGGACAGCAGGAAGGTGACGGATGTCAGGGGTAGGGCAGCAGCACTCATTACACTACAACAGGAGCACACTTCTCTGGTCAGCTGGTACAGTAGGTTACAGAACAGGGTGACGCCCAGCAGTGACATTGCTGAGTGCAGGGCAATATCTGAGGGGCTACACACTGCTCTTTACCTCAGGGAGTTATTCTACCAGCTCTGTCAGGTAGCTTCCTGTAGCTTGCAGCTGCACACACTGGTCAAGACAGACAGCATGGGCATGGTGCAGTTTGTGCACAGACAGCTCGCCAGGAGCAGGGATCTTGATTATTTGTTGCTGAAGGAGATGTCTTACCTTGCTCATCTTGAACATGTGCCTGGTGTGGACAACCCAGCAGACGCCCTCACCAAGCTGGAGAGCAAGGCTGAGCTGCAATACCCTGTGCTCAAAGGGCTTATGGACCCCTTTTCTGGTGGGACATGAAGTCCAGCCTTTGCCAGTTGGTGGCTGACCAGTGCTGTTGTCCCCAGGGGGGAGGGCAACAGGTAGCCTACCTGTCACCAAGCAGGTAGAAGGCTCAACAGGAGCAAGCTTTTTCTGTAAAGGATTAGCACCGTGGGATGCCTTTTTTGGCCTGCAGTTAGGCCATGACAGGACAGGCCAGGTTGAGAGTTCTTCCAGGTTGTTTGTATATATCTCTCTTGTTTAGTTTTTCTCTGTGAATAAGTGACAACCTTGGATATTATTATGGTGTTGTACCTGACAGTTGGGTCTTGCTGGTGCAGGCTGGTCCACTGGGAACACTCAACATTGGTTTTGGTGGATATTCTATAATAAAACATAATCATGTTGTATGCCAATCTCTCTTGTTGTTTGTCATGTGACCTGGGGATTCTGGGGTAGGGTTTGATTCCCTAGTTGAGCCACAGCCTGGTATGTATGACTCCAGTGATGACATGGGCTCCCCATCAAGCAGTGGCACAGTGGTGTTGAAGTAGCTTCCATTGGTGAACATTTTGATGGATGATGCCTGGAACGCTCGGGGCGGGCGCCATGTGTTTAAAATTGAATGTCATTTATTGATGAATTAATTACGAGAGACATGGCATGAGAGACGATACTTTAGGTATGGCCCACATCGTATTTTTATAGGCAGAAAAGAGGTACTGCCAGATGTCAGTCAACCAAAGAACCATCGCCAGATTCTAGAATATTGTTTGTATGATTGCCAGATGTCATCTGTAAAATCAACCCTGATATAATGCATGGTATCTCATCCAGTAAAGTGACACCTGTCCATGGAATAAAGAATCAAGAATCACTGTCCATGTAACGCAGTGACATAGTTGCTGTCATACTAGTTGAGAACCGTACACTATAACAAAAAACACACACAACATAGATTAATATCTTGCTAAGTACTGATTCAAAAAAGTCAGTAAAAATATCAGCACGTAGCTAATAAAACACACTCCAAGAAATCACAAACAACACACAAAAGATCCACCTGCCCAGAATAGAAATAATTCAGGCATGTGGCCACTGGGAATTATTAATTAATTCCCAAACACCCCCCTTGGCAACTGCCTAAAGAGGGTTTCACTCTAGTAGTGCTAGTACTATGTCCCAGTTTATATTCACCTATCAAACTAGTAACCATTTCCTAGCGGTCATTGCACTCAGGGCTAAGGACCTTTACAACTAGGACTAGGGCAGGTGATTGCTACGGGCCACCCCCCTCAAACACATGCCCCGTAGTGAGCGGGCAATAGGCTTTAAGGCAGAAGCATACCGGTACAAAGTGGTTTTTGGCTGACCACGAACCAAAAAAAAAAGGACTAGTCACGACGGGACTAGTGCACTACGTAGACTACCTACGCCGAGGTGGCCACGACGGGGCCACAATATGTAGCGGGTCACGACGGGACAACGCTGAAAAGTGTGCTTTTTGACATAGGGCTGAGCAACAAAACCCGAAGAGATGCTTTTTGACGGTTCAGCAATAACCGACGAAAAAATGGAGAACCGGCTGGAAAATTTAAAATGCAAATGTGGACGGCATTTCCGGTGCCTCCATTGTCGAGGTGCCCATGAGAGGGTTGGACTCCGTAAAATGCACGGCGCCGCCGTTGGGCGGGTTGCGACGCTCCGGATACTTGGTCCAGCAGCGCTCGACACGGTGGCCAGGGCGCTTGCAATGGCTGCACACCGGGCGAGTTGCAAATGCTTGGCCCGGTGGGAGCTGGCCTTCGTCGCGAGAAGGCGCAGCCGAGCCGGCGGGCGCAGGCGAACCGGCTGGGCGGTCCTTGAGCTGGTCAGCGGCTTGGAGGAGGAGGACGCGTGCGTCAGTGAGAGACATGTCATCACGCACAAAAACTGCAGCGACAAGTGGACGATATTTGGCCGGGAGGCCATCCAGCAGATTCTGGACGAATTCAGTCTCAGGGAGCGTCCCCCCCAGCTTTAAGTACTCGCGGTAGCGTAGTTCATGTTCCGTCAAGTACAGGCCCATGTCGCCGTCATCAGCCAGCTCGCAGCGGTGGAGCTGACGACGGAGCTCCTGCTTGTGAGATCTGGTATGCCGTGGCTGGTCATACACGGCATCCACGAGCTTGAACGCCACGCTGCCATGACGAGGCTCAGCTTGATCAGCAACGGTAAGCGCCTGACCGTCCAGGCGCGAACAAAGTGCTGCAAAAAGAATGCGGTCTTGTCGGTCGTTGACGTCGTCACCGTGCAGCACACTGAGCATGGTGAATGCTCCCGCGACAGATTTGAAGCGAATTTTAAACGCAGGGTAGTCGGCCAGTCTGGTACCGTTGAAAATAGGAATTCCGCTGACGGCACTAATGAGGGCCGTCTCCTTGAGTGCGTTCGCCATTTACGACGGATAAAATTTTAGACGCCAGGTAGGCTTTCAAGAAACTCTCGATTTCCGATAAGCTTGACGATTCGAATTGAAATACAGCTCCTTGCCACCGGATAATGATTTTGGCAGGAGGAACGTAAACAGACCTCAGAGAACTCTCAGGATAAAGTCCTGGTTTCTCGAATTGCTCGTAGCCAACGGGATACGCAATCACAGGTTCTTCGGCGACAATGACGCCTTGTTCCGGCTGTCCGAAAAAGTCTTCGAGATCGTCAAGTACGTCAAAGTCCCAAGGACGATTGACAAAATCGTCATCAGGCAAAAAATCATCGTCGTTTGCAAAAGTAGGAGAATCTGCCATGAGGAGAAACGGTGATCGAACATCCTCCCGATACCATGTTTAAAATTGAATGTCATTTATTGATGAATTAATTACGAGAGACATGGCATGAGAGACGATACTTTAGGTATGGCCCACATCGTATTTTTATAGGCAGAAAAGAGGTACTGCCAGATGTCAGTCAACCAAAGAACCATCGCCAGATTCTAGAATATTGTTTGTATGATTGCCAGATGTCATCTGTAAAATCAACCCTGATATAATGCATGGTATCTCATCCAGTAAAGTGACACCTGTCCATGGAATAAAGAATCAAGAATCACTGTCCATGTAACGCAGTGACATAGTTGCTGTCATACTAGTTGAGAACCGTACACTATAACAAAAAACACACACAACATAGATTAATATCTTGCTAAGTACTGATTCAAAAAAGTCAGTAAAAATATCAGCACGTAGCTAATAAAACACACTCCAAGAAATCACAAACAACACACAAAAGATCCACCTGCCCAGAATAGAAATAATTCAGGCATGTGGCCACTGGGAATAATTAATTAATTCCCAAACACCATGAAACGGGCGCCAGTGATAACTGGGAAGACCAGGAACTCACTGTAATACGTTTCCTGTAGTCAGGGCCTCTCATTCAGATATCCAGGATATGTTGCCTAAGGAATATTCAATATCCTCCTCCCAAGCCAAGGTACAGTTGCAAAAGAAAGGGTTGGGGATGACCTGCAGGTCAAATTAATGATCAGATGGCAGGGTTGAACCATAGATCCCTAAGAAGGATACCTATCCCTAGTAGGATAGTTGGAGGTGGCACCCCAAAACCCTTAAAAATTGAACTATGGTAATAACACTTGAAATTCATTTGCACAATGCTAAATTATGATTGCGGGCACTAAATGACATCTCTTGTGAGTTGTCCATGCACTTGTTGGGGGTACTACCCCCATGTATACGCCAATATTACGCTATATATAGAAACGCAGGTGCTCCTCCCCGGCCCTAGCCTGCCAGCTCACTCCATGCGCTTGGCCACCCTCCCCTGCCGCATGGGCGGGTGTGGGCTCACCCGCGCCGCCCGTCTCGCCCCCGCCGCCTTCCTTGGCTCTGTTGCTCAGGCCTGGGCGGAGATCCGCCGGTTGGTCCCCAGCGCCGTCAGCGCCATTCCCGACTTGGTCACCCCATCCCCCTTCCCCTTTGTGCAGGCTGTGCAGGATTCTTACCTCGGGATCCAGCAGGCTTGCGACCTCGTCCGCCCCGCTCAGGCCGTCCACCGTCGCCTGCCCCGGGGCACGCCCGGCGTGTCCACTGTCGTCAGTCCTAGTGTCTTCCCTGCCTGCGTTCATGAAAAACAACAAAAGACCTACGCGGGTATACTACACTGTGCCGACTGGATGGGTCTGCATGCGAGCTTGAACGATCAGGGGAAGGCTTGGCTTCACTCCGTTTCCCTTGAGGGGAGCGTGGGGTCCGCATTCCTGCGCGCCCTCCCCATGAGCCCTTTGTTCACGCTGGTTCCGGCCCTTTACGCCATCGCTCTCCGCCACCAGCTCTTTGCCCCGCAACCTCTCATCACGGCGGGTGCGTCCTGCGGCAGCTGCGGGCTTGCTCTGGATACTACTGGGACGCACTACATCGCGTGCATGGGTGGCCAGCAGAACCAGAACTGGTTCCTCTATCTCCATACCGCTCTCCTCCGGGTGGTGTGTGCCATGGTTCGGTCGGTCTTTCCCCACTCCACCATCAAGTGCGAGGACGCGGATGGGGCCGCCCTCTACTCACCCAACCACCGCCCCGACATTACCGTGCTTGACTACGACGGGCAGGGTTGCCACCTGCTCATCGATGTCTCCGTGGCTCGGCCGCTTTCCGGTCGCCACATCCTCCGGGCGGCTGTGGATGCCGGCGCTGCTGCCGCTGTGGCTGAGCGCGACAAGTTTGCCTCCTACGGCAATGTGGGGCCCCACCGGGTCATCCCCTTTGTCCTTGAGGAGTTCGCGGCCATGGGCCCCAAGACAGCGGAGTTTTTCCACGAGTGCTGCCAGCGCCGTGAAGACCGCCTCGACCTCGAGGGTCAGACCGCCCCGACCCGTGGTCGGCCCGCACGTGGTCCTCGTATTGGCGGCAGCGCCTGTCACTCGCCCTCACTCGCACCGTGGCTGATGTGTTATTCCGCCGCACCCGGGCCGACTTTGTCGCGACCCATGCGGTCTAGATCCCTTCCAGGCCTGCATGGTGGGCCGGCAGCGCTGTTGCTGCGTGTAGTTTTGTGATGTATAGTTAGTTGTACCTTGTGCCGCTGGCGTGATCCTTGGATGTCTGTGTCAGATTACTATTAATTTCTTCAGGGTTATTCTCCCAGTTATCGGGTTTTTCCTTATGTTGCATGCCTATCTCACCTCCGTAATCTATCCTTCTCAATGAATATATAGAAAAAGACGCTAATTAGGGCTGGGTGTATGCCCCAGCCAATGCACACATTTGTTGGCAACCAAAAATCAACCTGATTTGTAGTTCCCTGAGTGTGTAGCTTGCTGAGCTATTTACACAATGGAAATGGCAAAACCTTGAACAGTTATTAATTTTCCCGCAAAACAGGTCTTTTTTTACCGGACATTGGGACTAACATGTCATAAACACTTCAGATAAGGCAACAAAATGTAGCGAAAATCCGGCTAACAGGGGGACAGCTGTGGTCCAAGTCCCAGGTCATTCCCACAAGTCTAGCTCAAGTTATAAGGTTTTGCGTGCTAAATCCTGAACATACGCTAAATGAGGCTTTTCTGTGCATAAGGCCACCTAGACATGATGTTTTCCATCCAAGAAGCCAAAAAACATGCCCAACTCGATCACACAACATAAGAAAAGGCTAGGCACCTCATCTGCCCTCCCCTGCCCTCAGCATGGCCAGCCTTGCCGGCGTGGGCATAGCAACACCATCGCTAGGTATACACGCACCAAGAGAGCACACTATGCTCAGCCCAAGGTTACCATGTAAATTTATGCCAAGAACTCAGCAAGTATACGTGTAAAAACCTTAGATAGAATGCCCAAGCAATAGAGGCAACTGCAGCCTGCAAGCTTGGCAGCAAATCATACATGCTGTCTGCCAAGCATTCACATCCTATCCAGCTTGCCTTGCTGCACACATAGCAGGGAAGTCTTAATGGTTATAGCTCAAGGAAAGCAATGGAAACACCTATCTAATGCAATGCCACTCATGCAGTATGGCCAGCAAAAGAACCACTCTCACCTTCCTTTCCAATATGGCAATTTGCTAGGAAGCTGATGCCAGCTTGTTAGCCTCTAGGCACATGCCGGATGTCGCTACTAAAACAGGCGTGTCAGATCCGGCACATAACAAAGCGTCTGAGCAAGCTCATGTCCAAAGGATTATGGAAAACAAATGCCAACACATTACCAACAACTTGACCTAGGCGCCTTAAGCATGCCAGCCACAAACTACACGAAATTGTACGAAATTGCTAGGAATCTGACGATGCAACCGAAAGAAATGGAGCGCTTCCTGCAGGGAAACTGCCCGAAAAAAAGGCAAAAGGCCGTCGTTAATGCACCTGCCTGCGTGGAAATGTTTGATGCATAAACTGGCACGCAAGCTCGAACAATAAAAGACATCATCCTTTGATCAGGAGAACAAGGAAGGTGCGCCTTCCGTGAATACGTCGACGGCGACATGCGCAGGCCTGCGTAGGTTCTTACCTTGAATGCCGGAAATGTAAAAGAAGCTGGGAAGCTCCGGCACAAACTCGACAACACCATTACGTTAGCTTCATGATCGCTCTTTAGAGCCTACGTTGCCTCACAATCGCTGCCGTAAACCTGCATTAAATTTCATTATCCGCAAGAGAAGTTATAATTGCTGGACCCCCGCGCCCGTAGCCGTTCGAGAAATTAGCGATATTGCGTGGAAATGTTTGATGCATAAACTGGCACGCAAGCACGAACAATAAAAGACATCATCCATTGTCCAGGCGAACAAGGAAGGTGCGCCTTCCGTGAATACGTCGACGGCGACATGCGCAGGCCTGCGTAGGTTCTTACCTTGAATGCCGGAAATGTAAAAGAAGCTGGGAAGCTCCGGCACAAACTCGACAACACCATTACGTTAGCTTCATGATCGCTCTTTAGAGCCTACGTTGCCTCACAATCGCTGCCGTAAACCTGCATTAAATTTCATTATCCGCAAGAGAAGTTATAATTGCTGGACCCCCGCGCCCGTAGCCGTTCGAGAAATTAGCGATATTGCAAACCGTAAACTTTCCGCCATGAAATGAAATCATCATCTAATCTTCTTCGGAATTCAAGCATTTTTTCTAGCTTTTTACATGCCATATCGATTAATATTGCATAAAGGCATGCCGCCATGGCCACCTCCGCGAGGGTTGAGCGGTCCGGGCACACATTATACACCGTACGGACGGTACCGCGAATTTTTTGGCGCGGAAAATATTCGGCGCGCCACGTCCCCTTAAATTAAATTAAATTGTAACATAACTCCGTTGTGAGTGCATGTAGCACATATCCCTGAGAAGGGGCACATGGCTTTTAATACACTATTGGCTACTTCCTGCAAGGGTAGGGGGTAAACTACGCCTGCTCTGGGTGCACAAAGTGCACCTGCACCTGCACCGCTATGTATTCCAGCAGCTAAGGTGTGGACATAGGGTGGAAGATCATCATGGCTATACAATGGCTAGGGCATGGCTTCTCAGCAGAGAGAGACTCTCTGCATATAGGCAGAGCTTGGCTAAGGCCTAAGTTCTTAATGCATCATCCATGGGGAGTCCCATTATATAGGCAGAGCGTGGCATCATCCATGGGAGGGGCCATTATGGCCGCTCATGCGCGTAGGCTTGTGCCACGTGCTAAGCTAAGCCTGACTAATCTACACTACTGCTATATTCCCTAGACTGGGGTTGCTGGGGTGGCAGGGGGCGCCTTCCAGGGCTTGTGGTCGACGTGGATGACGTCCCCCCTCAAGTGTATGTACCGGTTTCCCCCCTGCGCTCTGCCGGAGCTGGAGGTATAGGTCGGCCATAGCTCCCGTCGCCGCTGTTGCTGTGCCAGGGTCAAGTCGTCGTCCAGCGTGTAGGAAGTCCCCGAGAGCTTCTTGCGGCATTAAGAAACGACAGCTTATCCGCCATGTAATTAAAGGTGAGGAGCAGGGGAGCCGGGCCAGCCTTACCCCGCGCGCGGGGAAGGCAGACAGCTGACATCCGCAGCTCACCAGTGAGTTGCATGGGGGTAAGCGGAATGTCGCGCCAAAACGCCATGAGAAGAGTCTCCGAGTTCTCACCTGCCAGCTGGTCGAAGTGCTTGACGATGACATTGTGGCTGCGCTTGGTGAGGTCGGCCTCCTCGCGGAGGTCGAGCGTGTGTTGCTTGAGCTGTGCCGCGATGGTGGAGGTGGTGGAGGTGGTGATCCTGTGGGATTGCCCCCCCCAAATGTGGAAGCCCCAACGGGCTCCCCCGGGATAGTTGGCTAAGTGGCGGCAATGGACTGGGTCACTGGGATAGCTCAGGCACTATATAATGTCTTGGAATGACACTAGCTCAGCAGTAACTTCGCTTGCTGTTTAGATCGGCATGTATGTGATGGCGTGCGATCCTGCATGGCTCAATGTGGCCAGTTGCTTGCGCCTTAGCCTATGTCTCAACCGCACCTCACCTTTGCAGCATCAGCTTCTTGTTGTACTGCACCCACAGTTGCGCCCGCAGCCCCGCACCATGAACCATGCGGAGAGAGCGCTCTAATTAGGCCTGCGGCCCGCCCACTACTGAATTGGGGCAGTGAGAGAAGCTAGGGCGCCCTCCCTCCTCGTTGTGTATAGGTTAAGGAGGTTCCTCTACTTCGTAGCGGCACCCACGTTCATGACGCAGCTCACGTGCTTAACATTAATTAAATAATGGGGTGGATGGATGTAGCAGTATCTACTAGTTCCTAGTTACAGGGTACTACTGTGGACACAGTCAACGGCCTGTCAGAATCGCTATGCATGCCAAACTTGGTCACACGCGGAGCCCCCACTGACTTGGGGTTGGTATCCTGCACTACCGATCATTGCGGGCCATCTGCCTCCATATACAGACAGACCAGGCCCCCCCTGGCGGCTTCCCGGGCGTGTACCCGTCCCGTCTAAACAACTGCCGAGCAGCTTGGAGCGGCTGGAAGCGGGGTAGTTTACCTTGGTGTTTTCTAATATAAGAGGCAGAGCTCAGGCAGGGGGGTGGCCAGGCGGAGGGCCATGGCCTCGGTTTTGAGGCTGATTTTGACCGACTGCACGAGCCTCGAGCGCCAGCAGTCCAGCCAAAGCTAGCAGACGCCGGCTGCTCAATGAGTGTGATTAATTAACTAATTAATAGACACGTGACCGCGTCACGTGAGCATAAGTCCTCAGTGGGAGGGAAACATGGGATGGAATGGATGATGTAAGCTATCTAGGTCCTAGTTACAGGGTTGTGGGCACAACGGCCCGAACCGCTATGAATGCCATACGCGGTCACACGCGGAGCCCCCACAGACTTGGGGGTGGTCTCCTTCATCACTACTTGCCATCTATCCTTGCGTACCATCTGCCTCCATATTACAGACAAACCATGCAGGAGGCTGCCCGGGTGTGAGCCCGTCACGTCTAGGGTAGCACATGTCCATGCCGAGTCTATCACGAAAAGTCCGCGGGTGGCAGCCATGCCGCGCGCGGCCTGGGGCACGCCAGGTGACTCGGCCATAACGTGATGTCGTCGGCATAAATTAGCTCAGCGAGTAAATCCTGCTGTTGGTCCGGCCCCCTTCCCCCGGCTCACAAGGCCAGGGCGCGCGCCAGGATAGTGCCATGCGCATGCATCGGTCACAGACTTTGTCAATAGCCTACATGGGTGCATGCTTCTATTAATTCATTAATTAATAGACACGTGACTGCGTCCCGTGAGCATAAGTCGGTCCTCAGTGGGAGGGGAACATGGCATGGAATGGATGATGTAAGCTATCTAGGTCCTAGTTACAGGGTTGTGGGCACCACGGCCCGAATCGCTATGAATGCTTCTAAATTAATGAATTAATTTGGAACATAACTCCGTTGGGAGTACATGTAGTAGCACATATCCCTGAGAAGGGGCATACACATGGCTTTTAATACATTCTGGGCTACTTCATGCAAGGGTGGGGATGTAAACGACACTTGCTCTAGGTGCACCAAGGGCACCTGCACCACCATGATCTCTCAGAGCACAAAGGGGGCCTGGCATGTGGTGGAAGATCATCATGGCTATACAAAAGCTAGGGCGTCACTGGCTTCTCAGCAGAGAGTGACTCTCTGTATAGGCAAAGCTTGGCTAAATTCTTAATGCAACATCCATGGGGAGTCCGATTATAGGCAGGGCGTGGCTATTCTGACTTGGCATCATCCATGGGAGGGGCCATTATGGGCGCACATGCGCGTAGGCCACGTGCTATAGGCTGAGCCTTCTAATATACACTACTGATATATTCCCTAGACTGGGGTTGCTGGGGTCACTGGCAGGGGTCGCCTGCCAGGGCTTGTGGTCGACGTGGATGACGTCCCCCCTCAAGTATATACCGGTTTCGCCCCTGCCGGCTCTGCCGGAGCTGAAGGTAGGTCGGCCATAGCTTGCGCCGCCGTTGTTGCTTTGCCAGGGTCAAGTCGTCGTCCAGCGTGTAGCGAGTCCTCGAGAGCTTCTTGCGGCATTTAAGGAACGGCAGCTCATCCGCTAGGTGAGGAGCGCGGGGACCGAGCCAGCCTTACCCCACGCGCGGGGAAGGCGGACAGCCGACATCCGCAGCTCACCAGCTAGTGAGTTGCATGGGGGTAAGAATGTCGCGCCTAAACGCCATGAGAAGCGTCTCCGAGTTCTCACCTACCGGCTGGTCGAAGTGCTTGACTATGCCATTGTGGCTGCGCTTGGTGAGGTCGGCCTCCTCACGAAGGTCGAGGGCTTGTTGCTTGAGCTGTGCCGCGATGGTGGAGGTGGTGGAGGTGGTGTGGTGCCCACCCAGGTCTGGGTGGAAGGGGGTCCGCCCAGGTCTGGGTGGAAGGAGTGTCGCTGGCCGGGCCAGCAGATGCCGGCTGGGCAGCGATGTCCTTCACCGCCTGGGCGGTGTCTTGCAGGCACTCAATGGCGATGGCGTTGGCGTGGATGCGCTTGTCGATGTCGAGGAGCTGGGCCTTGATGTCGGCGGTGGAGGCGGAGGTGGCAGTGGAAAGGTGAGGGAGCTCAGTAGCCAGCGTGCCCCCCATGGCTGCCACATCTGCAGCGAGGGGGGTCACGTGCTGCTGGAGGGCTTCCGTAAGGATGGAACGGAGTGTGGTTGCGGAGATGGATGGAGCCCAGATCTCGCCATCAGAGCGCATGATAAGGGAGTTGAGAATGGTGTGCTGGAGTTGGGGGCGGGCCTGCCCGAACAGAAAGTCACTACGCATGTTGGTGCCGTCGGGGTGGATGAGGCGGTTGATGTCGTGGAGATGGAGGCCCAGGTCGTAAAGCGAGGCATGATCCCCAAAGAAGAGGAAATGCATGGCAGTTGCTGGAGCCATGTCAGTCCAGTCGTGATCGTCGACCTTGAAAGGTTTGGGCCGGGACCGCAGTTCAGATGGGCGTTGTTCTGCTGGCTGACTGCGTTTAGGATCTGGCGATGCCGAGGGCGAGGCCGCAGGAGCCGAGTGCACTACTAACGCTTGAGTAGTGGTCGCGCTGCCTGGCAGGCCGGGGGAAATGACAGCCGAAGCTGCAGGCGAATTTTCTTGGCTCATCGCAGCCGCCAGGCTGCGTTGCGTAGTGTTAATCAGCCGGCCGTCCTAAATTTAGGACTTGGTCCTAAAAAGTCCTAAGGTCACTATAACCGAGGTACCGGGCAGGGGGGGTCACTATATGGTCCATACCCCTAGTGGACCGTGACCTCCAAGATGTACTCTACCCGTGATACCGGTACATCGTACCCGGATTCCGTACCGGGTACCGGGTAGATGCGCGGGAATGTACGTACCTCGACCAAAAATACAGAGATTTTGGGCCAAAAAAGTGGGTGCGGGAATGATGTGCGGCGGATATGGCGACCTGACAAATATGGGCGGCATTTTCACGTGAGCTTATCGTTTTGGGCGCCCAGTAGCAAGAACGAAAGCTTGGTACTTATGCTTAAAGGGTCTGAATTTGGTTACGAAATTATTTGCGTTTGCATGTGTAGCACGGCTGCTCAACATGAGTAGGTCACAGATCGCCTGCGCCCGGACGGTCGATTTTGAGCACAAACATGTCAGTGCGTGAGGAAACGTTGCCCGCACCAGGCCAGGCAGTTTTTGCGCTTGATTTTAATCGTAGTATAGAGTTTGGAAACGGTATATCTGACAAGGGAGCGCCCGGGCCTGGGTGTTCTTGCCCGAAGTTTACTGTCGACCATTTTACAGAACGTCAAGGCTGGGTAGCGAGCGCACGTGACAGGACTTGTCTTTCGATATCTCTTGGGCCTAGAACAATGCTCCGGCGTGTCTTACGTTACTTTCGAACCATTTTGTAAGTTTGGCTGCGTTCTTGTGCCGGTAAGCTGGCTGGCTGCGGATATCCGCGATTCTTAATGCATCCACCTGGATGTGGCGACGTAACAAGCAGGTGTGTGCCGGGTTCTCTCCGTGGTTAGGTGTAAGGGGTAGCGTAGTCGTAGCAGTAAGTGTCAGCCGGCTATGCCTGAAAGACAGGGCAGTTTCTGTGCATGTACATGGCTTACGTAGTTGGTTTACGGCATGTACCTTCTATCGTCGCAATCTTCCTTGTTCGCTGCTGCTAAGTTACGCATGCTTCCCAGCTATGTTACGGTTGCGTTCATTATCTGCCATGGGCCCATTGCTTGCAGTTGTTCTATCTGTTCTTGTGCTGCTTATATGTGATGCTTTTACAGCTCTCCCCCCCCCTAGAATGCATGCAAAGTGTGGCATGTTGGATAGTGCCCTTTAACAACTTCATCTGGCTGCTATCCTGTGTAAGTTGCCATACAAATGTGGTGTCCTCTCCTTCCTGGGTGGTGGCCAGCATGCCCGTGACATTAAACAAGCTATGGTATATGCTTAGAGAGAGTTTGCCGTAAGGGGTGGGTCATGTTCAAGCCAGGCAACCTCAGCAACCATACAACCTTATATTGCATGATCTGCCCCATCTGTGACACCGTTAGGCACGCGTATATATACGTGCAGCCACAGCACGGTACGGCCTTGTTATACGCTGCCCCACCTCCCCAAGGCCGCGTAGGGTCCCGTGGGGCCCTGAGGATTGGTAAGAAGCTAATGGGACTGTGTGGGTGGCGTGGTGATGGGTGATATACATGGTGGTCCTAAAAAGTCCTAGTTTCAATTTTGGGCCATTTTTTTCGTTCGAGGTCTGCCATGGGGCAGGGCCAGTTTTGGTACTAAACGTCGTTATTTGAACCTAGGTCTTTGATAGAAATTTAAAAACTATATTATTTCTCAGTGGCACAAATGCCAGGGTCAAATATTACTGTTTACATGATTAAATACGCATTCCCCAGCGTCCTAAATTTAGGACTTTTTGCAGGCTTTTGGACAGTAGTCGAGCATTTGCTCGTCATAATATTGCGTTTGAGTTTCGGGAAAATATATCAGCGTGAGCGTCTTAGAAAGACGAAGCATTTGGGATATTCATGGCCGAATTCACCGCGACCGTCGCCGCTGCCGGGTCATCCTCAGGCGCTTCGACATGCAGCCGGAGGAGACCCCAGACTCTATTCTCGACGAGCTGAAGAAGCAACTCTTGGCGTGCATGGAGCTGCCAGGTGCGGCACTGCAGGGCGCCTACCGCCTGCCCCATCCACGGGCCAAGGCTGGGCCCCCTCCAGTGGTCCTCACCTTCAGCGACATCACAGCCCGAGTTCGGTTCCTCTCTCGCCGCAAGAAGCTGGTGGACACCTCCTGGTCGCTTGACGACGACCTGACGCCAGCCCAGCAGCAGCAACGCCGCGATCAGTGGCCCGACTACATCCGCCACAAGACCAAACAAAGTGTACTGGCGGGTCGGGGACCTTTATGTCAACAAGAAACTGTGGAAGCCCCCCCAAGCTTCCCCGGGATAGAGCACTCAAGCTAGTTGTCTAGCTGGGGGCAATCGATTATGGGATAGCTTAGGCATTACAGCACTTGAAACGATATTAGCGCACAGCGTTATAGTACCTTCAATTAGCTCTGGCACCTTGTGGTCATCAGCTTGCGCCTTAATTAGCCGACGTCTTGAGCCCACCTCACATTTGTAGCATAAGCTATGCGTCAGCCTACCTATGGTAATGCACTGGTTGTATTGCACCCACAGTGTTGCGCCCCGGCATGATGCACCATGCCGTGGAGAGAGCGCTCTGTGGCCTGCCCACTTGCGGCAGTGAGAGAAGCTAGGGCGCCCTCCCTCCTTCTCGCTGTGTATATAGGGTCGAAGGTTCCTTTACTCTGTATTGGCACCCACGTGACGCAGTCACGTGCTTCTTAATTAATTAAATGGCCGAATTTGGTGCCCAAACGTTAAAGTTATGAGCTCCGCCGTCAGCCATGGCTACCTCGTGGCTCGTGGCTCGTGGCTTCTATGAACCACAGTATCCTTGCTGTTTTTTTGGCCAAGTGTTGTGGTTGTTTTCCAGCTAGGGCCTTGCACTTACAATGAAACATTGATCACTAAATGTTCCAAATTTACGAATGTTGTACATAGAGAAACTTTGGTATTGATAAGTAAGAGTTGTCGGACCACGAAATAAACTGCCCACCGCACGATGGGCATGTGCATTGCTACGAAACAGCACGAAATCTATTAAGTATTGACATGCGTCACGGCCAGGGTGTCACAAATAAGTGAAACCTGAACTGGTCTAGAGTTTAACTGCCGTACTCTCGCATGGACACTAGCCATGTACTCCATGTAACTAGCTTGCTCAGTGAGGGTTGACCCAATGCCGATAACCCATACCAGGAGCATTACAACGGCGCGGTCAAGTGAATGGACGAAGTCACGGCCTCTCAGATAGCTGCTGACCACTCAAGGTAAGCAAAGAGCTTCCGCACTAGATGCTAACATCCCGTCCTACTGTTCACCAACCTCAACATATTACCGGATAGAGCAACACAGCAAAGGGAAATTGCCTCTATGCAATAAAAACTTTCTCCCTCTTCAACTGCCTCTGCAGAGTGCAGAATCTTGCGCCCTCAGCACGTTGATCCGCGTATCAAGTGAGTGACTACTAACAGTTTGCACACGCAGATGCAAAGGCCCAGTCTTTCAACAGCCAATCTGCAAACTGCGATCAGGCCTGTCACCCTGGCGTGCTCACATATACTTGTCTGCCCCCTGAATCAGCTCTCCCCAGGCCCCAAACTTGGCCCCCGTAGTTCTTCTTTTGGATGGCCATGCTAAAGGGATATAAGTAGTGCCCGCCACTGGAGTACAGTGAAAACGCCTTCACCCTTCGTTCACCTCCTCGCAGGCATCGATCCAGGCGGAATACCTGTTTGAAAGAAGAGTTCGTGGCAAAGGGGAGGTCCAAGGCAAGGTAAGAGAGCAAGTGAGCGAAAATGTTTGCTGGAATATATGTGTGGGACAGAGGTTATGTGGGTGTGCAGGGTGGGGAAGGGGGCTAGTGAGGTGGGTGTGGGATCGGGAACTGCGATCGCAACAACTAAACCTCAACAGATTATGTGTCGGCAACTTTGCCTTTGAATGCCGCACTGCTCCACTACGGCTTCGCAAGGCAACTTCGTAAGGCCCGCGTCTTGCGACCATGTTGAAAAAGAGCACAGGCCTAACATATCAGCATCGGGACACCACTTACTCCTGCGCAGCTACGCACTAAGATGAGGAAGAATTAAAACAGCACTTGAATTGTGCAACTGTTTGTAAGCCGGCCATACCAAAAAGACAATACCAACCGTTCTGTCAAAACGACCTGGATTAAGCTCCAAAGCAAACCTTAAGAAACAACAGCCGAAAGACTCACAGACTGACTTGCACCAAAAATGGAATCGGGCCAGCAACGGCAGGCAAGGTGCATCCATATAAAGCAGGGAATCCACCACCTTGCTAGGTAGGTGGGCAGGTAGGTCGGTTGGTACCAGGTGGAGATAGGTGACACCACGGGGTGGCTGGTTGGCATGACGCCAGTACTAAGGTACTAAAAACAATCAAATCATGCAAGTAAACACAGGGTGTTAGAAGGATGAGCCGCGCCGATACTTACACATCAATCGGATCGCTGAGGTCTTGAGCACCGTGGCAAAAGAAACAATGTCCGATGGTTTGATTTCAGAATTTCGCCGCAGGCTGTGATCAAGGGCATATGCCACAACCGATAGGTGGAGGTAAAGCAAACAGAGATAACGTTCCTAGTCTAAGAAAGAGGAATACAAAGGGAAGGGAAACAAAGCCTAGTACCTAAAATAACCCGGCAGCCGCATTGGAAGGATACTGTTGATAGCGACCTTGAAATTCTCTTTGCAGATCCGGCATTCGATCTTCCCAACCTCGTTATCCCGGTCCCTGCCAGTCGCATCAGGACGGTCATTAAGGAAGAGGGAAAATCAGCTTCACGCGCGCTCTTTGCCATACATTTGAAAGTGCTGTCCTCCGGCTTTTTGCCTTTGCACCGTGTGCAGTTCTTGGACGTTTGGAATCATGGCGTGGCTAACGTAATGACTGACTAGCTAGACCTTTTCAGTGGTTTTCCATTTGCGGGTATTTCCTCGTAAATGGTGGGAGAGCGATCGCAGCAATGGTGCTCACCACTAGACACTCCCGGCCAGTTAGGCTCGAAACACACGCCCTGATCAAGCAAGCTGTTTCCGGCCCCACCGTCTAGGTCATCTAGTCGCTCTACACGTAAGCCAGCCATAATTTCAATGCACAAGGCTACACATTTCCATCTCCATTCATATTCATCATCCTGAACGACTCGAAAACGCGGACAAGATAACGGCAGGCTCGAGCTACCATAGTCCGGATTCTCCCGATTTCTGGCCTGCGCTGGTTGTCTCCTTGATACCCACAACAAGAATTTCATGGCCCGCAATGATGGCAAAAATACAACGAATATGTACATTATATTTGGACACAAGACTAAACCCGCAGCTTCATACTGTGATGGTGAACAAGGACCTCGTATCGAGTGTGACAAATCGACGTTTAGGTTAACTGTGCAGCGAAGTGGACCTTTTAGTCAGCCACTTACATCCGGCACTCGCAGCTGGATGCATGGTTACAAAAGGGACAATTGAACACTTTGGGCACGGTCTTCTGCTTCTTCTTTGGCGGGGCTTTGGCCTTGGCCCTTTTCCCCATGTTGGCGTTAGCAGCTAACCCTGAATGCCCAGATAATAATCAGCTGAACAGCCCTTCCCTGAGCCAAAACGCAAGCTTGCTGCTTTTTGAGGTAAAAGCAAAAACTTCCAAAGCGTGCCCAGGAGCCTTCAAATCAACAAGATTTTAAACGAGTCGATAGAGTTAATATATATCTGGTTTGCCGATATTGGAACGTATATGCATTGCAAGGTGAGTTTCGTGATCCCGCTGCCCATGGCCCATGCGCTGCCTGTCATGCCTCGTTTTGTATACCATAGCTGCTTCATACTGTGCATAAATCATGAACAATCCTATTATACTAATATCGCAATTGGGGGTCATCCCGCACTATCCAGTATCCAAGGCATCGCGGAGTACACAGCCAATCCAAAACAACCGGAACCACTAACCACCAATCCCAGCGAGCGAGCGAACCGAGCGAGCGGCCGCGCCAGCGGCCTGCGCGCAGCGCACAGCTCGCTGCGCTCGCTGTGCGCTGCGCGCGGCGAGCGAGCGAACCGAGCGAGCACCGTACGGCGAGCGAGCGAAGCGAGCGAGCACCGTACTGCGCACCAATCCGCGAGCGAAGCGAGCACCGTACTATTCCAGCGGGCAGCGGGCAGCGGGCAGCGGGCAGCGGGCAGCGGGCAGCGGGCAGCGGGCTGCGGGCTGCGGGCAGCGGGCAGCGGGCCGAAGTACTGCCAAAAAAAGGGACCCTGTTTTGGGCTGGGCGAAGCCAGCGGGTGACACTAGTCTTGAACAATCTTGAACACAATACACCGTCCGCATTGGAAGTTTGTTATTATGGGATTGTTTGTTGGGGAGCCAGTTAGAGTCCCGGGTTTTTATTATTTAATTAAAACCTTTTGTTTGTTTGTTTGTCCTGCAGCCGTTCAAGGCACGTGGGTACTTATTTAATTAAATTTCTTTTGTTTGTTTGGTAGATATGGTACACGCCGTCCCCAACCCGGCCCGGCGGCCCCCCTTTCGGCGGCCACAGGCTATAGTCAGTGGAGGTCTCAGGTCAGTGATACCCTATTTAATTGCTCAAGGCCCATAAGTATCGCACATGAGTAGTACATCTTACATGTACATCTGTAGTAGACACGCTCAGGCCTCAGCCTCTACTGAGTACCGACCGACGTGCCCTGCCGAGGCAGTAGAGCGTGCCGGATTGCTGGATGCAAAAGCGGTTCACTTGGTTCGCGCCTCACCCCGCGCTCGGCCTGCGTCTCGCGGGTTTTTTTCGATTTTCACGATATTTCATGTTCCCCGCCTGTCCAAGGTATTTTCGCAGGTTTTATGTACTTTATATTATATAATATAAAGTGTTTGTTTGTTTTCTCACAGGGCGACGACCCCGTGCCCACATGAGTTAATTAAGGGCTTTTGACAGATCTGTAAAGTTAGGGCCCGAAAAATACAGATGGCTAGGCGTATATGCAGATCTGTTTTTTTATTCCAGATCTGTACGTAAACTCCGACGTAATGCCTTTACGTCTTCGGGGGTCGAGGTGCAGGCCGTGTTCACTTGTTCAGTACCTGGAAGCAAAATTGTTTACATTCCCACCCTTGCAGGAAGTAGCTTAGAATGTATTATAGGCTCATATGCCCCTTCTCAGGGCTATGTGCTACATATACTCCCAACGGAGTTATGTTCCTAATTAATTACTGTACGAAAGCTAGAGGAATGTCAGCCGTATGACCTGCACACGAGGGTAATTAAGAAATCAAGCCGAAGTTAATCCTGCATCTTAGCGAGCAGAATAATTGCAAACACAACAGCAATTGTGCGACAGACCAAACAATAATGCCGCGTGCACTAGGCTCTGTATTCTGGTCACACCCATGTGCATTTGCTGCATTGGATTAGGCGCCATTACGAACTGAGTCGAGGGAAAACGCGAGGAGCGCCATCTAAGCAGTTGCTTGTCATGTCTATACGCCCGGGCATCTTATTATCTGTCTACCATGCACGCATTTTCCTTGGACGAATCAAACAGCTTTTGACATTTTAATGGCGACATTGAAGTCCGGCCACGACAATATAGCGCTGCTCAGAGCTTCGTTGCCGAGAAAGATGTGCTTTGTCCGGGCCGATAATGTAACTCTGCATAGACCCCGGTAGCTTTCAGCATGCGCATATTGCTTGAGGTAAGCGAGCCACGACGCCTGCAGGTGCTCCTGCCGAGGTGGAGACCTCCGAGAGCACGTGGATTAGGCTCATGCGTCAAAGCAGCATCGACCTTCATTCTCCTGGTGTGGAAGGTCACTTTTCAGGATTAACATATCTGAATGTTGATGGCCTGTGCATTTTCTGTCAATTGAGCAGCGATTGAAACCATGAGCCATGCAAGTGTAAGGTGCAGAATTCAGTTGATGAACCCAAGCCGGTAATGTGCAGAATTGATGAACCCAAGTTATATGTGCAGATGTTTCGTCCCATTGGCTGTGTGCTAGTGCATGAACCGTCTAGGCCCTTGGCGTGTACTCACTTGCTGCAACCGTGCCCACAGCTGCTTGTCAATACACGCGGCAGGCACAATGACTTTTGCCGCGAGGTGAAACATTGAACTCCCCCACACCTTGCATTTTTCACTCTTTTTTTCCCTATCCATCCTACCCCCCAGCACACACACATGCACACACACACACGCCCACATACTGCACATGCACACAAATGTTCACACACACACGCCCACATACTACACATGCACACAAATGTTCACACACACATGCACACACGCACACACATACACACATGCACACATGCACGCATGCACACACGCACACACACACACACATGCACACACGCACGCATACACACATGCACACATACACACATGCACACACGCACACATGCACACATGCACACATGCACACACGCACACACGCACACACGCACACACGCACACACGCACACACGCACACACGCACACACGCACACACGCACACACGCACACACGCACACACGCACACACGCACACACGCACACACGCACACACGCACACACGCACACACGCACACACGCACACACGCACACACGCACACACGCACACACGCACACACGCACACACGCACACACGCACACACGCACACACGCACACACGCACACACGCACACACGCACACACGCACACACGCACACACGCACACACGCACACACGCACACACGCACACACGCACACATGCACACATGCACACACGCACACACGCACACATGCACACATGCACACACCCACGTGCGCACATGCACGCTAACACATGCGCACACACTAACACACACATCGTCGTCAGAACACACATGCACACAAATGTGCACACACCCACGAGCACACGTGCACATGCATACAATCCCACACAAACACAGGCAGACTTGCACACATGCGCCACATACATTAATCCATCACCAATAAACTGGTTGCTTGGACCCAACGACCTTCTTACTCGCCTGTCCACCCAACGTTCTGCCCATCCTCCCGCCTGCCCGCCTGCATGTCTGCCACCCGCCTACTGCCCACCCATCTGTCAGCCTGTCTGCCTGCTTGTGTGCATGCCTGCGGGCCTGCATGTGCACCTGCGCCCATGCACCTGTTATGCCCCCATGGCACGTATATGCAGCCTAGCTAGTTGAGTGTCTCTTTGCACGCGCACATGGGTGGCTACATGGGCATTTGCCTGTGTCTTGGGCTGGGGGGTTGGGCTGATTAGTTCAAGAGTGGGCGGGAAGACGGTGGTATAATTGGGTGGGTAGGGACGGAGTGGATGGATGATTGGGGGGGCTGGATGCGGGTGGGACTCAAGTTCGTGTAAAGTCCAAAGTTGCCTGTAGCATCAGCAAAAATAAGCGAGAAAGCAGCCTAAATTCAAGGAGCCTACTTGTTGTAACATGTGCCAAACTGCAATTAATGGTTGCAGGCTCACAAGCTGCCAGCTTCATAACGCAAATGGAATGAATTGCATGGTTACAGGACAAGCGTGTGGTTGGAAATCTTACAATGCCTGGCAACGTCTCTTTCATGTGCCCACTGAGAACCGCTGTTCAACACAGGAAGGCTTTGGCAAGCAACGAGCTTCGGCCAGGGCCTTCATTGCAAGGAAGCGTGTGTGAAGCAATAACGTCAGGATTTACAAGCAGAAACTATACCTAACTTTGCGACCTTCATGCAGTATGTCATGTGCATGGCTATGTAGTATGTGCCAACAATCACAACGAAAAAGTGCGAAATTGCAAACATTGCCATGGAAGGGCAGGAGCCACGCACGCAGCAAATTAAAACGGTTCGTGAACCAATCTGTCGGGCATAAAGGCAGCAAAGTCTGGCCAGCAATAATGCAGTGCGATGCGAGAAAAACTCGGTAACTATGGGCAGGCAGGCGCAGCTCGTCCTCAGCAGTGCTATCTAACGTGACGGCGCCTTATTTCCGCGTGCACGGTGCCGAACATGGCACTGGCCTGATTCCAGTTGCAGCAACGCCAGATGCCTTCCCGTCATAGAGCAGAGGCTTCACGTACGTCGACATCGTTGCCTACCAA
Source organism: Mesostigma viride (assembly GCA_009746045.1). Lineage (NCBI taxonomy): Eukaryota > Viridiplantae > Streptophyta > Mesostigmatophyceae > Mesostigmatales > Mesostigmataceae > Mesostigma > Mesostigma viride. The sequence goes on along the minus strand of RPFO01000389.1, from coordinate 2,230,756 downwards.
TCGTAATGCTTCCCGTGATAATGCACTCGCGTCCGAACAAAATGTCGAGAAAGCAAACAATCTACACGCGATAAAACTGGGCTGCTAGCTTTTCAGGACTGGTTTTACCATGCCTTAAAATTCCATTAGCTTACTTTTAAAACCATGGCTGACTAATTTTGGCTAATTTTCAGGTATTTGTGCCGCACCGCCCGCATGCATGGCCCGGGACGAGTCTCGAAGACGTAAGGGCATTACGTCGGAGTTTACGTACAGATCTGGAATAAAAAAACAGATCTGCATATACGCCTAGCCATCTGTATTTTTCGGGCCCTAACTTTTCAGATCTGTCAAAAGCTCGTTAATTAATTAATTTTGTTTGTTTGTTTGTTTAGTCCAGTCCTCAGCCCCCGGAGTTAATTAAATAATTTTCTTTTGTTTTTTTTATGGTTTTCAGCCAGAACATTTTCCAGAAGCTAATTATTTATTTAAAACTTCTAATGCGGACGGTGTATTAATGCGCGTGGCCAAACTGATGCTGCCATCTTCGGTGCCAAGCAACGCGGCCCGCGGCGGGAGCGCGGTCAGTCAGTCAGTCAGTCAGTCAGTCAGTCAGTCAGTCAATCAGTCAGTCAGTCAGTCAGTCAGTCAGTCAGTCAGTCAGTCAGTTGTATCCCGCGCCGCACATGGGCGGGAGCGCAGTAGCTGAAGGAAGGTGCAGCAAAGTCAGAAGTAGCTTTGCTGGGTGACCAATTCAGCAGAATACCGTAGTGGTCAAAATCACTTTGCGTCTAATTACACCCTCCGCATTGGTAGTTTTAATTTTTTGGGGGGGAAATGGGTATATTTTATTAGCCAATTATGGACCAAAGAGGTGAGAGGGGAAATGAGTATCAGCGAATCCTAATTAAAGGTGGGCACACACACGTGTGGAGGTGGCAGGTGAAAGGCTAATAGGGCGCGTTATTAGACCAGGGAAGCCAGTGGACCTGAGTCATGTCGCCGTGAGGCATAATGGTGAATACCTGATTACGGCCCAGTAGATCATGAAAAAGCTGGAGCGGGCTGGGCTTGTCGTTATTGGGCCCTGGGTCCCACACCCTGTGTTGTTCCTGAGCCAACAGCCAGTATCGGCGCATATAGCCGCATTCCATAGGTATATAAAGCGCCGGACTACGCCGCCGCGGGTATGCTCCTCGCGGACATTAAAGACTGTCTCGTTGCGTATGGTCCAGATTGCGTATAGCATAGTAGTGCGCAGCCATATCCATTCTGTTTGGGAAGCTGAAAGCTCGGTCCCTGGTGTGCCAGCAATACCGAAAATGATGGTACGCACGCTAATTGGGAGATTGGGTGGCGATGCATGCCGTCCATGCGGCCCAGATGTTAATGAGCCACTTCCAAACCCCTGGGAGATTACAGAAAAGGAACCGGTGCTCAATGGTTTCACTAGGGTGCGTGCACAGGCATGATGCATCATGACCAAAACGCTCGTGGAGCGTAGCGCAGACCCCTATCGCATCAGAAGATGTTGTACATCAGTGGCCCTGCGGTCAACGAGAGGGTGGTTTACCGCCAGGGTAATCAGCTTGACCCAAGTGTAGCCCGGCCATTGTATTCCCCAGCGGGCTCAGTTGTGAGAGTGTTGTGTAGAATTCCGCCATGGTTCTTGCAGGAAATGTTGCCTGTATTAAGAATAAGGAACACAGACGTAAGTTACGTCACTTCCAAGACTGCACGCAGCACAGGCGACAGGGTCGCAGTGCCAAGAGAGCGTGCACGCAAGAACTAGCGTCCTAGAGCTACCAAGTCATACATATAGCTTGCTAGGGACGCGTCCAAGTATTCAGCTGCACTGTCACAGCTGAACTGTCAATCAATTGATTACACAGACTCTGGCACGCCTTTGGCGCGCAGATCTATCAATTGTCCATACGGCTAGTCCTGTGGACCTATCCGTACACTACTCAGCATCAATTGTCTCCTAGGTCCTGGCGCGCTACAGCACGCCTACCTATCAATTGACCATCAAGTCCTGTACAAGTCCTGTCAACGTCCTGCGGACTGTCATAGTGACACTTGTACATCCTGTGTCCGTACGCGCCCACAGTGGCGCGCCGGGTACTGTCGGCACAGCCTAGGAAACGTCATAACTTTTACGTTCCTTAACCAAATGAGGCGTTCAAGGTGCCGTTGGAAAGAGCGTAACAATCTCTATCCATCTAACGTAAATCCTTTACGTTAACTCCAATCCCTTCTTTTCTTTAGGGATCACATCCCCTGCCAGGGACCCTTGAAGTAGCTTGAAATGTCCTTCACTCCAGCTTGAAGCTTGAACAGATGTCTTTAATGGCTATTGCCATTCCCCCAGCCTTTTCTTTTAAGGAACTGGAAAAGAAACAGATCTGCCACAGGGAAAACCATTCCATGAGAAATGGATAAAAACCTATGGAAGTGGCATGACAGAGTACCACCAGATATTAGGAACACACAAAATTAAATACATACAGGTTAATTCTATGAGGTCTTCTCCAGGAATTCTATGAGGTCTTCTCCCATCACCTCGGTAGAGCCTCCAGTACAATGACCTTCTGGCGGTGAGTTACATTAATCCCAGATACTAATCCCATAAAACCCAGTACATATATATATTCAATATAAATACAATAAATCCATGACAATTAAAATACCACTTGACAAAGTAAGGCAGAGGAGTTTGTGGAAGGACTAGAGGGGTTTCCAAGCTTGTACGGTGGTACAAACTATTATCAGATCTGGATAGGCAGCCAGACTTTTGGCAAGTGCACAGATCAGATTAAAGACCTCACTAGAGAGTGCAAGAAGGCTAACAAAGCCTGGGCAGTCTACGTGGCAGAGCTGAGGGAGCTGCTAGAGGATCAACGGAAGAAAGTGGGGATCCATTGGCAGGATAAGTACCAAGGGTGGGTGGGAGGTCAAAGGAGACCTCATCCAGAATTTTCTCAACTATTGTAAAATGGTTGAGGAGGGCAGGGCTCATGGCTTTAATGTAGCTGACAGCATTGCCCTGACAAACTGGCTGAAGGTTTCTGGGCTGGACAAGGCAACACGTGGCTCTTTAAAGGTCATGTGTGCCCCACACTCTACCCTGAAGGCCTATAAGGTCATCATCAAACAGGCACTCGAGGCAGAGGAGCTGTTTGAGGGTGGAGTGCCAGCTGTGAAGGCTACCCATGCAGGTGGGCGTGCCCAGGGGGGTTCCAGAGCGTCTGAGGCTGAAAGAAGCCAAGGAGGGCGTGGGAGCAACCATAACAAGCGGAAGGCCAGCCGTTCACCCGACCCTGACAGGCAATCACATGCCAAGTCGGTGTTCAGGAGGGTGGGTGGCAAGCCCAAGCCGGGTAACGCGTCTGACAACGGGGGTGGTGGCCAGGGCAAGTCCAAGGTCCAATGCTACCTGTGCAAGGGGTGGGGGCATATCAAGAAGGAGTGTCCCAGCTTCAAGAAGTCCCAGGGCCAGGGCAGCAACAAGAATAACAACAACAAAAACAACAAGAACAAGTCCCAGGCAGGCCAGCCTTCAAAGGGCAGTCAACAAGAAGACAACAAGGAGCAGTGACTGTCTGAGGCAACCCCTACTACACACCTTAATTAATTCACCCAGGGGGGAGGCCAGGTGCTCCAATGCAGATTTTATATCTGGGCAACAAGAGGGTGATCTCCAGGTTAAGGATGGCCCCAGGTCACCTGGAGAGGTACAGGTTCCTATGAAGACGTCCTTGACAGCTGGTGCAGCTGTAAGAATGTCTGACCCCAATGATGCATCCTTGTGCTGGGCACGAGGGTGGACCTCTCATTTTGAGAGAAACCAATGTACAACCACAGAGGGGTGTGAAGGCCTCTGGTGGTATGCATGTGGTCCCTGCTGGCGGTCCAGGTGCATGTTGGGCATGAGCAGGGTGACTCAGGCTCTGAGTCAGAACAGGATGGAAGTCAGCATGGTGATGCTGGACAACCTGACAGCACAGTCCTGACTGTGCCAGGGACTGCTTCCTCCGTGTACCAGGAGTTGGGTGCCCGAATCCACAACATGTTTGGGCATGCCACTTCTCTGTCAAACAACTTTGCCTTCCGTATGGGCAAGGCACCCCTTCTCAAGGCGTGCCAGCAAGCTGCCTCACGGTGTAAGTGCCAGTTGTCCTCCAACAAGCCCAGGAAATCACATGCCAAAGCTCTACCTCAGAGCATTGGTGATCTACAGTGTGATATCCAACACATCAGGGGCATGCAACTGTTGGTGTGCGTGGACAGGTACACAAAGTACAAGGTGCTAGAGCATTTACCTTCTATGAAGAACAGGTACTTGCTGGCTGCCCTGCAGAATGTAAGAGCCAAGTTTCCTACCACAAGGATCCAGGTGGACATGCAGTTTCAGCATCTCAAGGGTGATCCCACCCTTCCTGAGTTGCTGGTTACACCTAGGGAGGCTCATGGGCAGCAGGGTGCTATCGAGAGGGCAATCCAGGAGGTCAAGAAATTGATCATCTCTGAAGACTGGGTACCCTTGTCTGCACCTGCACTTGTCAGGAGTGCATGGTTGAGGAACGTGGAGCAGCAGCTGAACAGCAGGGTCAATTTCTACTATGATGGAGTTGCTGTCAGCCCAATGGGTCTATATCATGGCCTGTGCCCCCCACATGTGCTGGAGGGCTGGAAACATGCTGCACATGTCACCTTTGCCAAGCTGAGGGAGAAGGACCGGGGTTGGAAGATGCTGGAGCCAACACCTGGCCTCCCCCCTGGGTGAATTAATTAAGGTGTGTAGGGGTTGCCTCAGACAGTCACTGCTCCTTGTTGTCTTCTTGTTGACTGCCCTTTGAAGGCTGGCCTGCCTGGGACTTGTTCTTGTTATTTTTGTTGTTGTTATTCTTGTTGCTGCCCTGGCCCTGGGACTTCTTGAAGCTGGGACACTCCTTCTTGATATGCCCCCACCCCTTGCACAGGTAGCATTGGACCTTGGACTTGCCCTGGCCACCAACCCCCATTGTCAGACGCGTTACCCGGCTTGGGCTTGCCACCCACCCTCCTGAACACCGACTTGGCATGTGATTGCCTGTCAGGGTCGGGTGAACGGCTGGCCTTCCGCTTGTTATGGTTGCTCCCACGCCCTCCTTGGCTTCTTTCAGCCTCAGACGCTCTGGAACCCCCCTGGGCACGCCCACCTGCATGGGTAGCCTTCACAGCTGGCACTCCACCCTCAAACAGCTCCTCTGCCTCGAGTGCCTGTTTGATGATGACCTTATAGGCCTTCAGGGTAGAGTGTGGGGCACACATGACCTTTAAAGAGCCACGTGTTGCCTTGTCCAGCCCAGAAACCTTCAGCCAGTTTGTCAGGGCAATGCTGTCAGCTACATTAAAGCCATGAGCCCAGCTGCCCTCCTCGACCATTTTACAATAGTTGAGAAAATTCTGGATGAGGTCTCCTTTGACCTCCCACCCTTGGTACTTATCCTGCCAATGGATCCCCACTTTCTTCCGTTGATCCTCTAGCAGCTCCTTCAGCTCTGCCACGTAGACTGCCCAGGCCTTGTTAGCCTTCTTGCACTCTCTAGTGAGGTCTTTAATCTGATCTGTGCACTTGCCAAAAGTCTGGCTGCCTATCCAGATCTGATAATAGTTTGTACCACCGTACAAGCTTGGAAACCCCTCTAGTCCTTCCACAAACTCCTCTGCCTGCTTTGGCTTAGAGTCTGAAGTGACAGGTTGCAGTTGATTAACAATAAGGAGACCCTGTGTGGTGAGATCATATCCAGAGACAGCATGTGTATTATTATTAATAGGTACATTGGTAATCTCGCCGGTAACCCCCACATCATCTACGTGGGCGGTCCCACTACCTGCACCTCCATTATTACCACTGGCTGGGGCACCGTTGCTACGGCGCCCGTCGGCCATGGTGTACTACAAGCTGTCGACTAAGAACACCTGAGCAAAGCAGCAAAAAAGAAAGTATGTACAACTGTCGACTATGCCGCCTGCACCGGTGTCGCCGCCGCCCCCGCGAAATGCCGTTGAAAAGTCGACGAAATGCCGACGAGCACTGGATAAAATTAGTTGTGAGAGTGTAGTGTAGAATTCCGCCATGGTTCTTGCAGGAAATGTTGCCTTTATTAAGAATAAGGAACACAGACGTAAGTCACGTCACTTCCAAGACTGCACGCAGCACAGGCGACAGGGTCGCAGTGCCAAGAGAGCGTGCACGCAAGAACTAGCGTCCTAGAGCTACCAAGTCATACATATAGCTTGCTAGGGACGCGTCCAAGTATTCAGCTGCTCTGTCACAGCTGAACTGTCAATCAATTGATTACACAGACTCTGGTACGCCTTTGGCGCGCAGATCTATCAATTGTCCATACGGCTAGTCCTGTGGACCTATCCGTACACTACTCAGCATCAATTGTCTCATAGGTCCTGGCGCGCTACAGCACGCCTACCTATCAATTGACCATCAAGTCCTGTACAAGTCCTGTCAACGTCCTGCGGACTATCAAAGTGACACTTGTACATCCTGTGTCCGTACGCGCCCACAGTGGCGCGCCGGGTACTGTCGGCACAGCCTAGGAAACGTCATAACTTTTACGTTCCTTAACCAAATGAGGCGTTCAAGGTGCCGTTGGAAAGAGCGTAACAATCTCTATCCATCTAACGTAAATCCTTTACGTTAACTCCAATCCCTTCTTTTCTTTAGGGATCACATCCCCTGCCAGGGACCCTTGAAGTAGCTTGAAATGTCCTTCACTCCAGCTTGAAGCTTGAACAGATGTCTTTAATGGCCATTGCCATTCCCCCAGCCTTTTCTTTTAAGGAACTGGAAAAGAAACAGATCTGCCACAGGGAAAACCATTCCATGAGAAATGGATAAAAACCTATGGAAGTGGCATTACAGAGTACCACCAGATATTAGAACACACAAAATTAAATACATACAGGTTAATTCTATGAGGTCTTCTCCAGGAATTAATCCCATCACCTCGGTAGAGCCTCCAGTACAATGACCTTCTGGCGGTGAGTTACATTAATCCCAGATACTAATCCCATAAAACCCAGTACATATTCAATATAAGTACAATAAATCCATGACAATTAAAATACCACTTGACAAAGTAAGGCGTATTACAATAGTTTGCCTGTCATTCTCTCAACAGGGGTCTATTGGCGCCCGTCTTACGGCGCCCGTCTACTTGCCAGATGGTAAACTGCCACAGCAAACAAATGACAAAATGAAACACATAGGCAACAATTAAATCCTGCCCTGGGGAACTAGGGAAGTCTGAACAGGCAAACACCTGAACAGGCCAGCTTGTAGAAACATAATACCAGGGAATCGAACCCCGCCCTATAAACCCCAGAATAAAGGTTCCCAGACCATTGTGAGAAGTATGTACAAATATACATTTCTTTTAAAATAGAATACATGGTCTGTAATGGACCTGTCAACCTTGTGTAGTCAACAGCATGAACCCCAGCCAAAACCTGGCTGTATCCTGATTAAAATCAGAGTGAGTGTACCATGGTCCATGAGCCTTAGTACAGACTAAAATACAGGTATTATGCCAGTCACAATGCTGACACTACCACACAATCTGCTCTCCAATGCCCTATAACCAGGCACCAGCTTAGACAGCTTGCTGAGATGGGTCCATCAGAGACTGAAGAACCTTGTATTGCACTGCTGCCTTCTGCACTAGCTTGGTCAAAGCATCAGCAGGATTGTCAACCCCAGGGATATGCTCAATATTGGCCAAGGAGGACAATTCCTTAAGAAGGAGATAATCCAAGTCCCTACTTCTGGCCATCTGCCTGTGCACAAACTGCACCATCCCCATGGAGTCTGTTTTTAGAAGAGTGGTAACCTGAAGTGGCCAAGGAGTGTTAGAAGTCATCTGATGAAGCAACTCCTTCAGATAAAGGCTTGTGTGAATGCCTTCACAAATAGCCCTGCATTCTGCCACATCACTGCTGACAGCCACCCGTTTGTGCAGGCGACTAAACCAGCTCACCAAACTCCCCAGGCCTTCCTGTCTGAGCACAAAGAGCCCTGCAGCCCTGCCCCTGACCTTGGAGACCTGCCTGCTGTCCATTGAGCTATCCACATACAGCTCCATGCAAATGGGTTGTGATAAATCCACTGCAGACAACAGAATGCCAGATGAAGCCCTGACCTGATCAGCCACCTTGGCAGACCCTAGCTCCACCAGCATGTCATCAGGCAACCTGGCTATGACCATAAGGTCTGGCCTGGAAATGCCTGCCACCCAAGCAACCATGCCCCTCACCATGGGACACAGTGCCTGTGTGATGGTTGGAGGAAGCTTGCTAATGAGGGTCTCTTGATAATCATTGCCCCCCACCAGCAGCATACGCCACTCCCCCCCTTCTTCACCAGTGTGGCCTCCATGCCCACAAACAGCAGAGGCTCATTCTCCACCTGCCATTGCTCCCTACCCAGAGGAAACTTGGACTTAATGATGGAGATCAGCTCCTTAAGCCACGACGTGGGAGCTATCAGATGTAGGTCATCCCCGTGCAGCGAAGCATACACTGGTAGGCCTTCCCATTGCCCCAGAAACAGACAGGGGTCTACAGGAGAGACCTTCAAGTTGCAATGCTCCTTCAGGAAACGGTTGAGAGTCTCCCTCCAGATTATTGGACTTGACCTCAGGCCCTCCAGGCCCTTGAGGATTTTAAGGAACTCGTGTGGATGTCCCTTTTCCATACAGCAGGCACTCTAACATAGAAAGGCGTCTTGCCCTCCCACTTTTCCTGTGCCACATCTGCATCCCCCTCCAGAAATGCCCTCTTGAAGTCTATCACCACTGAGCCATAGTCCAAGCCCTTGTTGAGAAGGCCTAGAAATACACACAGCAGCAGCCTCCAAGTGTCATGCAGCATGCCAGGGGTATACAACTCCTCAGCAGTGCACTCACCAGTACCCTTGAACTCATTCAGCACTGGCCTGACATGTGGTACCTTGACCCCGTCCACCTCCTTCATCTTGATGACAAACTTGAGCTTGAGTAGACGTCGTGCAGGAGGCAGGTCATTGACAGGTTCCACGCATTTCTTGGAGATCCAGTCCTCCCCAGATTTAATCAGACCCAGTGTGACCTGGGGACACATAATGGGAGAGGACATGAGCTTCACCAGGCCTTGGTAGTTGATAGGGCTGTGTCCAGCAAGTGAGTGAGGACCAATGCCCAAACTGCTTGGATGACTAGCAGCTGGCAGTATGAGGTCATCAACCAAGGGCTCCTGCCCCTGGCACACTTGCACACGCTTAACCGTCCTGGTTACTGCACGTGATAGGTGAGTGGTCCTGAAATTAATCAGTGGGACCTGACCAGCCCCTTCCTTAGTCAGGAGAGAGGACGTGATCACTACCCCATCCTGGCATAGGAAATTCTGCCCCAGAAGAGCAGGTCCCTGATAGCCCTCCAAGACACAAAAAGCAGTGTCCTGTCCAAGGATAGGAATAGATACCTCACCCAGTACCTTCACGTGTACCCCGCCACTGAAGTCAGACACAAACTGATAGCTGGGTTCAGTCATGCTGTACCCTGCTGCAGCTCTGGTCCCAATGATGGAAACCTGAGAATTAGTGTCTACCTCTAAGGCAGTGTCCAGCCCCAGATTGCCATGCCACCTGAGCTTGGCTACCTTGGGCTGCTTCTTGGCCCTTTGTAGAGCCCCAATCAATCCAGCCAAACTTGTCCCCCTGGGCTTGGTTAGAGCCTTGGGCTTGACAGTTGACTCCCCAGCTGTTGACCTTGCAGCCTGTTCAACAAGTACCTCTGCAACCTGGCCAGGGCTGACAGATTCCCCTGCAACAGATGTGGTCGTTGCGTCAGTGATGTCACTTGGGACCTGAAAATCCTGCAGATCCTGTGAGCCTTGTGCCTGACTGCCCTCATTCATCAGGTTAGGCTTGACATATGACCAACTCAGCCGGTGTACATGCTTTGGTTCGTCCTCCATGCTGACCAAGCATGCGTGGCTAGCTTCATCAACCTGGGTAACCACCCCAGGACTCCAGCTACCACGTTTGCCATAAAGGCTAGGTTCCTTCCAAGCTAGGACCTTCTGACCCACTTGTGGCTCCAGCATCTTCCAACCCCGGTCCTTCTCCCTCAGCTTGGCAAAGGTGACATGTGCAGCATGTTTCCAGCCCTCCAGCACATGTGGTGGGCACAGGCCATGATATAGACCCATTGGGCTGACAGCAACTCCATCATAGTAGAAGTTAACCCTGCTGTTCAGCTGCTGCTCCACGTTCCTCAGCCATGCACTCCTGACAAGTGCAGGTGCAGACAAGGGTACCCAGTCTTCAGAGATGATCAATTTCTTGACCTCCTGGATTGCCCTCTCGATAGCACCCTGCTGCCCATGAGCCTCCCTAGGTGTAACCAGCAACTCAGGAAGGGTGGGATCACCCTTGAGATGCTGAAACTGCATGTCCACCTGGATCCTTGTGGTAGGAAACTTGGCTCTTACATTCTGCAGGGCAGCCAGCAAGTACCTGTTCTTCATAGAAGGTAAATGCTCTAGCACCTTGTATTTGTGTACCTGTCCACGCACACCAACAGTTGCATGCCCCTGATGTGTTGGATATCACACTGCAGATCACCAATGCTCTGAGGTAGAGCTTTGGCATGTGATTTCCTGGGCTTGTTGGAGGACAACTGGCACTTACACCGTGAGGCAGCTTGCTGGCACGCCTTGAGAAGGGGTGCCTTGCCCATACGGAAGGCAAAGTTGTTTGACAGAGAAGTGGCATGCCCAAACATGTTGTGGATTCGGGCACCCAACTCCTGGTACACGGAGGAAGCAGTCCCTGGCACAGTCAGGACTGTGCTGTCAGGTTGTCCAGCATCACCATGCTGACTTCCATCCTGTTCTGACTCAGAGCCTGAGTCACCCTGCTCATGCCCAACATGCACCTGGACCGCCAGCAGGGACCACATGCATACCACCAGAGGCCTTCACACTGTTAAGAAAAATGACCTAGGAGTAGTCTCGAAATTATATATTGCATGTGTAACTCATCTCAACTTTGTTGCCATAGCCAGTTTTTATTGCGGAGCCTGAGGCATAATTGTTCAGGAGACAACCCAAAGGTTAAATGCTACGTTGCCTGCCTGAAAGCTGGCAAGTCACAAAACCACGCAATATTGGCCGTCCAGTTAGGAGCGGCGCATTCGTGGGCGTTGGATGCATTTGGCCCATACATGGGTGAAGGGCGCGGCGCCCAGCACTTGGTACTCTACCTAGTATATCAGATTTCTTTCCACAAGTGCATACGGCTCAACTTAAACATTTTGTCACGCCTTGGTTGGGCGTCCGCTAGTATCATTTATGGACACAGCCACGCAAGCAATGATCCAAGTAATTCTGACACCGTAGGTACGAAAAGTATTGTGCCGAAATTCCAACTTCGGCACTCTGTAACTTTTTCTATACGGCACTATTTTCAGTGCTACAAACTGTGCCGGAAATATCACGGCAAGCCCTACTTAGCCTATTAATTATATCGGCCAGATATACGGCAGGCGGGTGCGATTATTAGGGACGCAACCCTAATACCTCCGTGTACATCAGGATGGCCACAAACACAATTATCTCACATAGGCAGTTGGGCACATGATCATAGGGTCAAAACCCTGACACCCCCCTTGCTCAACTAGCCGGGTAGCCGGGTATACAACAGGTTCCCTGACACCCCCCTTGCACGGCTATCCTGATGTGAAGGACAGACAGGGACCAAAAGACGGTTGTGACAAACACAAAGATGACTGGAGCCCCCAAGTGTCCCTGGGAGTGCGCTGCAGCCGGTGATTTCTGGTACTGGTTGCTGGTGACTGGTACTTGTCACTGATGAGGCAGATATGCTGGCAGTTACTCCTGCTCCTGCCCGCCACGTCTGGTCGGGGTGGGTGACTGCGGCAATGCCTAGAGACAGGGGTGCTCAGGTGCTGCTGTAGCTCTCAAGACGCCACGTCTGGTCGCTGGGTGCAGCTGGCAGCTGAAGCTACTGCGTGCTGTCTCAGGTGTGGAACCCATAGGGGATGTCCATGGTGGTGACAGGGGGAGTGGTATCCGGGGTGCCGGTGAAGGTAAAATGGGCTGCTGGCTGGCCCCCGTCGGTGTGATTGGCACGGGTGGGACGCAGGTGAGGGTACTTGTGCCAGCAGGTATCCGCCTCGTGAGAGAAGCGGCCACAGTGGGTGCACTTGACAGATGCATCACGAGTAGGTCCCCCGCGGTTGCCCCCGCCCCCGCGTCCGCGGCCACGGTGGGTGTGGTAGGCGGTGCCTGAGTGCGCCTCCTCGGCAGATTTGGTGCCGTGAACAATATCCCAGGCCTTGAGAAGAGCGGCCTTGGTTTCTTGAAGCGTCACTTTGTCAGCCAGGTTAAGAGAAGCAAGTGCAGGCAGTAAATCATCAGGCACGCCAGCAATAAAATTTTCAGCCAGGTCCTCCTCGGCCATGTGGCCACCGGCAGCTTGTAGGTCAGCGTGATCCATCTCGCCCTGCGTGAGAAATTGGCGCATGGTCTGTCCCCGTTCCAGTTTCATTCTGTTAATCTTGCGTCTAAGGGCACGACGATTGCTCATTAAAAGCTTTGGCTGTTCGTATTCCTCGCATAGACGTTTATAGGCAATGCTCCCAACTTTCTGGGGGACATTATTCACGAGCTTAAGAGCCGGGCCCACTAGGCACTGCGTCAGAGCAGCAAAAAGAATAAAGTCACGCTGCTCATCATCTTCCACGCCCAACAGGATATTGAGCATGCCAAAAGCGGCCACAATTGCTACAAGCGGAATTTTCGTGTCCTCCCATTTGCTGGGGTCGGAGCCATTGAAAGGAGTGATGCTCTTGCAGGCGGTAATCAGGTTGAGGTCCTTGGTAGCCTTGGTGGTAGCTGCCACAGTTGCAGTTGCCATTCTTGAAGAAAAAAGAGAAATTTCAGGACAATAAGATGGCGATGAGGTAGCAACGATGGTCAACGACTATAAAGACGAAATACAGGCTGTCGTCAAGGAGCCGGAACTCTTGGATTAAAAACTGACTGGCTGTAGCACAGGGAGTTGATTCCAGGTTTGTTGATTTCAGGTTTGTACGAATTTGCAATTTGTTCAAATTTCGAAGATGCTCTCCCCCCTCAGACCGATACCATGTTAAGAAAAATGACCTAGGAGTAGTCTCGAAATTATATATTGCATGTGTAACTCATCTCAACTTTGTTGCCATAGCCAGTTTTTATTGCGGAGCCTGAGGCATAATTGTTCAGGAGACAACCCAAAGGTTAAATGCTACGTTGCCTGCCTGAAAGCTGGCAAGTCACAAAACCACGCAATATTGGCCGTCCAGTTAGGAGCGGCGCATTCGTGGGCGTTGGATGCATTTGGCCCATACATGGGTGAAGGGCGCGGCGCCCAGCACTTGGTACTCTACCTAGTATATCAGATTTCTTTCCACAAGTGCATACGGCTCAACTTAAACATTTTGTCACGCCTTGGTTGGGCGTCCGCTAGTATCATTTATGGACACAGCCACGCAAGCAATGATCCAAGTAATTCTGACACCGTAGGTACGAAAAGTATTGTGCCGAAATTCCAACTTCGGCACTCTGTAACTTTTTCTATACGGCACTATTTTCAGTGCTACAAACTGTGCCGGAAATATCACGGCAAGCCCTACTTAGCCTATTAATTATATCGGCCAGATATACGGCAGGCGGGTGCGATTATTAGGGACGCAACCCTAATACCTCCGTGTACATCAGGATGGCCACAAACACAATTATCTCACATAGGCAGTTGGGCACATGATCATAGGGTCAAAACCCTGACACACACCCCTCTGTGGTTGTACATTGGTTTCTCTCAAAATGAGAGGTCCACCCTCGTGCCCCGCACGAGGATGCATGGGGTCAGACATTCTTACAGCTGCACCAGCTGTCAAGGACGTCTTCATAGGAACCTGTACCTCTCCAGGTGACCTGGGGCCAGCCTGAACCTGGAGATCACCCTCTTGTTGCCCAGGTATAAAATCTGCATTGGAGCACCTGGCCTCCCCCTTGGGTGAATTGAGGTGTGTAGGGGTTGCCTCAGACAGTCACTGCTCCTTGTTGCCTTCTTGTTGACTGCCCTTTGAAGGCTGGCCTGCCTGGGACTTGTTCTTGTTGTTTTTGTTGTTGTTATTCTTGTTGCTGCCCTGGCCCTGGGACTTCTTGAAGCTGGGACACTCCTTCTTGATATGCCCCCACCCCTTGCACAGGTAGCATTGAACCTTGGACTTGCCCTGGCCACCACCCCCGTTGTCAGACGCGTTACCCGGCTTGGGCTTGCCACCCACCCTCCTGAACACCGACTTGGCATGTGATTGCCTGTCAGGGTCGGGTGAACGGCTGGCCTTCCGCTTGTTACGGTTGCCCCCACGCCCTCCTTGGCTTCTGTCAGCCTCAGACGCTCTGGAACCCCCCTGGGCACGCCCACCTGCATGGGTAGCCTTCACAGCTGGCACTCCACCCTCAAACAGCTCCTCTGCCTCGAGTGCCTGTTTGATGATGACCTTATAGGCCTTCAGGGTAGAGTGTGGGGCACACATGACCTTTAAAGAGCCACGTGTTGCCTTGTCCAGCCCAGAAACCTTCAGCCAGTTTGTCAGGGCAACGCTGTCAGCTACATTAAAGCCATGAGCCCTGCCCTCCTCAACCATTTTACAATAGTTGAGAAAATTCTGGATGAGGTCTCCTTTGACCTCCCACCCACCCTTGGTACTTATCCTGCCAATGGATCCCCACTTTCTTCCGTTGATCCTCTAGCAGCTCCCTCAGCTCTGCCACGTAGACTGCCCAGGCCTTGTTGGCCTTCTTGCACTCTCTAGTGAGGTCTTTAATCTGATCTGTGCACTTGCCAAAAGTCTGGCTGCCTATCCAGATCTGATAATAGTTTGTACCACCGTACAAGCTTGGAAACCCCTCTAGTCCTTCCACAAACTCCTCTGCCTGCTTTGGCTTAGAGTCTGAAGTGACAGGTTGCAGTTGATTAACAATAAGGAGACCCTGTGTGGTGAGATCATATCCAGAGACAGCATGTGTATTATTATTAATAGGTACATTGGTAATCTCGCCGGTAACCCCAACATCATCTACGTGGGCGGTCCCACTACCTGCACCTCCATTATTACCACTGGCTGGGGCACCGTTGCTACGGCGCCCGTCGGCCATGGTGTACTACACGCTGTCGACTAAGAACACCTGACGCTATTGGCGAGAACCCGGTCCACGGTAGCAGAAAGGTACATTTTGGCGAATTAATTATTTTTTTGCCCAAAATGTATCGGATTCCGACCGATTTCGACCCCAATCTTCCATTTTGGACCAAGGTTCGGCCTTTTCGTGGCAGATCCTGACTCCCCTCACTGAGATCTATCGATTGCGCTACTTATACTTGAGATCAGACCACCCTACCTCGTACTTGCCATACTCGACTTTGGATTACTTGGCGTAACAGAATGACGTTAGAGCCATTTTTGCCAGTCTCGTAACAAGTCTATCACCTGGTCGGAAAAGGACTTTCAACTACCCGAGGGCAGATTTGGAATTCCCTTGGAGAGATCTGTCGATTGCGCTAGTCAAATTTAATTTTGGGGTCGATCTGCGAGAACCAGTTTCTTTGCGTAGACCGGGTTCTCGCCAATAGCGTCACCTGAGCAAAGCAGCAAAAAGAAAGTATGTACAACTGTCGACTATGCCGCCTGCACCGGTGTCGCCGCCGCCCCCGCGAAACGCCGTTGAAAAGTCGACGAAATGCCGACCAGCACTGGATTAAAATTGGCCGACGTTTAGTAGTCAAGGCCCCGGAAATCACAGTACTCATACGCATACTCCGGATCCTCCATCTCTGGCGTGTGAGCCGGACCCGCACCGGTATGGATCAAAACCGGTGTACTCGCCGAGTTTTGCGTCGGAACGAAGATTGCAACACGCCGACGCGCGACAAGGCGAAGAGGATGCGTAAAAATTGAAAGAAGCTCCCAGCCCGCTGGTATCCACTCACGCAAGGCTGAGAGAAATGCGACCAGGTTTATGAGGACCTGGCGCTCGCGCGTGCGAACGCCGCGAGTAAGCAGCGAAAGCAACGCGAGGTCCTGAAACAAATTTGTAGTGACCACCGGCGCGCCCCCCGTGCGCGTCGAGGCCCAGTTTTGCAAGTTGCGCTGGTACCCGGTGAGCGAGGAAATTGCGTTATCCACCTCCTCAATGGCGGTGGTGACTTCGTTCACCGAACGCAGGCCTCCACGGACCTGGACCGTAAAAGCCGAAAGAATATTTCGGATCTGGTCTAATGGGCCGCGAATTGCCGGCACCAGCTGCGGCAGGCGGGGGTCCTCGGGAAAATCTCCGAGCAACGGGAGCGCTGCTCGCTGTCGACGATGTAACTCGTCGAGGGAAATCGTGACTTCGTCAAGAAGTTGTTGCCACGATGGAGCAGCCGGCTGCGGCTCACGCGGACGTGTAGCCGGTAATGGATCGGCCGGCGGAGCAGCTACCTCCTCGTCGGTGGGAATGCGGAATTCTTCGGAATTTGGCATGATCGTGAAAAGGCTTGTAATACGAGTTGTGAGAGTGTAGTGTAGAATTCCGCCATGGTTCTTGCAGGAAATGTTGCCTTTATTAAGAATAAGGAACACAGACGTAAGTCACGTCACTTCCAAGACTGCACGCAGCACAGGCGACAGGGTCGCAGTGCCAAGAGAGCGTGCACGCAAGAACTAGCGTCCTAGAGCTACCAAGTCATACATATAGCTTGCTAGGGACGCGTCCAAGTATTCAGCTGCTCTGTCACAGCTGAACTGTCAATCAATTGATTACACAGTACGCCTTTGGCGCGCAGATCTATCAATTGTCCATACGGCTAGTCCTGTGGACCTATCCGTACACTACTCAGCATCAATTGTCTCCTAGGTCCTGGCGCGCTACAGCACGCCTACCTATCAATTGACCATCAAGTCCTGTACAAGTCCTGTCAACGTCCTGCGGACTGTCATAGTGACACTTGTACCTCCTGAGTCCGTACGCGCCCACAGTGGCGCGCCGGGTACTGTCGGCACAGCCTAGGAAACGTCATAACTTTTACGTCCCGTAACCAAATGAGGCGTTCAAGGTGCCGTTGGAAAGAGCGTAACAATCTCTATCCATCTAACGTAAATCCTTTACGTTAACTAAATTGGCCGACGTTTAGTAGTCAAGGCCCCGGAAATCACAGTACTCATACGCATACTCCGGATCCTCCATCTCTGGCGTGTGAGCCGGACCTGCACCGGTATGGATCAAAACCGGTGTACTCGCCGAGTTTTGCGTCGGAATGAAGATTGCAACGCGCCGACGCGCGACAAGGCGAAGAGGATGCGTAAAAATTGAAAGAAGCTCCCAGCCCGCTGGGATCCACTCACGCAAGGCTGAGAGAAATGCGACCAGGTTTATGAGGACCTGGCGCTCGCGTGTGCGAACGCCGCGAGTAAGCAGCGAAAGCAACGCGATGTCCTGAAACAAATTTGTAGTGACCACCGGCGCGCCCCCCGTGCGCGTCGAGGCCCAGTTTTGCAAGTTGCGCTGGTACCCGGTGAGCGAGGAAATTGCGTTATCCACCTCCTCAATGGCGGTGGTGACTTCGTTCACCGAACGCAGGCCTCCACGGACCTGGACCGTAAAAGCCGAAAGAATATTTCGGATCTGGTCTAATGGACCGCGAATTGCCGGCACCAGCTGCGGCAGGCGGGGGTCCTCGGGAAAATCTCCCAGCAACGGGAGCGCTGCTCGCTGTCGACGATGTAACTCGTCGAGAGAAATCGTGACTTCGTCAAGGAGAGCTTGCCACGATGGAGCAGCCGGCTGCGGCTCACGCGGACGTGGAGCCGGTAATGGATCGGCCGGCGGCCGAGCAGCTACTTCCTCGTCGGTGGGAATGCGGAATTCTTGGGAATTTGGCATGATCGTGAAAAGGCGAGTAATACGAGTTGTGAGAGTGTTGTGTAGAATTCCGCCATGGTTCTTGCAGGAAATGTTGCCTTTATTAATACTAGCCGTGCAGATTCGGGATATTCTACCCCCGGTCTGTACGGTTAGCGTCTTACTAGCATCACTGAACATAAGGGTTTAATGACGTCAGTTAGCTAGGGATAAGGGAGGTTTTGCGACTAAAAGCCGCTCTGGCTGGTTTTGTCGGCCTCTTTCTTTGCTCGTTGTCGTTGCGGCGGCAGCCGCAGCTATGGGTGCTGCGGAGCAAAATCCCAAAAGCACTGGTTGCACCGGCCACTTGGCCAGTGGTGAGACTTCCAGTTGTTAACCGGCCAGGCGTAGTTCCTCGCCCGGTTAACTAAAAGAAAAGAAAATGATTACCTCCGGTCCGCACCTTTTCCCCAGCTTGGGGTCTTTGGTGGGCCGGGTGCCGTGACAGGTGCTCAACTGTCGCTTGGTCGGCCTAGTGCGCGGGCTGGTGCTCCGTACCTGGGGATGCTTGCACCCCGGGTTGGAGCCGGATGGCTGGCACTGGCGACTCGTGTCTCGGTCCGCGGCCTGAGGCTTTTTCTTCGGAAATTGCTGCTGGCCAGCAAACTTTGCAATTGCCTTCCGCCGAGGGGGGGGTGGTTGGGGCTGGGGACGGCGATGGGAAAAGCGCTTAAGCTAGAAATTTTTTCCCCACGCATAGAAACCTCGGGGGGGAATGCGGTCTTGGCTGAACGGACTCTCGTTCAGCCAGGTGCCTGGGGCTGTGGCCTCGGGCATCCGGGCTGGCGGGGCCTGGGCTAGGTCCACGATTTTTCTCGAAGCACCCCGGGTCTATGGGGAGACGGCCATAGCGGTACCGACTCGGGGCCCCGAGAGGGGTCATGATAGGCTGGCCGTGCGCAATCGCAGTGCAAATGCGCTGGGCCTTTTTGGGCCTGGCCATGCATCCACAGCCGCCGGGCACACGCCTCCCGATGTGGGGGGGCTCCCGTTTTGCGGCAGGGCGGTCACTTGTGACAACGAGCAAGGTGGAGTGCGGCTTCAAGGGAAAGCCAGGGCGGGGGTGATTGGGCAACGTACTTCATGAAGGGCCTTGAACGGCGTGCCTCCGGGCATGTCAATAGTGTCACATGTATGCTTCCACTTATTGTTTTAATGAAGATGCTGGTTTTTGTGGGAGCTACGTGGGACATGAATCGGGGTTCTTTGAACGGAGTTTCTTCTATACGTGAATGCGGGAACAAGAGGCCGCTGGATGAGCGGCTTATAGGTCGTAGTGTTTTCTCGTAGCTGTTTGGCTAGAGCTTTTGTGATTAATAGATGCAGTATAGTGCATGGTTGAAAAACGAATTAAATAAAAAGTGCGTTCCGCGCTTGGGTTGATTATACCCGGGCGGAACGGGGCGTGAGGTGCAGTGCCCCTGAAAAGAACAACCTACGCATTATTTAATACTAGCCGTGCAGATTCGGGATATTCTACCCCCGGTCTGTACGGTTAGCGTCTTACTAGCATCACTGAACATAAGGGTTTAATGACGTCAGTTAGCTAGGGATAAGGGAGGTTTTGCGACTAAAAGCCGCTCTGGCTGGTTTTGTCGGCCTCTTTCTTTGCTCCCCTCCCACCTACCCTTGTCTTGGTTGCCTCTAGGGCAACGTACTTCATGAAGGGCCTTGAACGGCGTGCCTCCGGGCATGTCAAACGTGTCACATGTATGCTTCCACTTATTGTTTTAATGAAGATGCTGGTTTTTGTGGGAGCTACGTGGGACATGAAATTTATTTACACGTTCTTTGTTTGTTTGGTAGCTAGAAAAACTACAGGGGAGTACACTCAGGAATTAGTTAATTGAAAATCTCTTGTTTTATATATCGTTTGCAGGTGGCCGGCGCCCAGCCTCATAATTATTTAGTAAATCTACCAATGCAGAGGGTGTACTTTGCGACCCCCAAACTGGGTGGAATTTATAGTTTGCGACCAAAAATGCAGGCAAAGTTTTCGGTTTGCGAGCCCATCGGCTTGTCAGTGTTAGTGGTCAGTGGACAGTGGCTTGGCTTGGGTCTCACCAACTTCATATCCCTTTGCCCCCTCTCCACTCATGTAACCCAAGTACCCACCAGAGTAATTTGATTGATCAATTGGGTAGCACTGATTATATTACTACCAATAATAGCAGTTGTCTCGCTAAATAATAACGCGATACTATCATTAGTGAGGAGCCACGGAGCATTAATTAGCCCTTATTAGGATGATGGTGTAGGAGACCTGGCTGCTCTACCGTCTATCTAATTACCTCATCAGTAAAGATCTAAATTCAAGTAATTGAAGTTCATCTATTCATCCACACTAGGGGGCATGACCCGGTTGCGGCATGGAGGGCGGGCCATCAGTGTGTACACTTCATGATAATTATTTGCCAACAAACACTACCGTAGCATTTGTGCTGTCCTCTTCATCAGTCCATGATAACTACATGGTGTAAAAACCAAACACAAGATCAATGCAAACCATGGCCTAAAAACCAAACACAAGGTCAATGCAAACCATGGCCACCTGCCCAAGGTATGTACCCAATTAAAGCTGCCACAAAGCTACGGACGCTGACCATAAACACCGGCATTTGTGATGAAAGAAACCGGCATGGGCATGTCAAAAGAGGAAAACTCAACGACAGTGTAGCAAATAACTTCTCAATCTTCCTCGGCATCATCACCCCATGTCAGTGGGTTCCTGGGCATCATCATCCATGGTGGGATCCAAGCACACGGCTGCCACCTGGTTGGGGGTGCGGTCAGCATCGCGGTCTTGCATGATTGCATCCACAATGCCGGCCCCCGCAGCAATAGGGTCCTCAGGCTCATCGGGGCCGTCCTCATCTGGCATGACGTTCCTCCCGGCGAAGATGACGCCATTTGCCACAGCCAAAGCGGCCTCCCGCTGAAACTCAGCATCCCATGCCTTGAGGAGACCTGGCTTTTCCCATCCCTTGGCCATGACACCGGGGTTATCACGGCACCACGCCCATGCTCCCCGGCACCATTCTACCATCAGGGGCTTGATGTTGGACATCTTGATGTTCACCTTTGATGACGCCTCCCTGGCGGTGTGTCCCTCATCCATGAGGCGCTGCACCTGTTGCATCAGCCAGGCAGAAGATGCGTTCGCCACGCCCACCTTGAACGGCCGCTGGAAAATGACGTCCATGGGCTGGCCCACGGGTGTGCAGCCACCGTGCACAAACAGCAGGATGATCCATGGGTACCGCTCCGCCATCTCGCGCTGCATGTCAGCGGACCGGTGGACTGCCCAGCAGTCCCACAAGACCACGCACCGCTGGCTCTCAAGGGGTCCCCGGCCCTTTGCTGCCACCTTCTTCCGCAGGAATGGCACCACTGAGGTCGTGCTCAAACCACTGGAGCATGGAGGTGAACGTGAAGTGCCACCTCTTCACGTCCGCGTGGTTGCGGTCGTTGGGGCGGGGCAGGCAACGAATGGTGGTGCCCGTGTAAATCATCTGCAGGGGCAGCACCTCACCTGTCGCCGCCATCGCAGGCACGACCGTGATCTGGCGGTGGTCATCCTGGCCATGAAGCTTGACATCTTTGCTGCCTTTCTTGGCACGCGTCTTGCCGGCCCGGGCATAGCCCAGCAAGAAGATGCCCGTCTGGTCGACGTTGACCACGAAATCTGGCTCGATCTTGTGCATGTAGACGACGTAGGCCAGGCGCAGAGCCGTTAGCTTGAGTTGGTGCTCCCAGTCCAAAGGCAGCTTTTGAGCTGCGGAGGTGGGTGTGCGGTAAGAAAGGCGCAGCTTCTCGAGGCAGCGACGACGGATCCATCGGTGACTGAGGAGGAAGGAGCCACCTTGCTCGACCAGGAGGTCGCCGCATCCATTCTTGAGAATGATCGCCAGGAGAAATGGGAGTTAAAGCGCAATGTGTAGGGATAGATAGATTCCAATGCGTGCGGATAGATTCATCATGAGAATGGTTGGAATGGAGCTTGGTTAAAAATATAGGCTTACAGCACTCGTGCACGTGAGTGCTTAGACACGAGTTTGCCAAGTCAAGGCAACACACGTGAGGCGGGCTCGCAAGAGATCTAACCAGTTGGCACTGGCCTATTCTTTATATACTTGTGCACTGTGCTTTGCTAGGCCTGAGCAGCCTCGTAGGCCTGCTCAGTATTAACACCCCCGGTACAGTATTAACAACCTGTACAGCGTCCAGATCCTACACAGTAGGTCTGCCATACAGGCACAGTGACCACAGAGTACAGTCCACAGTGATTATTGCGTTTGCACCCAATAGTCCAGGACTAAGCCTGCGGTACCAACAGACCACAGGTTAAGGTTCCTATTTCCTGCATACGACGTATTAATCCAATACCGTCGTAGGTTCAGCACCTAATTCCTGTCAGCCCAGGAATTACTGTCGACCCCATATGCCGTCGGCACATATTCACGCACGACTTAGAAGAACAGCCGGCCCGCGCTCGCGCGCGACCGGGAAGTCGGAACACCATGACTTTCTTGATACTTGTCGGAATGAACTCGTTCCGGTGCCGCTGGAATCGTAGAGATATGCCGAATCAGGAACACGCCAATGCGCTTGGCGTTAACTCCAATCCTTTCTTTTCTTGAGCTGTAGCAGCTCACACAAGTCTACATACAAACACACACAATGGGTACTGGACATCCTCCCCGACTACAAGTCACAACCCTCTGGGCATGACAGTCAGCTTGGATTCCTTGCTATATGTACATAGTACCCATTACTGGTTCAGGAGCACAAACAAATTACAATGAGTCCCTATCCCTTCCTGGGAGGCTCGTTGTGTTACCCATGTACAAGAGGTTGGCCAACTGTGGCAGCCCATAGGTGTTCAGTGAAGAACTTGAGAAGTATGTACAACCTTCAGGACCTTAGGCGAAACCCCACAGATCACCCACAACAGCTCATCAGAAAACATTGCTGACCCCCAGACAGGAGTCGGCGCCGGTAAGCTGCCCCTTATCGAACCAGATACAACATCTACGCGAAGCACATGCAAAACCACAAGCTCCTATACTCATTCCAACCGTGGAAAATCAGGGGACCTGTCGCCACCTCATCAGCATGATGGATGGGTCAGCCAGTCCGTGAAACTCCGCCTTAAGACGGCACCAGGGAATCGAACCCCGCCCACAAACCACAGATCTGGGGAAACCTCAGACTGAGATGAAAACCCCAGATAGACATCTCTCCATCAGAGACAATGTCAGACATTCCCGCACCAGAGCCATGTCTCACCCCTCAAGGTGTGCTCAGGATTATGTACAATCAAGCTCCCAGCCTGATATCCAGAGACTTAAGCACCCAGCTCTTAGCTTTTAGACAGATAGGCCAACCATGCAGTCAGCATTCATGAGCTTCCTCAGTACATTGTACTGGGCTGGGGCCTTGTGTGGCAGCTTGGTCAATGCATCAGCAGGGTTCTCCTCGCCAGGGATATGCTTCAAGTCAACCAAACTGGCCAACTCCTTCAGCAACAAATAATCCAGATCCCGGCTCCTGGCCAGGTGCTTGTGAACAAACTGGACCATACCCATGCTGTCTGTTAGCAACAACGTCTCCATCTGCAAGGACCAAGGGGTAACTGAAGCCAGCTCCAGCATTAACTCCTTTATGTACAAGCTGGACTGGATCCCCTCACATATGGAGTTAGAATATTGCGGCGTCAATATTCTGATCACTCTTGAAGGAATAGTGCCGGGTGCCAGAGCCTAGAGAGCGCAGGGCTAATTGCGCGGCCCAGGGGCCGGAGGCGTAATTAGGCTTAATTACGGAGGCCAGGGGGCCGGCGTAATTAGTCTGCGGAGGCTGGGAATTCGTGAGTGCGCGGGCTGGCAGTGGGCTAGCGGCGAGCGAACGATCCTCTTCCCGCGTGTCAAATTTATGTTAAGCAATTAGCCGGGCTAACTGCTTTTATACGTCGAAGGTTCACTTCGACTACTTGCGCGCAAGTAGTCGAAGTGAACCTTCGACGTATAAAAGCAGTTAGCCCGGCTAATTGCTTAACACGCGCAAGTAGTACATAAATTTGACACGCGGGAAGAGGATCGTTCGCTCGCCGCTAGCCCACTGCCAGCCCGCGCACTCACGAATTCCCAGCCTCCGCAGACTAATTACGCCGGCCCCCTGGCCTCCGTAATTAAGCCTAATTACGCCTCCGGCCCCTGGGCCGCGCAATTAGCCCTGCGCTCTCTAGGCTCTGGCACCCGGCACTATTCCTTCAAGAGTGATCAGAATATTGACGCCGCAATATTCTAACTTATGGCCCTGCATTCTGCCACATCTGAACTGATACAGACCCTCTTCTGCAGTCTGCTGTACCAGCTGAACAAACTTGCCCTGCTCTGATAGAAAGCAAACAGAGCAGCAGATCTCCCCCTGACCTTAGTGACCTGGCGAGCATCCATGGAACTGTCAACAAAGATCTCCAAGGTGTTAGGCTGGGCAAAGTCAATCCCAGACAAAATCAGATCAGGGGTACTCTCCACCAACTGGGCTATGACGATCGAGGCTTCTCATCCTTAGCACCTCATCAGGCATTCTGCTGTGCATCATCAATGATAGGGCCCACAGGTGGCAGCTAACAAACCACGCCCACATGCCTCTCAACTTGGGACATGTCGTGATAAGCACTAACATCTCTAGTGGCAAGGACCAAGGGATACATATCTGAAGCAAATCCAGCAAACAACGTTACGTTATTCTTAGGCTAGATTGTCCAGATCCCCTCTCGTAGGTCCTTCAGCCTGCCACATATGCCCTTATCCAGAGCACAGATCAACCCTCACATACAAACTGTACATGTCAGGCTGAAACTCATTCAGGAACAACCATACTGATAACCATGAAGCAACCATCATTGCAGGGTACACATAAGCATCAGATGATAGAGGCACTGAGAAGAAAACCCCACCCAGGCTGAATAAGGCACCACACCGTGGAGCCAACCTTGGGCTACCTCGTGCACAGATCCATATCACATCTGACAGTGTAACACCCAGGTCAAACATCAGCAAGGTTTTTCAGTCCCTGAAACATGTCCTCAGACCAGCATGCAACTCCCATATCACCCTGGGAGAAACCAAATCCATGGTTTTACAGCAAAACAGTCGTGGACAGAGTAAATCATCCCAAGACCAGCCAACTCCATAATGAGGAGACAACCAAACTATATGGTTTCACAGCATCACATCTGGGATCAATCATAACTTCCAGGCCAGCCAACTCCAAACTAGGAGGAAACCAAATCCTATGGTTTTACAGCAACACACCTGGGAACCATCACAACTTCCATATGCTGATTGTCATACAGCAATCAATCTGAACATGCACAGGCCAGGGACAGGGTCAACTGGAATCACACATCCATGCATCATCAGCAACTCACGTATGCAGATGCTGATCTGTATATACCCTCCACAGTCGGCCTTCAGCATTCAGCAGGTTTCAGATTGCTCTTGAAGCATCCTCTGCAGGCTCCATAGTCCCGGACCTTGTAGACTGGAAATTTTCTTCAGGAAGCTTGTGCCAACCCTTCAAACATAATCTGGTTTCTTCTCCATCTGGTAGCCAACTTTAAACATGCTGCACTGTTCCAACATTTTCTTTCTTTTTGAGGACATAATAATTCCCCAAAGCAGCATGGTTGCTACAAGAAACCATATATGTAAGCAGCTGCCAAAACGGGAGACCAATATAAATCTGGCACTCAGCCATGTATGTATCCCCTGGCAACACTCAGGTAGTGACCTCCTGCCACTCTGACAGCCTGAACTCAACATGAAAATCTGGATCCACTTGACAATATTATTAGCCCCCTCAGGACACTGGTCTGCATCTCTGGAAACTGGAATCTCTGGAACTCTGGAACTCTTGAATTCTGGAAATCTGGATTTCTGGATTTCTGGTTCATCACCTTCAAGCTCGACAGGTATCAGGCAGCTGAAGCTGACAGCATCTCAGGTTCACTTGCAGACACAGAACTCTGGACCCAGCAACACTCCAACGTACCACATTGGAGAATCCAGGATTAGCCCTTAAACCGTCTTGACTGGGACCACGAGAACGGACCGAGTGAGCATATCTTGCCAAATGTAATTGTAGCTAGCCCAATGGCATTTTCTGGCCTACCCTTGCACCCAAGCTTGCTTTTATATCAAGTTTTAAGGTGGTCATGCTGTTGGTCACATTTCTACGCTCCCATGGTGCTATTTTTAGCAACCCCCCCAAGGGGGTACGGTTAAAAATAGCCTAGACACCTATATATTGCATGATGGACCATTTATACAATTTTGCTGGCCATGGGCCTTCAAGGGCAGTTCAATATATTTACAAGGATGGCAGGAATGCACTCAGATCAAGAAATGGCAGAGAACTGCACATACGGGCTAGCAAAAAGGCCAAAATAACTCAGACCATTATAACGGACTGAGCTACAAGGACGGTTTTGCCAGCAACAGCACACATAAACTTTATTCCAAACCATGAAAATTGGTGTGTCAAGCCATAATGGCACAAATAAAACACCCTGGCATGATAGGACGTCACATAATGCAATAAACACATAAAAAATGTGCCAGCCACATGGCAAATGGCACGCGCGCGCGAGAGAGAGGTAACAACATGACTAGCTACCTACAGTAGTGTAACTAGCTAGCTGTCATGTCTACCATGCAACCAAACTAGTTGGCATTGCGGCGCTGAGTGTTAATGAACTGCCTCCTGAGGGGCCCCGTCAGCTGGGCACCTGCTGCCTGCCCCCGGGTGACGCGGCCGTTGGCAGCCATCCACGCCCTGCCCGCCTTGCTTCGGGAGGACAGAGGCTGCATGGCCCGCTGGCCCGCCTCGTCGTCGTCCAGGCCAGCCACGGGGCCACCGTGGAACAGGTTCCAGCACGCGCCCACGCAAAGGGCCGTGTTGCACTCGCTGCACCAGAAGTTGGTGCGCTTGCGGATGTCCGCGCTCGAGCACACCACGCACCGGGCCGCCTCCGTCCACGGGATCCGCTCGGGTACCAGGTGGGTGCCGGAGAAGCGACCGTCCAGCCCCGGCACGGGCTGCGCAGCCAGCCGCTCCACCTCCAGCCTTGCGCCGTGCCAGCGGTTGTTGATGAGCTGTTCAGCCAGCTGGCGGATGAAGCCCACGTGGCTCAGGCAGTCGGGGCGGCCCGCGCGCATGAGCTGCTGCAGGATGTACGAGTTGGTGGCAGCATTGGCCAGCATGCCGGTGATGACCCGGTGCCACCACACACGCGTGATGAACTTGAGCAGGTCGTACTCCCCGCACAGCTGGTCGAACTTGTCCACCGCCTTGTAGCATGACCAGTAGGCGGGGATGAGGCTGGGCGCGGTCACCATCACGCGCTCGTCACGCCCACCGTGCCGGCTGACCATCTCCTCGGTCAAGGGGATGCCCTTCCCCAAGACCCAGACCGGCTTGCGGTCGATCCAGCAGCTCAGCGCGAGGCCGTCCTTGTTGACCGCCCACGCGTACGTGCCCTGCGCCGGCCTGCGCCCCAGCAGGCCCTTGAGCTCGGCGACGGGCAGCCCGCGGCGGTTGGGCAGCACCGTGCCGACCACCCGGTGCCCCATGTCGTAGCACGCCTCCACTGCCGGGCGGGACGTGTAGAAGCGGTCCATGGCGATGGTGGTCGGCTGCGGCAGGGTGGCAGCCAGCATGTTCACCACGTGGAAGGTGTGGTCGACCTCGGGCAGCTTGTCGTACGTGTGCGCGTGCCACAGGTAGCCGGTGGGCCACTCGTTGACGCAGTACTGCTTGATGTGGAAGGGGGCTGGCTTCTGCGGGTTGAAGCAGCGGATGGGGCACAGCTTGTGCCGGGAAGCGATGGAGCGCTCGTCAATGGCCGCCGCGCTGCCCGGCACAAAGTACCGCTTGGACGCCACGTTCAGAATGTCCTCCAGCCACAGGAACTGCCACAGCTTCCACTCGCGTGTGAGGGTGTTGGCTGGGCGGTCAGCCGAGTCCTGGAAGTGCAAAAAGCGAGCAATCTGCTCAAAGCGGCGGAGGGGCAGGATGTGCTGCAGGTTCACAGCTTGGGCAGCACCCATGGCCTGCCCAGAGAAGTAGTCGGCACGGGAAGGAAGCACCAGAAGCGACATGGTGAACAAGAGGCCCAGAAACTTGCCCAGCTCGTTCATGGTCAAAGGATACCACTCACGTGTCCCAGCAGCTGCAGCACGTTGCTTCTCAGCAGCATACCGGTTCGTCTCGGTCACAATCTTCTGAAGCACAGGCCCAGGCTGCCAGAAAAGAAGGAAGATGTCCAGAGGCGTGAACCTGTAAGGCACGCCCGGGATGTTCTTGAACGTCGCAGCACGAACCGGAGCTGGCGCATACTGAACGTGAGGAAGGGAGGCTGGGTTGGGCGCGCCAGTGCCGGTCACCCAGCGGTCGCCATCCTCCACCTCGTTCCCGCCCTCCCCGTCCTCCTCCGACTCGCTGTCAGACGCTGCCAGGCCCGGGACTTCATCGTCCTCGGACGACGCGGATGCCTCGGACAATTCCGGAGTTGCCTGCCGGGCTGCACGCCTTCTTGGAGGGTTGTAGATGGCTGGCGCCCTCCTCGCATTGCCAGAACGGCGCTTGGCACGCTTCTTGGCCGGTGACCTTGTGCTTTCACCGCCATAGCCATCATCGTCGCTGCTGGACTCCGACGACGACTCAGAATCATCCGGTGCGGCATCGTCGCTGCCCCGCCCATTGTCTGCCCCCGCAGCGACCTCCTGCCCAGCCTCGCCTTCGGCAGATGATCCCCCAACTTTGTACCGAAAAATGAGCTCCTTGTCGAGCTTATAATGCTTGGGATCTGGCGGAAAATGGCACTTGGCGGCCTTCTTGTTCGCAAGAATTGACATTACGGTTCCATCCAGGCGCATTTCCTCATGATTTTCGCCAAAATTTGCGACAGCCCAGCCTTCTCCGAAAATTCTGGGAGGCACAGAAACTTTTAAGCCCACCACGAGCCTAAAATTCGCTAGCAACTGCATGCCACCTGCCGCCATGGCTGCGTAGGTCTACGCCGTCGTCGTCGTCCTCGTCGCCTTTGCATCGTTTTGTGGTTTTTTTGGGCGCGAAAATTTCCCGCTCGACCAGGGTACCCCCCTGGGCATTGCAGGTCATAGCACCCTGGCCAAGTGTCCGATGGACGGTCTGAGAAGTGCTGCGGATAGGCCACGTGGCAAGCTTTCAGGATCCGTCGAGTTGACCGTTAAATTCAAAGTGGCGCGGCGCCCAGTTCTGCCACAAACTCGGTCCGTTTAAATGGTCCCAGTTCGACTGGGACCATTATAACGGACCCGTGACGATTTAAGGGTTAGGAACCCCCTTGCAACAGACCCTGCAGGTCTTGTACATAGTATGGGGGAACACTATTATTATGGATAAATTGTAAATACAGGAGTGATATTGCAAAATATACCATGAACACTGCTTGGATGAGGAGCAATGCTGCCAATGGTTATATTTTCTGGCAACCTGCCAGTGCATATCGGGTATCATCAGTTTTCCATTAACACTGGAAAGTTAGCGTTTATTAACCAACTGTTAATTTTCCCCTAAGGCATGTTGAGGCCCTTTCCACGTGTGTCCCAACACAAAGCTAGACACCCAGGGGCAACTTGGTTCACAGACCAGCAGTTCTCCTGTATGCTGACCAAGATCCCATGTCAGAGACCTGAGCATTGGTATCCACTTTAATGTTAGCAGCCTCAGGACGTAGCACCTGGATGAGCATGCTAGCCATCTTGGCACCGTCTTGTGCTTTGCATAGCCAAGACCACAACATTAAAATCTCTCTGGGAATCCTCCCAACGCAGTTATAGGCGCACACCCGATCAGGCCTAGTGTTTGGCCGATCAATCCAGGGGTGCAGCCTGCCTGTCTGCTTGCCCAACCACCGTATATGAAGGTACCCCAGGGGCCTGGCCAGGGTCACCCTGGGGCCTCGATACAGCTGTAGCAAACTGATCCTCTGCATTACACCTGCAGCTGGCAAAGCTCAGGTACCCAGGTATAACTGACTCCCATCAGCTTACCTGTCCTTGAATGGCTGATCACAGAACAGGCATATTATTGCTAAGGTGATGTTTCCAAAACCACTCAAAGCATTTATGGCCAACTGGTTTCCACCTGGCTCACCACGCCAAGCCCAGCTGCCTAAACCTTGAAAATCAGATGCAAATGCTTGACTTCAGATTGTTGGCACAAATCAAAACATCAAACCGAACACTTGTTAGACCCTTCCCACACTTCAATCCAGAAGAGGTACTTCCTGGGTCTCGATCACTAATTACACACCAGCACATGGTGGTAACGGCCAACCGCGAGGCCCTTATCCACACCCTTATACCACTGTAATAAGGGTGCCCTTCCCTGTCATACACTAGACCAGGGGCATTCTGCACAATGCTGTGAGTTGCCCACCCTCACACATCAATACAGAGATCACATGGGAGCTCCACCGGACCCTGTGCAAACAGGCCAGTCACCAACAACCGTCAAATTATTGCAGTTCTATTAACCGTGGAACTCCAGGGTAACCAGACTCTTTATTAAAACAATGAGTGGAGCACATACAAAAGGCAGGCCACATCCCGGCCGCCGATGCTCATGGGAACACTTATTGCTTGGCAAAGGCTAGCCTTACCCCCAAACACGCAGGGAGGGTGGGCGGGAAAAGAAAAGAGGCCGACCTTAGCTAGGTGGGTTTGTTTTTGTCCTTTTTTGCGTGTCATGCGGCCTTGGCCCGGACGGCATTTTTTCGCCACGCAAATGTTGCGTCTGAACAAATGACGCAATGTGGCGTTCTAATTGCCGGCAGCTTACGTAAGGCTGCCGGGGCTATTAGGTCACATATTGCGTGAGAGAAAGAATCTAGATCTAGTTAATCACTACGCCATGAGCCAAGAAACCTAGACAGTGGCAGGTTTATATCTCAACGTAGCTCCTGCCACCTGGCCAAGAAAAACTGGCCAAAGCTTTGGCCACGACTGATCCGGATCAGGCCGCACCGGCCTCAAAAGGTATGTCACGTGAACCCAATAACCTAGCTATAGCGGCTACCCTTCCATCTCACTATAAAGAAACTATGTTCAGAGAACCACGATTCTATTAACCGTGGAACTCCAGGGTAACCAGACTCTTTATTAAAACAATGAGTGGAGCACATACAAAAGGCAGGCCACATCCCGGCCGCCGATGCTCATGGGAACACTTATTGCTTGGCAAAGGCTAGCCTTACCCTTATATCCCTCCCTGGCGATCCATGCCAGGGGCAAAGAACCTAGCATAATGACATAGAAATGAACAACCAAACTAGGTGGAGGGCAATTTCAAAATAGCCCGCCAGGCCCGAGGGGGGCAGGCGGCCATGGCCCGAAGAATAACCTCAGGCAGCTCCACCTCCAAACTGCGGTGCAAGCCCACATAATGGGCAACCGTGGAGCTGCTAAGCCAGCGCCCCCGGCCCTGGATGTCCCCCATGCTGCGACCCGCGAGGAAATCGTGAGTGGCACCTCCATGCCGCAGCCCGTGAATGGTGAAAATCTGGGCGACCCCCAAGGCCTGACTCGCAGCCTGCCAAATGCGCCGGAATTGCGGGTAGGTGAAAGGGAACACGGCCTCCCAAGCGTGCTTACCCGCGATGCAGTGACGGAGGATGGTTTCAGACATCACATCTTCTACCACCACTGACTGAGTCTTGCCCTTAGAGGTCTTGGTAGACCTCAGCAGTAGGGCGCCCCGTTGAGCCGGCCCAAGCCGAACGTCAGGCTGGAGGCGCACATGGCCAACACGGAGGTTCAGCGCCTCCGAGATTCGCAGGTAATGGCGGAACACGATGACAACCAGCAGGCCCGCAAGGCGCTGACCTTGCATGACCATCGTGCTGGCAAGTGCAAACGCCGCCTCCCATGGAATGGGAGGAGGGGCACGGGGGGGCACAAGTGTTTTCCACCCAGCGAGGACGCCACGGGCCAAGTCCCACCGCTTCACCATACCGGGATAATAAAGTTGCAACCCCATCAAGGCATTGACACACACTTGGCGGCTGTACCCCCGAAAATGAGCCCAGGCGACATACGCACAAAATGTCTCCTCAAGGGTGTCAGCTCGTGACGATGACCCGTCCGCCCGCCCACCAGCCTCCCACCAAGTCAAGAGGGAATCAAGACCACGACGGTAGGCCAGCAAAGTAGCCGGCTTTACTTTCCCCTCTAGCAATGGAAGGTAGCTAACAGGTGCAGGGGGCCCCGGGTTAGGATGGATGCCTTCCGCGGTCAGGTCGCGCACCCAGCCTGCCAAGAAAGTCGCCATGGATTGGCCGCGAGAAACGCCATCGGCTGGTTGAAGTGCACTCGGCGTCCACACCCACTGGGAACGACTCCCCGTGGCGAGGGTCAGCGCGCACAAGCGGCGGCACTGCTTGTTGAGCTTGTGGGATGAGGACCGCCCCTTAGCCAAGCAGCCCAACGCCGCGGTGGAGTCCACCAACCTCACCACCCGCTTGCCTCGGTTTGCCAAGCTGCGCGCACTCCTCTCCACGCCCTTCACTGCAGCCCGCACCTCCTTCTCGTTGATGTGCATCCCCGGATCCCGCCAACGACTCCGGACCCCAACCCGCCATTGCTGGCTAGTGATTGCTTGTTGCGCCCGCGCGCTCAGTGGCCTAGGGCCAGCGTAGGCCACCTCACTTGGTATGAGCAAAGTCGGGTACCCCCGCACCTCTCGTGCCCTCGCCAGCTCCGTCACATCGCCCGGCTCCATGGTTGCGTACACGACACCTTGCCCGTAGGTGGACGCGTCAGATGCAACCACCTCACGGGCCAAAGGTGCGCTTCGGTCAACCCTTAGCATGGGAGCCAAGGCCAGGGCACACTCTAACTCCTCCCGCACCCCGGCCCACAGCACCCAGGATCGCTGCCCCCACCCTTGCAGGCTGATGAATTTGAAACATTGCTGCCAAATGGACAAGCAGCTGCGGCTTAACATCTGCAGCCACAACCACCGCCCCAAGACGGCAGCCAGCCCCTCGGCCGTAGCTCGGCCTCGAGTGAGTATAGCCTGCGTGTGGGCGATCACAAGGTTGAGCTGCTTGACCGTTGGTTCCAGCACGCCGTTCCGTCGGTGCACCACCCCTAGGGCTTCTAGCTCGTCCCCTTCCAGGCTCGCCATCTTAGTCTTCTCCTTAGACGGCACAAGGTTGTTAGGGAGGTAGCCTTCCTCAATAGCGCGCGTGATGAGCTGGTTCACCGCCTCGCAGGTCCGCCCGTTGCTGGCCACCAAGTCATCAATGGTGATGGACAGCATGGGGGCAGGGGGGTTTTCCAGGTCAATCTGAAGCTCCCCGGCGCGCTCCTCCTTGTACTCGATGGCCAAGCGCAGTGGCTGGCCACACTCGTCGCGCACCAAGGTGAGCTCACCTGCGCTTGAGAGGTAGTTGACCTGGCGCCTCGGATCCAGGGCACCGGTCATGTAGAGCACCATCTCATGGATGGCCTCCCCCAGCGCCACCGCATGGGAATGTCCCATGGCCAGCACCTTGAGCACGGGCCACACCTTCCGCCTGGGCCCTGCCAGACCTACGCTAGTCGACCACACACTAGGAAGCCCTTGGTAGTCCCACCACCACTCGGGCACCTCGATGGAATAGTAGTATGACACGAGGTCGCTCTTGGCGCAGTAGCACCAGCCCTTGATGTAGACCTCCACGAGGATGCCCAGGTGGGGTAGCAGGATCTTGGGGGGGTCCACCCACAGCAGGTTGCCCAGCTTCCTGTTGACGATGAACCGAAGCTCACCCACCCCCTTGGCCACTCCAAAGCAGCCATCCACCCACTTGGGCCGCCTCTCCCGGAACGCCACCATGCCCACGCCCGCTGCCCGGCTCATGAGCTTGCCCCATTCATCCATGGAGCATCCCCGGCTGGGCTTGGGCACATTCCAATACTTTGCGCTCGCCACGACCGCTGGCTTGATGCAGTTCTCTTCGCTGGCATATATCTCCCGCCAGCTCGGCCGCATAGCCAACAGGTCGAGCAGCCGTGCCTTCCCCGCCACCTCCGCCTTTGGTAGACTCACCGCGTCCGCGCGCAGTTGTTCATACTTATTCTGCTTCCCATATATTGCATCAGCACCTTCTTGCTCCTGGCCTGTCGCAACGCCCCCTACGCGGCGACTGTGCCAGGTGCAGTGCCTCTTGACCCTCGCAAGGGCCTCCTCCCTCCCCTTAGAGCACGCCCCTCTAGGGTTAGGAGGAGGGTCTTGCCCCCCTCCCCACAGCCAATTAAGCCAACGCACTACCTTGCATTGCAGTGTGTACTCGCGGTGGCGGCGCGTGGCACGCTGTCGCCGGCGTGCCGATCTCACCCTGCCCCACGCGGTGTACGCTGGCCTAAGTGGGTATGGCAGCGGGAAAAGGGAGCGGTCCCGCTGGGATTCTATTTCCCTACTTGTTGAGCCTTGCTGAGCTTGTCCAAGAGGATGGCAGTTTGGAGAGCTGCCTTGACAGCCGGGGCGGCTGACAGTGCAGCCTCCTCCCCCAATGGCAGGAGGTGGCTGGCCACCTTCCACCCCCCCCCTCCTTGCCCCTCCACCTGCAGCAAGGCCGCCACCACCCTCATTAGGTACTCCATGCCCACAAGCTCCCCGGCTGCTGAGCCCAGCTCCTTGAGAAGGGTGTCCATGGCCAATGCAATGTTCATGACAATTTTCCTGTTCTCCATGTTCCGCCAATTTCCAGGCTTTACCGTCATGACCCACGACCGGATTCCCATCCCATTGTCGCTGGCGTCCTCCAACACCCCCGGCAGCACCCGCTCCGAAACCCGGTATTTCACGCTCTTGGCTCGGCTTGGCAGCGCCACCCCTTTCGAGGCCTTGAAGTGGCTTCCCGCCCCCTCCATTCCTCCCAGCGCTGCCTTCAAACCTTGCATGAATTTCTCGGCTGCGACCTCCCCCTCCTCGTCCTCCTCGTCGTCCTGATTTTCGGTTTCCGGAGGTGCCCCAACGAATGTCGCCAACCTCGCCCTCATTTCCTTTCCGACAGCCCCCCCACCTGCCGAAACCTTGGCCGCGCCTTTCGGCTTGGCCATTTTTCGCTGCGCAGGTGTCGTTGGTGGCAGCGCCTGATCCTCCTCCTCGTCCGCCGCGAGATCTGCCACGGCCAGCAGTTTTGCCACCAACGTTCCGTTTGGGTCACGTGCGTCCAACACGTCGCCAACATCAACGTGATCGGCCAGCAACTGCACGACAGACTTCAGCTGGCTCGAGCTCCACGAGCTGGCGTCCGTCACCCAGTCCTCGGCACCGAAGACCTGCTCGACTGCCCCCACCGCCTCTGCGGGGCTGATGCACTTGGCGAGCAGAGTGGCGAGCTGCTTCTTTTTGGCGCTGAAGGCGACTGGCGCGTGACTTGCGGCAGCAGCCCGCGGTGTGGGCGTCCCGTCCTCCCCGCGCGCTGCCTGCCCTCCTGTAGCTTTGCGCCCCTTCGGCATTGCTGCTCAGGGCCAAAAATGGCTCCGACAGTACAGGTTCGTCAAACCAGAGGTTCGTTTCCCCTGGCTTGCTGTCGCCGCCCTCGTGAAAAGAAAAGAGGCCGACCTTAGCTAGGTGGGTTTGTTTTTGTCCTTTTTTGCGTGTCATGCGGCCTTGGCCCGGACGGCATTTTTTCGCCACGCAAATGTTGCGTCTGAACAAATGACGCAATGTGGCGTTCTAATTGCCGGCAGCTTACGTAAGGCTGCCGGGGCTATTAGGTCACATATTGCGTGAGAGAAAGAATCTAGATCTAGTTAATCACTACGCCATGAGCCAAGAAACAGAGACAGTGGCAGGTTTATATCTCAACGTAGCTCCTGCCACCTGGCCAAGAAAAACTGGCCAAAGCTTTGGCCACGACTGATCCGGATCAGGCCGCACCGGCCTCAAAAGGTATGTCACGTGAACCCAATAACCTAGCTATAGCGGCTACCCTTCCATCTCACTATAAAGAAACTATGTTCAGAGAACCACGATAATTTTGGAAACACATTCAGCATCTGATCCCCCAGTGTGTTCATGCTTCAAGGAATAGCAACACCATGCTAGACCGAGCCTGGGGCTGTCCCTCACATATCCCTTAACAGGAATGATGTACTCAACACCCGCTCGGGGACACACTCAACATACAAGCGGTGGAGAAAACGGCATGTTACTTGGCCCTCAAGCCCCTTCACACGCAGAACAGCACAACTGTGCTTCGGCTACTGCATACATGACCCAGAAACAGCACGTCTTCAGCGAGACCTCCGGCTATGGGAACCCTTCAGCTCTCGCCTTATACGTTATCTGGCTACCCCCGACCAACAAAACCATCCCTGCCTGCCAGTCGCTGACTCAGGAAACGCTGACCTTGTAGGAGCTGCCTGCCAGTCACGTACACGCGCGCCAACTAATGATGGACGCACCATCCATTAATTCCTTGCAAACTCCACGAGTTCTGCAATCACGGCCTCAATGCCATGATTCTCATAGCGCCATACCACATATAGCAGTGGAATGCTGAGAGCAAATAGGCAACCTGCAGCCATCATTTGCCATCGCTCTACATACTCTAGATCTGCCGCCTGCGACATACCCGGTCGCTCGCGACATACCCAGTCGCCTGCGGCACACCCAGTCGCTCGCGACATACCCAGTCGCCTGCGACTCGCGCCAGCATACTCGCCTCTCGCCCGGTCGCCTGTGACATTCTAGTCGCCCCGCGATACTTCGCCTGGCCATCCGCTCTTCTTGCTGCCGTCTCTCGCCGCATTCGATGCCCGACGTCCTCGCGTCGCAGCAATGCAATCATGACGTCGCGCAGCACTGCCATTATTAATTACAACAACACCGCCAACCTTGCCGCTTGTCGACACCGTCACCCGCGACTCGGAAAATTGACCAGGAACAACTTCTCCTCGCTGCTCCCCAGATGCCGACGCTCTCTCGTCGCAGTCGACACAACTTCACCCTCTAGCTGCCGACACGCCCACACCAGCACCGTTCACAATCGCTCATCAAGCGGTATAAGTTAACGTAAAGGATTTACGTTAGATGGATAGAGATTGTTACGCTCTTTCCAACGGCACCTTGAACGCCTCATTTGGTTAAGGAACGTAAAAGTTATGACGTTTCCTAGGCTGTGCCGACAGTACCCGGCGCGCCACTGTGGGCGCGTACGGACACAGGATGTACAAGTGTCACTTTGATAGTCCGCAGGACGTTGACAGGACTTGTACAGGACTTGATGGTCAATTGATAGGTAGGCGCACTGTAGCGCGCCAGGACCTATGAGACAATTGATGCTGACTAGTGTACGGATAGGTCCACAGGACTAGCCGTATGGACAATTGATAGATCTGCGCGCCAAAGGCGTGCCAGAGTCTGTGTAATCAATTGATTGACAGTTCAGCTGTGACAGTGCAGCTGAATACTTGGACGCGTCCCTAGTAAGCTATATGAGTGACTTGGTCACACCGGGACGCTAGTTCTTGCGTGCACGTTCTCTTGGCACTGCGACCCTGTCGTCTGTGCTGCGTGCAGTCTTGGAAGTGACGTGACTTACGTCTGTGTTTCCTGATTATTAATAAAGGCAACTTCCTGCAAGAACCATGGCGGAATTCGTGGCATTCTTACCCTCACAACTCGTATTACAACTCGTATTACACGCTCTGTCAAAAAGATGCCAAATTCGGAAGAATTTCGGATTCCGGACGATGAGGAAATAGCCGCTCCGCCGGCTGGTTCTTCGTCAAGACCGACGGTGCCGTCGTGGCAGCAATTGCTCGACGAAGTAACGGTCTCGCTCGACGAGCTTCATCGTCAGCAGCGTGCAGCTCACGCATTGCTCGGGGATAACCCCGAGGACCCCGATTTGCCAGCACTGGTGCCGGCAATCCGCAACCTGTTGGACCAGATTCGAAACATTTTATCGACATTTACGGTCCAGGTGCGGGGAGGTTTGCGGTCGGTGACCGAAGTCACGACTGCCATTGAGGAGTTGGACAACGTCCTCTCTTCACTCACCGGTTACCAGAGAAACCTGCAAAACTGGGCATCGCTACGCACGGGGGGCGCGCCGGCGGTGTCGACAAATTTGTTTCAGGATCTCGCGCTGTTATCGCTGCTCACTCGCGGCGTACGCAGTCGCGAGCGCCAGGTTTTAATTAACCTGGTGGCATTTCTCGCCTCTGTGCGAGAGTGGATTCCCGCGGGGTGGGAATTATTGACGATCTTTACACATCCTCTGCGCCTCGTCGCGCGTCGGCGCGTCGCAACTTACGCGGCGGGGAGCACGCCGGTTTTAATTCATACCGGTGCAGGTCCGGAGCTGGATATGGAGGATCGTGAGTTCGTATACACGTACTGCGACTTCAGGGGCCTTGACTACTAGTCGGCCTAATTTTCTTCTGCAGTACTCGTCGACATTTTTTTTGTCGAATTTTCAGCGGCAATTCGCGGGGCGGCAGCGACACCGGCGCAGGCGGCAGTGGCGACACAAAAATTTTGTACATATTTTCTGCTGCTTTGTTAAGGTGTTCTTTGAATAGCTGGTAGTGCAGGATGGCTGAGGGACGCCGTAGCAAGGGTCCAGCCAGTGGGAATAATAATGGGGGTGCTGGTAGTGGAACCGCTCACGTAGATGACGTGGGGCTTACCGGAGAGATTACCAACCTTCCTCACAATAATAATAATGCACAAGCTATTCATGGCTTTGATCTTACCACACAGGGTCTTTTAATTGTCAATCAGTTGCAGCCTGTAACCTCAGACTCCAAGCCTAAGCAGGCTGAAGAGTTTGTGGAGGGATTGGAAGGGTTCCCTAGCTTGTACGGTGGTACAAATTACTATCAAATCTGGATAGGCAGTAGCACTTTTGGCAAGTGTACTGACCAGATTAAGGACCTAACCAGGGAGTGCAAAAAGGCCAATAAGGCCTGGGCACTGTACGTGGCTGAGCTGAAGGAGCTGCTGGAGGACCAACGCAAGAAGGTCGGCATCCATTGGCAGGACAAGTATCAAGGGTGGGAGGTCAAGGGGGACCTGATCCAGAACTTTCTCAACTATTGTAAGATGGTTGAGGAGGGCAGGGCTCACGGCTTTAATGTCGCTGATAACATAGCCCTAACCAACTGGCTCAAGGTTTCTGGGCTGGATAAGGCGACACGTGGCTCCTTAAAAGTCATGTGTGCCCCACACTCTACCCTGAAGGCCTACAAGGTCATCATTAAACAAGCTCTCGAGGCAGAGGAGCTGTTTGAGGGTGGAGTGCCAGCAGTGAAGGCTACCCAGGCAGGCGGGCGTACCCAGGGTGGCTCCAAGACGTCTGAGGCTGACCGAAGCCAAGGAGGGCGTAGGGGCAACCATCACAAGCGCAAGGGAGATCATTCACCTGATTCTGACAGGAGGTCACACTCCAAGTCGGTGTTCAGGCGGGTGGGTGGTCAGCCCAAGCAGGGCAACGCGTCTGACAATGGGGGCAGTGGCCAGGGCAAGTCCAAGATACAATGCTACCTGTGCAAGGGGTGGGGGCACATCAAGAAGGAGTGTCCCAGCTTCAAGAAGTCCCAGGGCCAGGGCAGCAACAAGAATAACAACAACAACAAGAAGAACAACAACAAGTCCCAGGCAGGCCAGCCTTCAAAGGGCAGTCAGCAAGAAGACAACAAGGAGCAGTGACTGTCTGAGGCA
Source organism: Mesostigma viride (assembly GCA_009746045.1). Taxonomy (NCBI): domain Eukaryota; kingdom Viridiplantae; phylum Streptophyta; class Mesostigmatophyceae; order Mesostigmatales; family Mesostigmataceae; genus Mesostigma; species Mesostigma viride. The sequence goes on along the minus strand of RPFO01000389.1, from coordinate 2,190,949 downwards.
ACCCCTACACACCTTAATTCACCCAAGGGGGAGGCCAGGTGCTCCAATGCAGATTTTATATCTGGGCAACAAGAGGGTGATCTCCAGGTTCAGTGTGGCCCCAGGTCACCTGGAGAGGTACAGGTTCCTATGAAGACGTCCTTGACAGCTGATGCAGCTGTAAGTATGTCTGACCCTATGCATCCTCGTGCTGGGCACGAGGGTGGACCTCTCATTTTGAGAGAAACCAATGTACAACCACAGAGGGGTGTGAAGGCCTCTGGTGGTATGCATGTGGTCCCTGCTGGCGGTCCAGGTGTTGGGCATGAGCAGGGTGACTCAGGCTCTGAGTCAGAACAGGATGGAAGTCAGCATGGTGATGCTGGACAACCTGACAGCACAGTCCTGACTGTGCCAGGGACTGCTTCCTCTGTGTACCAGGAGTTGGGTGCCCGAATCCACAACATGTTTGGGCATGCCACTTCTCTGTCAAACAACTTTGCCTTCCGTATGGGCAGGGCACCCCTTCTTAAGGCGTGTCAGCAAGCTGCCTCACGGTGTAAGTGCCAGTTGTCCTCCAACAAGCCCAGGAAATCACATGCCAAAGCTCTACCTCAGAGCATTGGTGATCTGCAGTGTGATATCCAACACATCAGGGGCATGCAACTGTTGGTGTGCGTGGACAGGTACACGAAATACAAGGTGCTGGAGCATTTACCTTCTATGAAGAACAGGTACTTGCTGGCTGCCCTGCAGAATGTAAGAGCCAAGTTTCCTACCACAAGGATCCAGGTGGACATGCAGTTTCAGCATCTCAAGGGTGATCCTACCCTTCCTGAGTTGCTGGTTACACCTAGGGAGGCTCATGGGCAGCAGGGTGCTATCGAGAGGGCAATCCAGGAGGTCAAGAAATTGATCATCTCTGAAGACTGGGTACCCTTGTCTGCACCTGCACTTGTCAGGAGTGCATGGCTGAGGAACGTGGAGCAGCAGCTGAACAGCAGGGTTAACTTCTACTATGATGGAGTTGCTGTCAGCCCAATGGGTCTATATCATGGCCTGTGCCCACCACATGTGCTGGAGGGCTGGAAACATGCTGCACATGTCACCTTTGCCAAGCTGAGGGAGAAGGACCGGGGTTGGAAGATGCTGGAGCCACAAGTGGGTCAGAAGGTCCTAGCTTGGAAGGAACCTAGCCTTTATGGCAAACGTGGTAGCTGGAGTCCTGGGGTGGTTACCCAGGTTGATGAAGCTAGCCACGCATGCTTGGTCAGCATGGAGGACGAACCAAAGCATGTACACCGGCTGAGTTGGTCATATGTCAAGCCTAACCTGATGAATGAGGGCAGTCAGGCACAAGGCTCACAGGATCTGCAGGATTTTCAGGTCCCAGGTGACATCACTGACGCAACGACCACATCTGTTGCAGGGGAATCTGTCAGCCCTGGCCAGGTTGCAGAGGTACTTGTTGAACAGGCTGCAAGGTCAACAGCTGGGGAGTCAACTGTCAAGCCCAAGGCACTAACCAAGCCCAGGGGGACAAGTTTGGCTGGATTGATTGGGGCTCTACAAAGGGCCAAGAAGCAGCCCAAGGTAGCCAAGCTCAGGTGGCATGGCAATCTGGGGCTGGACACTGCCTTAGAGGTAGACACTAATTCTCAGGTCTCCATTATTGGGACCAGGGCTGCAGCAGGGTACAGCATGTCTGAACCCAGCTATCAGTTTGTGTCTGACTTCAGTGGCGGGGTACACGTGAAGGTACTGGGTGAGGTATTCATTCCTATCCTTGGACAGGACACTGCTTTTTGTGTCTTGGAGGGCTATCAAGGACCTGCTCTTCTGGGGCAGAATTTCCTATGCCAGGATGGGGTAGTGATCACGTCCTCTCTCCTGACTAAGGAAGGGGCTGGTCAGGTCCCACTGATTAATTTCAGGACCACTCACCTATCACGTGCAGTAACCAGGACGGTTAAGCGTGTGCAAGTGTGCCAGGGGCAGGAGCCCTTGGTTGATGACCTCATACTGCCAGCTGCTAGTCATCCAAGCAGTTTGGGCATTGGTCCTCACTCACTTGCTGGACACAGCCCTATCAACTACCAAGGCCTGGTGAAGCTCATGTCCTCTCCCATTATGTGTCCCCAGGTCACACTGGGTCTGATTAAATCTGGGGAGGACTGGATCTCCAAGAAATGCGTGGAACCTGTCAATGACCTGCCTCCTGCACGACGTCTACTCAAGCTCAAGTTTGTCATCAAGATGAAGGAGGTGGACGGGGTCAAGGTACCACATGTCAGGCCAGTGCTGAATGAGTTCAAGGGTACTGGTGAGTGCACTGCTGAGGAGTTGTATACCCCTGGCATGCTGCATGATACTTGGAGGCTGCTGCTGTGTGTCTTTCTAGGCCTTCTCAACAAGGGCTTGGACTATGGCTCAGTGGTGATAGACTTCAAGAGGGCATTTCTGGAGGGTGATGCAGATGTGGCACAGGAAAAGTGGGAGGGCAAGACGCCTTTCTATGTTAGGGTGCCTGCTGTATGGAAAAGGGACATCCACACGGAGTTCCTTAAAATCCTCAAGGGCCTGGAGGGCCTGAGGTCAAGTCCAATAATCTGGAGGGAGACTCTCAACCGTTTCCTGAAGGAGCATTGCAACTTGAAGGTCTCTCCTGTAGACCCCTGTCTGTTTCTGGGGCAATGGGAAGGCCTGCCAGTGTATGCTTCGCTGCACGGGGATGACCTACATCTGATAGCTCCCACGTCGTGGCTTAAGGAGCTGATCTCCATCATTAAGTCCAAGTTTCCTCTGGGTAGGGAGCAATGGCAGGTGGAGAATGAGCCTCTGCTGTTTGTGGGCATGGAGGCCACACTGGTGAAGAAGGGAGGGGAGTGGCGTATGCTGCTGGTGGGGGGCAATGACTATCAAGAGACCCTCATTAGCAAGCTTCCTCCAACCATCACACAGGCACTGTGTCCCATGGTGAGGGGCATGGTTGCTTGGGTGGCAGGCATTTCCAGGCCAGACCTTATGGTCATAGCCAGGTTGCCTGATGACATGCTGGTGGAGCTAGGGTCTGCCAAGGTGGCTGATCAGGTCAGGGCTTCATCTGGCATTCTGTTGTCTGCAGTGGATTTATCACAACCCATTTGCATGGAGCTGTATGTGGATAGCTCAATGGACAGCAGGCAGGTCTCCAAGGTCAGGGGCAGGGCTGCAGGGCTCTTTGTGCTCAGACAGGAAGGCCTGGGGAGTTTGGTGAGCTGGTTTAGTCGCCTGCACAAACGGGTGGCTGTCAGCAGTGATGTGGCAGAATGCAGGGCTATTTGTGAAGGCATTCACACAAGCCTTTATCTGAAGGAGTTGCTTCATCAGATGACTTCTAACACTCCTTGGCCACTTCAGGTTACCACTCTTCTAAAAACAGACTCCATGGGGATGGTGCAGTTTGTGCACAGGCAGATGGCCAGAAGTAGGGACTTGGATTATCTCCTTCTTAAGGAGTTGTCCTCCTTGGCCAATATTGAGCATATCCCTGGGGTTGACAATCCTGCTGATGCTTTGACCAAGCTAGTGCAGAAGGCAGCAGTGCAATACAAGGTTCTTCAGTCTCTGATGGACCCATCTCAGCAAGCTGTCTAAGCTGGTGCATGGTTATAGGGCATTGGAGAGCAGATTGTGTGGTAGTGTCAGCATTGTGACTGGCATAATACCTGTATTTTAGTCTGTACTAAGGCTCATGGACCATGGTACACTCACTCTGATTTTAATCAGGATACAGCCAGGTTTTGGCTGGGGTTCATGCTGTTGACTACACAAGGTTGACAGGTCCATTACAGACCATGTATTCTATTTTAAAAGAAATGTATATTTGTACATACCTCACAATGGTCTGGGAACCTTTATTCTGGGGTTTATAGGGCGGGGTTCGATTCCCTGGTATTATGTTTCTACAAGCTGGCCTGTTCAGGTGTTTGCCTGTTCAGACTTCCCTAGTTCCCCAGGGCAGGATTTAATTGTTGCCTATGTGTTTCATTTTGTCATTTGTTTGCTGTGGCAGTTTACCATCTGGCAAGTAGACGGGCGCCGTAAGACGGGCGCCAATAGACCCCTGTTGAGAGAATGACAGGCAAACTATTGTAATACGCCTTACTTTGTCAAGTGGTATTTTAATTGTCATGGATTTATTGTACTTATATTGAATATGTACTGGGTTTTATGGGATTAGTATCTGGGATTAATGTAACTCACCGCCAGAAGGTCATTGTACTGGAGGCTCTACCGAGGTGATGGGATTAATTCCTGGAGAAGACCTCATAGAATTAACCTGTATGTATTTAATTTTGTGTGCTTCTAATATCTGGTGGTACTCTGTAATGCCACTTCCATAGGTTTTCTCCATTTCTCATGAAATGGTTTTCCCTGTGGCAGATCTGTTTCTTTTCCAGTTCCTTAAAAGAAAGGGCTGGGGGAATGGCATTGGCCATTAAAGACATCTGTTCAAGCTTCAAGCTGGAGTGAAGGACATTTCAAGCTACTTCAAGGGTCCCTGGCAGGGGATGTGACCCTAAAGAAAAGAAGGGATTGGAGTTAACGTAAAGGATTTACGTTAGATGGATAGAGATTGTTACGCTCTTTCCAACGGCACCTTGAACGCCTCATTTGGTTAAGGAACGTAAAAGTTATGACGTTTCCTAGGCTGTGCCGACAGTACCCGGCGCGCCACTGTGGGCGCGTACGGACACAGGATGTACAAGTGTCACTTTGATAGTCCGCAGGACGTTGACAGGACTTGTACAGGACTTGATGGTCAATTGATAGGTAGGCGCACTGTAGCGCGCCAGGACCTATGAGACAATTGATGCTGACTAGTGTACGGATAGGTCCACAGGACTAGCCGTATGGACAATTGATAGATCTGCGCGCCAAAGGCGTGCCAGAGTCTGTGTAATCAATTGATTGACAGTTCAGCTGTGACAGTGCAGCTGAATACTTGGACGCGTCCCTAGTAAGCTATATGAGTGACTTGGTCACACCGGGACGCTAGTTCTTGCGTGCACGTTCTCTTGGCACTGCGACCCTGTCGTCTGTGCTGCGTGCAGTCTTGGAAGTGACGTGACTTACGTCTGTGTTTCCTGATTATTAATAAAGGCAACTTCCTGCAAGAACCATGGCGGAATTCGTGGCATTCTTACCCTCACAACTCGTATTACAACTCGTATTACAACTGTATAAAGAGAACTCGACAGCAATCTGCAGCTTTGCAATATAAATCTGGAAAGATTGACGATGGATAACTCCACACCGCACAAACTGCAACCTTGCAGATGACGCCTTGCGTAGCTCCTCGAGCTCGCGACCAGCACAGCTCGCAGCTATGTCGACTACATGCGCGAAAACCTGCCAGCATACTCGACAGTCAACACCAGCCGAGCTTGTCGTAGCCAACACTGCAGCAACATGCTTGACCGCCACCCATGGCAGCGAAACGCCTTCGCTTGACGACAAATCTCGAACGCTTGAAACTCGTAGCTTCACTCAGCTGCAAAGCATAGCCATGCCGCAAACGGCCGGAACGCAACCAATGATCTCGACTCGATCCATGCCGAACCGCATGCGCAGTTGACTCTTGATAAATCTGGATAACTCGATCCATTAAAACCCAGCAACCCACAAGGATCACTAAAAGCCGATTCCGCAACATCTTGTCATCAGGAAATGCGAAACAGCCAGGAGCGCTCGTCAACACGTAGCAGGCCAGCAACGAAACTCATTCGTCGCCAATAACGTGCCCGCAATCTGGATAGCTCAGGAAACCTTCACGCAGCCAATCCAGCTAGTCCTGGCATACAAACGCCCACCGACAACCTCCAAGATAAACTTAGCCTCGGCCGTCGTTGGGAACTCAACCATTCCCGGAACGCATCATAAGCCGATAATCTGCTACGCCCTTCTATCCGCTATAGTCTCGATTCCGCGAGTATCCGCAGCAGTCCAGCGCAGGATTAAACTCGACGATTAAGCCCAGGCAGTAAACCGCCTTCATGGAACCGGAACATCGTTGTAATTTGAGTTAAAGCGCAATGTGTACTAAGGGATAGATAGATTCCAATGCGCGCGGATAGATTCATCATGAGAATGGTTGGAATGGAGCTTGGTTAAAAATATAGGCTTAGAGACGCTGAAGTACTTCCAGAAACCGCGGTCCAGAACAGCCCAGTGCAGGCGGGGCGCGTTGTCGCCGCCAGCATACCAGGTGATACTGGTGCTAGTAACCAAAGTCCGGCGACCAGACCAAAGGCGCGGCGCACGAACGCTGCCAGCCTAACTGAGGGGGAACAAATTCGTGGCGCGAGGGCGAAATCGACCAAGCTGCAAAATTTTTCCAAGTCCTGGACTGCATGCCAAGTCCGGTGCTGGCGCGAGGCCTCGAGCGAGCCGACAACGACGTGGACAGCGACCTGTCAGCCACAGTGCTGTCAAGCACCAACGGTCAACTCAGGTGCAAAATGCTGCCAAGGTATCACGTCGGTCAGTTTACCGTAGTGGCTGAAATCACATTGCGAATAAATCTTTTCGAATGACCCCCCGAAAAGTGCTAAAATAATACTTCAATTTACCCCGTAAAGTATGAAAACCGGGAGGCGCTACACCTGTTTCTGGCTGCAGGCCGCGGCGCAGCTAGATGAAGTGGAGCGCCGCGCTTGCCGCGCCGCGCCGCGTTGCGCCAGATTGACAACCCGTTCAAGTAGCACTGATTAGGGGCCCTATTAGCACTGATTAGGGCCTTACGTCATACTGGTACTCACTTAATGGTCAGATAGGACCTGCGCTTGGTGGGTAATTAATGTACTTGATAGGTTAGAATCCAAGTCAGACACTGAACTAGGTGCCCTAATATAAACAAGCTCCCGGGCTCGAAGTTTACCTAACCCGGGCTGAACTTTCCCCGCAAAGTGTCAAAACCATGCAGAAAAACCCTCGAAAAATTATTTATTCGCAATGTGATTTCAGCCACTACGGTACGGTGTTCGGCCAGGCTATGGCATTTGCAACTGCGCTAGCTGCAACGACCCTTGGAAATTGTCGCCCAGGATGCACAGACCCCACTCCTCAAGGTTGCCCTAATGTTTTGTCTGTGGGAAATGAACTTGTATGTCGACTTTTGTGTCGTGTTTGCTGGAAATTGTGAGGCGCCGTAAGCGTGCGTTTTCTGGTTCTTTCTTTGTGTTCTTCCAGCAGTTATGTGTTTATTTTGCCATGCGTTCAGTGGCAATGGCCCACGCATTTTGGTATTGTTCCCACGAGACGTTTTCTACGTACCTGGAGTGTATATCCAGAGTTTTTGCACGCTATTTGTGGCACTAGTTTGCGGCGTAGTGAAGCGCCGTTGTATCGTCGTCTACGACTTGTTTTCGTAATGTATAGTGCCTGTGACGCGTGTGTTATTTTGTTTTGTGCTGAGAGCATTGCTTTTATACAAGTGTTTACGTCCTTTGTGTCGAATTCGGCTGTGCCTTTCGGCATAGCCTGTAATGTCGGACGTAATGTTTACTCTCGGGCACTGATTTGTGAATCGTGACCAAGTAATCGTTACTTGTGTTCGCCTTTGTGGCGGTAATGTTTTGCACGTCCTGTTTTCTTTGCTATGAAGCGCGTTTATCTGTTATGGCCACTCTGTTTTGTGTTGAAGGTTGTATCGCACCTTGTTTGTGTGGCATTTGTTGCCAATATGTTTGTTTGCTCACCCCGTTTATTTGGCGTAAAACGTGATGTTGGTGTCATTTATTTTGTGAGATGGCGTATGTTATGTTGCTCCGTGTGTGTACAGCACGTGTTGTTGCCGTTACCCTACTGCCTCTATACCGTTTGGGTTAGCTCATAAGGACCTTCTTTGTTGGCCTGTGTTGCCGTATTATATGTGTGGGACTGTGTGCCCCTATTGTGTCCATGGGCAGCCGCTTTGAGTGAGGGGGGAATGTAGCATCTAGAGCACTTTTTCCAACTAAGGGTTGGGTATCAGCCATCCAGGATGGGCAGCTAGTGCGTTGCTGCTATGGTTGGACACTCATTCGCGTTGCCGGGGGGGGATCAGTGGCGGTAGTGCGGCTCATGACCGCATGTTGGAGCTTCAAGCATTTCACGAGGACGGCATCTTCATTTTCAGTTGCACCATGCTAGCAACTGGACTGCATGCTACGAGCATGTGGTTAAGGGGGGTGTTGAGATTCCACCTACCCAGACATCTTTTGCATTGTGCCCATGTGGCTAAGGGGGGTGTTAGGGATATTATATCCACCTGGCCACAATGTATCCCAGCCTGATTTATTTCTTGTTGGATTTATTCCATATGAACTGGGAAATTGATAGCTTTGATAAGCTAGATGAATTGGGCTCAATGAGCTGATCAATATTCATGTGCCATAGTCCTATACTTGGACATGGATGACTTGTACCCTGAGTCAGCCTAGTAGCATCACGTATTTGATTGACAAGTGGTACTATGGCCTAGTGGACAAGTGTTTGGTCCATGAGCTGACAAGTGTTGGAAGCTCATGATGACACATGTTATGACTTACATGATGACAAGTGGGTAGACTCATTGCATGACACTTGTCACTCCAAGGAGAAGAGATGTGTCACTTTATTAATCATGTTATGTGGCACATTATTATGTAGACACTTGGCGTCTAGCTATTATGCCAGCTCTTTGGATCACGTCTAGAATGTTTTAGGAATGTTCTAAGAATATGCCAGGAATATTCCTGGAATATACTGAGAATATGCTAGGAATATGCTAGGATGTTTCTACAAGCTTCTGTGATGATGTCATTGCTGATGTCATCCTTCCTAGCCTAAAAGGTATAAAAGGAAACTGCCCCCTAAGGGCAGGAACCTCCATTGAACCTCCATTTAACCTCTATTGAACCTCCATTGAACCTCCATTCAAACTCTTTTCCTAACCTCTAAGCCTATGACATAAAACTCTTTTTCTGGTCTCTCTTCCATTGTCTTCAAGCTCAGTCTTTCATCACCTGCAAGGTGAAAGGGTAGCAAGGCCAAGCACAAGGCATTGTGTAAAACCCATTAGTTTCCTCTACTTTTCCAACACAAAGCAGGCACCACCCTTCTTCCCAGACCCAGCCCCCTTGCCAGGCTTCCCCTGGCCTCCCTGAGACTGCCCACCCTGCTTGCCCTGGTTGCCTTGAGCTTGGCCCTTGCCTTGCCCCTGGCCACCCTTACCCTGCTGACCACCAGCTTGCTGGCCCCCAACCCCTCCTTGGGAACCTTGCCCTTTTCCACCCTGAGCCCCATTCCTCTGGCGCCTGAAGCGCCTACGCTTGTTAGGCCGTGCCCCTCCACGGGCTGGGTACCCGGGGACATCACCTTGGCCCTGCACAGCGGAGGTGGCATTGCTGCCGTGGGACTGGATGGCCTTGCAAGCAGGGTCTGGCTTCCTGATGCTGAGGATCACAAGCTCCAGGGCACGCAAGGAGCCATCAGTCTGGTTAAGAAACATACGGGCACTGTTCCTACCATCCACACTCAAACCCATCCGGTCCAGGAAAAAATCTGGTAAGGCCCTATCTGTGACCAGGAAGCCATACTTGGCCCCCTTGTCCCTGATACGGTTGAGCCTTGCCCATTCCTCTGCCACAGGGCCCACTATCTCAAAGGTGTCATATACTGGTGCTTGTAATAGTTGGTGAGGTTGAGAACTTTATCAGAAAATTCTTCCCTCAACCCCTCCAGGAACTGAGCCCAGGTCAGCTTATCTTTGACAGCCGTCCTAGTCTTCTCCCTGACACGCTCTGAGGAGTCCCTGTTGCATGTGGACGAATGGAACACCTGCACTAGGTTGACAGTGGGGTCCACGGAGAGCACAACCAACTCCATGTCCTCTAGCCACTTGTCTAATGCCCGGCTCCTGTGCTAGTGGTGGGTTGAGAGGCTTCTGCCCATTCATAACAGAAACTGCACTCATGTGAGGCCTCGACCCTGGCAGTGCCTTCAATGGCTCCCCCACAGTGGGTGTCACAGCAACAACACCACTAGGGCCAGCAGGCGTAGGGGAGAGCATCTCAACATGTAGCCTCTTACCATTGCCGTCAGAGGAGACATCCCTCTTACACTTCTCCACGGCTGGCTGGCCATTAATTAGCCACCATCACTGCATCAGTTGGCCATGTCGCCCGCACCTTCCTTGCCTCCTCCACTGTCTCCTCATGCCGCCGCTTGCTCCCAGGTCGCTTCCCACCATCGCCCTCACTGGCAGGGATGGCCTCCCCTGCCAGCGGCTCCTTGTCCTTCCTCGGCTCCCGGCTCTCCCCAGCCGGTGCCTCCGCCTCGCCCTTGTCGCCGTCGCCGGCCTTTCCCCGAGGCATTATATATACAAGGCAACGACACAAGAAAGCAGGAAATCAGAAGGACAGGCGCTTGCTTCGTCGTATGACGCAGCTGGCACCGCTCCAGACACCGCCTCAGCAACCGCTGCCTCGGCTGCTTCTTCAAGCTCACTCACGCTCTCGCTCCTGAGCTGTAGCTGCTATGGGCGTTGCTGGCCTCGCCTCCCTACTATCCGCAGCGTCTTCCCCCTCGTCGTATGGCCCCAGCACCATGCTAATGGGACGCCCGTCGGCGGTTTGCTCCACCATGGCACCCGGGGCTCGCTTGCCTTGCGATCCCACTCCAGGTTACGCACCCACCGCGTTCCACCACCCCGTTTCACGTTACACGCCCCACGACCTCCGTAGTCGTGCTCTGGTTCTTGAGGAATACGAAAATCAGCACGACGACGCGCAGCGTACCCTTCCACGGTACCGTCGCCTTTGTCTATCTGTTGTGCCGAGCGCTCAATAATCCCCTCCGGGCGATCAACAAACTGGTAATGAAAATCCTCAGGCGTTACCTCCCGGCCTGTGATCACCTCAACCGACGGATCGTGGACGCCTGGCGTCGCCTCCCTCGGCGTGTCAAGCGTTGACCAAATCCCGAATGTTCGGGTGGTAATCACCCAACGATCGGCGTTGCCTCTTGATTCCTGCAAGAGAACGTTTACAAGGTGCTCGCACGTCTGTGCCACCACCTCTGCCGACGACCAGGGGTTGTCGACCTCGCGCGCCTGCGCTTGACGAATGACTTCCGGGACTTCTACCCCGGCGCCTAGCACAGGTGTTGCCACCTGGTGATTGAACAGCCGCGCTGCTCCCAATCCAATTGCCACTATCTGGCTCAGCGCCTCTCGCGCCAAGTCAAGCTGCTGCACGGTCACGTGCCCGCCCTGATGAGCAACCTCTAGACTGTATATTGTCGAGGATAGCTCGTCCCTTAGCGACACAAACCTCTCGACCGCCTCCCGGGACAATTCTCCAGGAGCCGTCGACGCTTCAATTTGCATCACAATAGGGTCGCTCGCTGCCAGCCCCGCTGCGGTTCCACAGACCGCCACCCAACCCTTCTTTGCCAAGCCTCTTGCCAGGTGCGCCGCCTGGACAAAGGTTGACGCACTGCTCGGATGAGCGTATGGATGGAAAGGCCTCGGTCGCTCCGGCTCCCTCGCCTGGAGCGGCAACTGCGAGCTTTGGTCCGCTGAAGGCTCAATGGCCCGCACCGTGGGCACGTTGGACATGAAAATGGAAAAGGAAGAGCAATAGTACGAGATAGAAAGAGCTCCCAGCGACTGTGAGCTCTTGGTCTTTCACAGCACGGCTAAGCCATGCAAAGTTGCAAGGCAGCAACCTTTAACCTGTGCACCAAGCCACGACCAGTGACGGTGGTCACTTCCACGTCTAATGTGGGCGCCCACGGTTCGTGCTTGCCAAGATAGCTGGTCATCCCCATGACCAAGCTATATCCTTCTTTGTTGTTCCTCGTTCCCATCGGCGTGACGAGGCACGTGCAGGCGTGCAAGCAAATCCCTAACGTCCACTGGCATCAGTGCAGAGCCAGGACGAGCTGGATTTGCCTAGACTCCTGCAACCTAGGAAGTACATGCAGGACCTAGCTGTCACAAGCCTGCAATGTCTAGTATCCTTGCAGTCCTGTGCCAGCTCCAGTACCCCACCAGTCACAGGCTGCTGCTCCTCATGGTCTACGTGGACCACGGTCACGTGATGGACAGGCTAAGCCTGTGCAGGCACGACCTGCCACGTGTCCTGTCCATGATACCAGAGGATTGCACCCTCGCCACCCTCGGACGGCTAGGACTTTGGGACCTCATATCTTTCTTGTCCCTTGTCTGTTTCAGGCAGTCAGCACGGCATTGGAAAGGTCTTTCCAAACTGCATCCACTTAGCATATTGGCTGCCCAAAATGCTAACTATCACCCCTCCCCTGCATGCACAGCCACCGTGCCAGGAGCTAGCAAGTATAGTAATCCTTGCTGTTAATCGGGGTTGCTGTTGGTCATACCTGCTGTTTGCTGGGATTGATATCAGGTGATAATGGGTGTTCATACCCATTGTTGTGGGTGTGTGGCACGTTTCTGTTGCAGGTACTCATACCTATTTTTTTTGGAACTCGATACTAGCGGTCATGCTGGTAACCGTGGCAATGGTTTATCGGACATCGCCAGCTAGACACATCTACCATGATGACAGGGGCTCGTGATAGCTCAGTACCGGGGAGTTCCTCGACTTGTTTGTAGGGGCAGCCTTGCTTGTGGACCTGATCACTCCACTCTCACTGCCATTCGGACACATGCTTCGTAGACACTGCCTTGTGTTGACCTTGACTACTTTCTGTTGCTGTTATTAGTTTGGTGTCCCTGTGGGTGGTCCCATTATAGGTACAATGCCTTTGTATCTCACCTTATCTCGTATATTTTGGCTAGATAATTCTACCTTTATTGTTGGTTAGTAAGTTTTTCTGGATTTTTTTTTCCCTTCCCCCCCCCCCCCTCCGGGTGCTTTCCGTCGCGAGGGCGCTCCGATTCCCATAGAGGGGGGAGGAGAGAAGAAGGAAGAGGCTTCACAGCCCCTGAGGGGGGGGAGTCACAGATTTAGGCATCTGTGTGTTACCCAGTTAGTGGACTGAAGGGAGAGGCTCCCATCCCCTTTAGGGGGGGGAGGAGTCAGTGTGTGTTATTACTAATGGTTGCGGTAGCAACTAGGTATCGTGTCTGTCCTTTAGTAGTCTTACTAGTGGACTCGTGCCGTATCGGTCCGAGCATCCGTGTTTGTACTAGTAGTCATACTAGTGAGATCAGGTGCATGTGTTGGTATGTGTATAATAGTAGATACGTGGTTGGGTGTCCCTAGTTCATCAGGGACACGGGTCCGCTGCACTATGACGTGGCTACGTGGTTGGTTGTCCCTGGTTCATCAGGGACAAGGGTCAGCTGCACTATGATGTGTGCGCTTAGAAGATGTATGTAGGTGTATGCCTGTATGGGGTGTGCATAAAGGATTGGAAGATGCGTATGCGTGTCAGAGGAATCTTTCAATTTTTTTAATTTTCACTTTGTGTGGTTTCCTCCATGCAATTAAGGCACACGCAGGGCTCCCCCTTAGGGGGGGGAGGTATCTCATCTCTTTTGTGCAATGGATGTGGGCAGTCATGCACACTATTTTCCCCACCACACCAATACCAGCCGCATGTCCGCGAGGAGGAGCTATCTGCTCTTCAGGACCCCGCTCTTCAGGAGGGGTTGGACCTCGGCATTAGTTCATTCAGCGCGGAGTCCCCCTTGTAGTCATACGAGGTGGCGAGGGACACCGCTTACGGCGGCGACAAAGAGCGCGGGATACGGTGCGCGCAGTTCGAGCTATGATCGCGCCTCAAGTTGCGACATCTGCGCGACGTTGGCGCAGTGGCGGCAGTCAGCGCTATAGGGCGGCCGTCGGGCGAAGTATCACACGCGACTTCCGTCGCAAGCGTATATTTGTGCAACAGTGGTAAGCCACCGTACATGGAGCCCGCGCTATGCCCCTCAGGTATAGTGGCGACGGGCGACAAGGACAAGGAGTTAGCATATTGGGGCACCAATGTGCTAGATGGATGCAGGTTGAGGAGACCTTTCCAACGCCGTGTCAACCGCCTAGAACAGACGAGGGACTAGAGAGATATCAGGTCCCGAAGTACTGCCGACCGGCGGGCGGGGGCGGTGCACTCTCAGGGCATAGTGGACAGGACACGTGGCAGGCAGTGCCTGCACAGGCTTAGCCTGAACCATCACGTGACTGGGACACAGTGTACTGAGGACGCAACGGTCCTGTGGCTAGTAGAAGCCAGTAACCAGCCAGCAGGTCTGCAAGGATGTAAGTCCATGCAGAACTGTGGCAGGTCCTGTGCTGTCCTAGACACAGGATAGCCAGAGATTCCTGTATGCTGCCTGCAACGAGGATGCAGGGCAGCGATACGAGGCTCTGGCAAGGTAGCGCTGCACAGCGTTGCTCATGACCGAGGAACAAGGATGGAACGAGGTTGCATATAGCTCGAGGCTCAACGAGGCAACGAGCGTCTTCACACACGAACCTTGGTCGTCACGACGAGTGGCGAGCCTATCGAGGGTCGTAGGCCTGGTGTGTCACAAGAGGATAAAGTTTGCTAGCCAGCAGCCTAGGGTCATTCCAGCCAGCAAGACCAGGAGCTCACAAGCTCTGCTGACGAGTTGCTGTGCAAATCGTACTAATGCTTCCAAGCGTTTTCATGTCTGGTTCATCGTCGAGCAGCCACGGTGCTGGTGAGGCGAACGAGCAGCGGGATTCGCAAGCGCTTTTCCCATACCGTAACCAAGCGAACGCCCCAACGTTCGTGCAAGCGGCCTACGTAGCGAGGCACTTGGCAGAAGAGGGGTGGGTGGCAGTTTGTGGGGGAGGCAACAGGCCAGCGGCGGCGGACCCAATTGTTCAAAGGGCTCGCGTCGTGATTTCCCCGGGTGAGACAGGGCGGGTGGCGGTGGAGGAGTTGGTGCGTATTCGAGACGCGCTAGCTGAAACTGCTAACAACGTAGAGGTAGCCTATCAGGGCGGCTATATAACGTTAGCCGGTCTCGACCTAGCCAGGGAGGCGCTTAGCCAGATCGTGGCGACAGCGCTGGGCAGCACAAGGCTGTTCAACCACTGGGTGGCTACAGCGGTGCTGGGGGAGGGGGTACCGGACGCCGACATAATCCAGAACGCCCGAGCTCGCGAGGTTGTGAATCCGTGGAGCACGGTGGAGGTATTTGCTCAAACCATTCAGAATCTGGTTTCGGTCCTTTTGCAAGAGTCGAGAGGTTACGCGGACAGGTTCTATATTACCCCACAGCCTTTCGGGGTGTACTCCAGGCTTGATACACCAAGGCCGGAAACCACCTCAGCGTGGGGTCCGGAGGTGGAAATAGTCACGGGTGTCGAGAAGACGCCTGAGGACGTCCATTACGAGTGGACCGACAAGCCAGAGGGCTCCGTAAAGCGCTCGGCCCTGGCAGCAGATAAACGAGGGCGACGGCACTACAGCGACCTACGAGGAGAGGCAGAGAGCAGATCTGCACGTCCCTCGTGAGGTGACTCACGAGTATCGTGAGGAGTCGCAGGCGAGTGCAGGCCAGGAGGCGGCCTCGTCTGGGGTAGGTGCGTCGGCCTGAGTGGTTCCAGCAGCCATATCTGCGTGTGTTGTCTTTAGTGTTCTATAATGCTTCGTAACACGCGCGGGAGCGGCAGCGGGAGCGGGGCGGGGGATGGCGGTGGTGAGGCAAGGGCGGATCCGGAAGGCCCCGCCAGCGTCGTGCCAGAGGGACAGGCAATCCCAACGGCAGAGGGCGCCAATGGCAGGAGGGCTTCCAACCGGAAGAGGAAGGAGGTGGCACAAGGGGAGGAGCGTGCGGGGTGGCCAACCGACGGCGTGGTGCTGACGGGGGTGGGCCAGGAGGATACTGATCGTCAAGGCCCAGGTAAGAGACCATGTGTGCCTGACTCTGTTGTCACTCCACCTGCATCTAGTGCTCCTGGGCCGTCAGCAGCGGTAGGAGCTCCTGTCATTAGCAGTGACCCTCGTGCTTTGCCTGGGACTAGCTACTAAGACCTCACATGAGTGCTGTGGCTGTGATGAATGGCCAGAAGCCTCTCAAGCCTCCTGTGGGACAGGAAGAGCTAGACAAGTGGTTGGAGGATATGGAGCTGGTTTCATGCTCTGTAGATCCCACTGTCAACCTTGTGCAGGTATTCCACACATTCACGACTAATAGGGATTCTAGTGAGCGTGTGAGGGACAAGGCTAGGCAAGCTGTCAAGGACAAGCTGACCTGGTCTCAGTTCCTAGAGGGCCTACGTCAGGAGTTCTCTGATAAGGTACTCAACCTCACTAATCACTATAAGCTCAGCTATGATACCTTTGAGATCAAGGGCACAGTAGCTGAGGAGCTGCAACGGCTGACACGCATCAGGGAGAAGGGGGCCAAGCATGGCTTCCAGCTGACTGTCAGAGCAGTGGCAGATTATTTCCTGGATCGCATGGGGCTGAGTGTGGATGGGAGAAATGCAGCTAGGATGTTTGCTGATCAGACAGATGGGACATGGACAGCCTTGCAAAGGCTTATTTTCAATATCCGTCCATCTACTGATGCTGCTTGCAAGGCAATCCAGGTGACTGGTGCCTCTTCAGCCTCCGCTCATCAGGTCCATGGTGATGCCCCTGGGCAGGGTGCTCAGGCAGATCCCAGGCCTAGTAGGCGTCAGAGGGCTAACAGACGCAGGCAGAATGGTAACCAAGGTGGCAAGGGCCAGCAGCAGGGATCCAAAGGCAAGGGTCAGCAGCAGGCTGGTGGTCACCAGGGTGGTCAGCAGAACAAGGGTGGCCAAGGGCAAGGCAAGAGCCAGGGCCAGGGCACCCAGGCCAGTCAGAGCAGCCAGAACCAGGGTGGTCTGAAGAAGGCTACTGCTGGGAAGGATGACAAGTGCTTTGGATGTGGCAGGACGGGTCATTGGCGACGTGACTGCCCAGACCAGGCCAAGTCTGCTGGAGCAGGCTCTGGCCAGGTGGGTAAGCCATGACTTGATATGTTGTCCCCTGTAAATAGTCAATCACCCCGAGTGGGACAGACATCAGTTGTACATAGTAATGGGGGTGTCCCTCTTGTGCAGCAGCAAGGGGTTGGGAATGATGAGGTGCTTCCACTCAATGATTGCAATAACGCTGCTGCAGCAGTGGAATTCCCTGTGCCTGTGGCAGGTGCAGGGTCTCCAGTTGATGGGGTTGGCTCTGGGAGTCAAGCCGCCAGACTGCATGGAAGGACCTGCTGCTCCCGTGGGAACCGGGGCTGGCTCTGGGAGCCGAGCTTCCTTGGAGGAGGTCCCTGGAGCAAGAGAACAGCAGGTGGGTCGTGCTGTCCCAAGCACACAGTCTTTGTCACGTTCCTCTCTGTGCAGCCAGGCTGACAGGGGGTTGAGCTATGCTCAGGCTGGAAACACGCTACACCATATCTTTGGCCATTCTAAGCAGGCAGAGATCTTTGCTTGGAAGATTGGCAAGGAGCCTTTGCTTGAGGCCTGCAGTGCAGCTGCTCAGAATTGTGTCTGTCAGGAGAATGTTATTCGCCTCCCACAGTCCCATGCCAGAGAACCTGCTAGAGAGCGGGGGGATATCCAGGTGGACATCCAGCATATCAGGGGCATGTATCTGTTGGTGGGGGTGGATAGGTTTAGCAGATATAGGTTGCTGACCATTCTACCTGGAATGCAGGAGCATCAGCTGTTGATGGGTCTCCAGTCTTTGTTGCCAGGCTTTGGGGTGTACACCAAGGTGCGGCTGGCTGACTTGCAGTTTGACTGCTTGATCAAGCTGGCTGACCAGCTTCCTTGTAAGTTGGTAGTGGTCCCTAGGGAATGCCATGGGCAGCAGGGAGCTGTAGAGAGATCTATACGTGAAGTAAAAACAGTGGTGCTAGCAGCTAGGAGTGTGCCTGTTGTGGCATCAGCTCTAGAGAAAGCAGCTTGGTGTAAGGGGATTGAGGAGCAGCTTAACCACAGGGTAACCTATTACTATGATGGTGTGGCAGTCTCTCCCCTGGCACTGCAGTTTGGTATGCTATCACAGGACGTGGTGGCTGCCTGCCTGAAGAAGGCAGACAGGGTGTTCTCCAGATTGAGGCGAAAGGACAAGGGCTGGAAAATGCTGAGGCCCCAGGTGGGACTGAGGGTCAGGATGTGGAAGGAACCATCATTACCAGGCAAGCGTGGCAAGTGGCAAGATGGGCTGGTAACCCATGTGGAAGAGGCTAACCATTCTTGTCTGGTGGCTTTGGAGAGTAATCCCAAGCACGTGTACAGGCTATCCTGGGCTCACGTCAAGGAGAGAAGGCCAACTGCAATCTGGCCTGAAGACTCATCCCTTGGAGGGGGATGAGCAGGATGAGAGCCAGGCAGTAGATGCTAACCCGCCATGCTTGGATTATGGTCTGTCCTGGATGGATGAGGGTGAGCAGGAGTCTGCTGAGACGTCTGTCACAAGGCCAGAGGTGGCCAGGGCTGCACCACAGTCCAGGGGGCTGCTTATGGCGGACATCATTCGAGCTCTGCAGAACAGCAAGCGTGATCCCAAGGTATCTGTCAGAATGTTTGGGACTGTTCTGCTGTTCGTCTTACCGGCAATATTTTCAGTTCATTTTGACAAAGTCCGATGTAGTATAAATCGGCATTAAATATATTTCCAGCGCTGTTTGCTGACATCCGTACCGTACCTAGTGGTACTGTAGCCGCCTGACAAATTTGCCTGGATCCGCGCTTCGCGCCGACCCTATGTCTACTAAGTGCTGCCCTGGAGGCGCAATGTCTTTGTACTTGCATACTAGTGACCCAACGCATCATTTTTGTGTTGATGTAAGCCACCCACTTGTGTGTGGCGGCTGGATACACTCTAACTTATACCGTAGATTATTTCCAGATCGACGGATACAGTGACAGTGTGTTTTTTCCACATAATGTTGCCCCTGCAATTGTCATGGCTACCGAGTTGGTCGGCTGAGCCACAGTCTCATAGGCGTGACAGCCTAGTTTGCTGGTTGTTTTATTGCCTAGTTGGCATCTGTTTATTGCCTAGTTGGCATCTGTTTTACTCTCACACCTAGTTGGTGTCACCTCTTATTATCAATACAAAAGAGACTGATTACAAAGGTTCAAAAGATCTTTCCTCCTCCTCCGTAATTTAACAGTATCTAAGCTCACGGGATGGGGGTCATGTGGGGCACCAGCACTAGAGGTGGATACCAACTCACAGGTGTCCATTCTAAGGGTAGAGGATGCTGCAGGCTTGCAGTGGTCGTCCCCTAGCTGCCTAGCTGTGTCTGATTTCTCTGGGAATGTGTCCATGAAGATCTTGGGAGAAGTGAGTGTGCCTATCCTGGGGGTGCCCACCATGTTCAGTGTGGTAAAAGGGTATCAGGGGCCTGCCATTCTAGGTTTGCTGAGCTTCGCTCATTTTATATATGACGCGTGGACGGGCTCAAAGGGGACCGACCTGCCGTAGGTAGCGTAAGACTAGCGCTTGTCACGAGGGTACTGCACCGGCCGGCCCTTTTTGTGCCTAGGCTGAGTGTGGTTCCGGAGTGCAGGCCTAGGTAGCTTCTAACGTACGTCACTAGACCTTGTTACCTGCGCCAGCCGCCAGGCGTGGCGCAACTGTGATTGGCAGTCAGTACACCTTGTACCTGCGCCAGCCGGCAGGCCTGCGTGGCGCAATGTGAATGATAGTCAGTACTTAGAGTGGTGTAGGGGACGTAGGGAGGCCTCGTTTCAGCTTCGCAACTTGATCCCAGCATTTGCTGGCAAGGTCGGCTGGCCGCTATGGCGGCTGCGCCGAATGTAAGACGATGCTATCGGCCTCTCCGGGCGTGGAGAGGCCTGGAATAAAGGTCTTTATGTTCGCCACCCACCGTTACAGGCCACGGTAATGGTTGTTGGGTGGGGGGCTCTACGTTTTGAGTAAAATGGTGTGATTTCCGGCGCTGGGCCCACTGACGATTCCCCTCTACCCCTGGGTGCGGCAAGCGGCTTCCTGACACTGGGGAAGCTGCGATTTTAGTCGGACAACGTCAGGGAAGGAGCCATACAGGCCAGGGCCAGCGGCTACGGTGGAAAGAATCACAGGTGGAGGCGAATCTGCCTTAAACGTGGAGATGGCTAGCGCGGGGTGCCAGGGTAGCCCATAACTGCCAGGAGCCTGACAGCGGACCCGATCTTTCGGCCTGTGGCCAGACGGGAGTTTCGGGGAGGATGCGGGGCTGGAGCGAATCTTGGTGGGAGGAGCGCGCTCTTCATCATTGCCCAGTTTTTCAGCAAAGAATGTTCGCCTGGCGGGGCTGAAATTCTTGCTGTTTTATCGCCTTGTTTTTATCCTGTATGATGCATTATAGGAAAAGCGATAAAGAGTTCGGTTCAGCCAGGGGGGCATATCTATGCCATAAAAAATTTCCTACAACAACACAAGCCCTGGTCAGGGCCTTGGCTAAGCAGTTTCCAAGCCAAGGCCTTGGTAGGGTAGAGGGCCTATCGCCACAAAGGTTTCAATGCCGGGAAATCCCAGCCTCGGGGGTGGGGCTGGTGATGGGTCCTGGGCTTGTGAGAGACGGTCCGGGGGCGTAAGGCCTAATGAGCAGCCGCTGGAAACCGCCCCCCTAACGGGGGGAACGACATGGGTGCCGCCCTGCGTCCGCCGGGAAACCGTAGCGGCCACACGGGGGCGGCAGTACAGCCGTGGCAGCGTGCAGGAGGGGGGCCATGGGCGGAAAGAAAGTCGGCACCAAGGTTGGCGACAGCCTTGGTGGCCAGGAAGGAGGTGTGGGGGCAACACCTTGTGTTCGAGTATGCTGGGCCCCCAGCATGGTGCTACAATAACCAACTTGATAATGATGTGCACTGAGTTTGAAGGTGTGGTATAGGCTGTCCGTATAAAGCCTAGCACACAAAAATGTAAAATAAATGTTTCTCTTGGTGGGAAGGAACTCCAATGGACCAAAAACAAGAAATGTATTTGCTGAGCTTCGCTCATTTTATATATGACGCGTGGACGGGCTCAAAGGGGACCGACCTGCCGTAGGTAGCGTAAGACTAGCGCTTGTCACGAGGGTACTGCACCGGCCGGCCCTTTTTGTGCCTAGGCTGAGTGTGGTTCCGGAGTGCAGGCCTAGGTAGCTTCTAACGTACGTCACTAGACCTTGTTACCTGCGCCAGCCGCCAGGCGTGGCGCAACTGTGATTGGCAGTCAGTACACCTTGTACCTGCGCCAGCCGGCAGGCCTGCGTGGCGCAATGTGAATGATAGTCAGTACTTAGAGTGGTGTAGGGGACGTAGGGAGGCCTCTTTTCAGCTCCCACCCACCCACCCACGCTGCTAAGAGGGGCAACACCTTGTGTTCGAGTATGCTGGGCCCCCAGCATGGTGCTACAATAACCAACTTGATAATGATGTGCACTGAGTTTGAAGGTGTGGTATAGGCTGTCCGTATAAAGCCTAGCACACAAAAATGTAAAATAAATGTTTCTCTTGGTGGGAAGGAACTCCAATGGACCAAAAACAAGAAATGTATCAGAACTTCTTGTGATTGCCAGGGGTGAGGATATCCTCTGAGGAACTAGCATTAGAGGGGCAGGGCCGCGTTCCCTTGCAGAGATATCGCTACTCCCAGGGTCTTAGTGTGGCTGTAAGGGCTGTGAGGGGTCAAGAGGCAGAGGGTCCTGATACAAAGGAGCCCATTGCTGGGGACCTGCTGATCCTCCCTACTACGTTTGACCCACGTGAGTTGGGTGTGCAGAGGTACCAGATCCCAGGAACGAGTCCTGTACCTTGGCGCAAGCTAGTGGAGATGATGCAAAGCCCCAAGATGGCTAAGGCATGGACTCTTGGCTTTGTTGCTTCTGGGCATGAGTGGATAGTTGCCAACTGTGCAGAGCCTGTGGATGTCCTCCCGGAGGATCACCAGCTGCTCAGGTTGATGTTTGTCCTCAAGCTCAAGGAGGTGGATGGCGTGCAGGTGCCACATGTTAGACCAGTTGTGACTGAGTACCATGGCACTGGACAGTTAGCAGATGAGGAGCTTTACACACCAGGGATGCTGCATGATACATGGATTTTGTTGTGCATTTACTTGTCTTTTCTGAACAAGGGGATACCCTATAGCTCTGTGTTGGTAGATTTCAAGAGGGCTTTTCTGAAGGGTGATCTGACAGCAGGAAGCACAGGATACTTGGCGCACAATACCCCCTTTCTTTGTTAAGGTGCCTGCAGTGTGGAGGGCATAGCTGAAGACGAGGTATCTGAGGATTCTCAAAGGCGTGGAAGGCCTTAGATCGAGTCCCATCATCTGGAGGAAGAGCTTGGAGAAGCACCTCAGGTCTGACAGTCTGTGGTCTCTCAGTGTCTCCAGTTGATCCTTGTCTGTTTCAGGGTAGCCATGATGGGCTGCCAGCGTTTGCCTCCCTGCATGGTGATGATCTGCATCTCATGGGCCCTCCCACTTGGCAAGAGTTGACTCTGGCCAGGATCCAGAAACGGTTTGAACTGGGTAAGATCCAGTACATGGTTGAGAATGAGCCCATGGTGTTTTGTGGAATGCAGGCAACCTTGATCCATCAGCAGGGTACATGGTCCATCAAGCTGGAGGGTGGTAAGGATTAATTTGCGCAGCAACTCGTCAGCAGAGCTTGTGAGCTCCTGGTCCTTGCCGGCTGGAATGACCCAAGGCTGCTGGCTAGCAACCTTTATCCTCACACCAGGCCTACGACCCTCGATAGGCTCGCCACTCGTCGTGACGACCAAGGTTCGTGTGTGAAGACGCTCGTTGCCTCGTTGAGCCTCGAGCTATATGCAACCTCGTTCCATCCTTGTTCCTCGGTCATGAGCAACGCTGGGCAACGCTACATTGCCAGAGCCTCGTATCGCTGCCTTGCATCCTCGTTGCAGGCAGCATACAGGAATCTCTGGCTATCCTGTGTCTAGGACAGCACAGGACCTGCCACAGTCCTGCAAGGACTTACATCCTTGCAGACCTGCTGGCTGGTTACTGGCTTCTACTAGCCACAGTACCGTTGAGCCCTCAGTACACTGTGTCCCAGTCACGTGAGAGTCCAGGCTAAGCCTGTGCAGGCACGGCCTGCCACGTGTCCTGTCCACTATGCCCTGAGTGTGCACCGCCCTCGCCCACCGGTCGGCAGTACTTCGGGACTTGATAACTTTCTAGTCCCTTGTCTGTTCTAGGCGGTTGACACGGCGTTGGAAAGGTCTCCTCAACCTGCATCCATCTAGCACATTGGTGCCCCAATATGCTAACTCCAACCCTTTCTTGTTTTGGAGCTTGGACCAGCCTGAGAACCTATCAGCCACTGTCCCCACAAGCCTTGAACATCTGATCCCTCCCAGAGACCAGACCTGCCTTTTCTTTTGGAACCTGAGGTGCCTCCAAATATTAGCTAGGCCTGCTCATTGGTTCAAAGGTTGCCCTCTGACCCACATGACATCCCAACCCTTTCTTTGGGAACCTGGTGTAGATTAAAGTTAGGTCTTCACTTAGTCAGAGGAGTTTGGATAGAGGAGTCCATGAACGTACTATTGTGAGTTCCTGGTCATCCAGTTATCACAGGCGCCCGTTCATATGGCGCCCGCCACGGAGCCTCCTTTATCTTTTAAATCCTTCCAAAGACTGAGAGAGCCCTGACAAATGTTAGCCAACACATGGGGAGCCCATGTCCTCACTGAGTCTCACTCAGGATTCATACATGCCAGGCTGAGGTCAGCTGGGGAATCGAACCCCACCCCATATCCTCCAGGTTTGGATCAGCTCCTGGAACTGAGCATCACAAACAACAAGACATGACAATAACAAGATTATGTTTTATTATAAAGAGTATAACCCATAGTGAGGCCCCTGGCAACCACGTCCAACATGGTCACACAACCAGGGATTTTATTAGCATGCAACAGGTTGGTTACAGAGAATATATACAAATGTACAGCAACCTGTTAGAGCCAACACTTGGGCTGCCCTTGCAGGGTCCATTCCATGAAGACCCAAGGCCCATTACAAAGTCCTTAAGACTCTTCTGCAGCTCCATGACAGAGCCAGGCGAAATTCTCAGCCAGGGGAGTGACTCCACCCTGACCCCTGTCCAGCAGAGTGTGTCTGAACTCTGAAGGACCTGCTGTCAGCCACCACGTGGCTGCCCAGCCCACTGGGATGCCTCCCACCTAGAGCAAGGCTGTTTGGTCTACTCTGGCCCTCCCCCCTTGGAGGCCATGAGCCCACGAAGCAAAGGGTATTGCAGCTCAGCCTTCTCCTCCAGCTTGGTGAGAGCATCTGCAGGGTTGTCCACGCCAGCCACATGTTCAATGTTAGCTAAGCAAGACATTTCCTTGAGCAACAAATAATCAAGGTCCCTGCTCCTGGCCAGCTGCCTGTGCACAAACTGCACCATGCCCATGCTGTCAGTTCTTACCAGTGTGTGCATCTGCAACCGACAGGAAGCCACTTGACATAGCTGGTAAAATAGCTCCCTCAAGTAAAGAGCAGTATGAAGCCCTTCACAGATTGCCCTGCACTCAGCAATGTCACTGCTGGGAGTTACCCTGTTCTGCAACCGACTGTACCAGCAGACCAGAGAGGACTGTTCCTGCACCAGGGATATTAATGCTGCTGCACGGCCCCTGACCTCTGTGACCTTCCTACTATCCATAGAACTGTCCACATAGAGCATCATGTCAAAAGGCCTGTACAAATCCAAAGGACCCAGCATGAGAGGGGGAGACATGCGAACAGCCTCTACCACTCTCTCAGCACCCACCTCAACCAGTTGGGAATCGGTCAACCGACTCAGTACCAACAGGTCAGGAGCACAAATGCTGGCCAGCCATGCCAACATACCTCGTATTGTTGCACATCTGGCCTGGGTGATGGGCTCCTGCAAGGCATCTATGATCTGCTGAGGATAATCCTTACCACCCTCCAGCTGGATGGACCATGTACCCTGCTTGGACCAAGGTCGCCTGCATTCCACAAAACACCATGGGCTCATTCTCAACCATGTACTGGATCTTACCCAGTTCAAACCGTTTCTGGATCCTGGCCAGAGTCAACTCTTGCCAAGTGGGATGGCCCAGGAGATGCAGATCATCACCATGCAGGGAGGCAAACGCTGGCAGCCCCTCATAGCTACCCTGAAACAGACAAGGATCAACTGGAGAGACTGAGAGACCACAGACAGACCTGAGGTACTTCTCCAAGCTCTTCCTCCAGATGATGGGACTCGATCTAAGGCCTTCCACGCCTTTGAGAATCCTCAAATACCTCGTCTTCAGCTCTGCCCTCCACACTGCAGGCACCTTAACAAAGAAAGGGGGTATTGTGCGCCAAGTATCCTGTGCTTCCTGCTGATCACCCTTAAGAAAAGCCCTCTTGAAATCTACCAACACAGAGCTATAGGGTATCCCCTTCTGCAGAAAAGACAAATAAATGCACAACAAAATCCTCCATGTATCATGCAGCATCCCTGGTGTGTAAAGCTCCTCATCTGCTAACTGTCCAGTGCCATGGTACTCAGTCACAACTGGTCTAACATGTGGCACCTGCACGCCATCTACCTCCTTGAGCTTGAGGACAAACATCAATCTGAGCAGCTGGTGATCCTCAGGGAGGACATCCACAGGCTCTGCACAGTTGGCAACTATCCACTCATGCCCAGAAGCAACAAAGCCAAGAGTCCATGCCTTAGCCATCTTGGGGCTTTGCATCATCTCCACTAGCTTGCGCCAAGGTACAGGACTCGTTCCTGGGATCTGGTACCTCTGCACACCCAACTCACGTGGGTCAAACGTAGTAGGGAGGATCAGCAGGTCCCCAGCAATGGGCTCCTTTGTATCAGGACCCTCTGCCTCTAGACCCCTCACAGCCCTTACAGCCACACTAAGACCCTGGGAGTAGCGATATCTCTGCAAGGGAAGGCGGCCCTGCCCTTCTAATGCTAGCTCCTCAGAGGATATCCTCACCCCTGGTAAGCACAAGAAGTTCTGACCTAGAATGGCAGGCCCCTGATACCCTTCAACCACACTGAACGTGGTGGGCACCCCCAGGATAGGCACACTCACTTCTCCCAAGATCTTCATGGACACATTCCCAGAGAAATCAGACACAGCTAGGCAGCTAGGGGATGACCACTGCAAGCCTGCAGCATCCTCTACCCTTAGAATGGACACCTGTGAGTTGGTATCCACTTCTAGTGCTGGTGCCCCACATGACCCCCATCCCGTGAGCTTAGATACCTTGGGATCACGCTTGCTGTTCTGCAGAGCTCGAATGATGTCCGCCATAAGCAGCCCCCTGGACTGTGGTGCAGCCCTGGCCACCTCTGGCCTTGTGACAGACGTCTCAGCAGACTCCTGCTCACCCTCATCCATCCAGGACAGACCATAATCCAAGCATGGTGGGTTAGCATCTGCTGCCTGGCTCTCATCCTGCTCATCTCCCTCCAAGGGAGGATCAGGGCCGTCTTCAGGCCAGATTGCAGTTGGCCTTCTCTCCTTGACGTGAGCCCAGGATAGCCTGTACACGTGCTTGGGATTACTCTCCAAAGCCACCAGACAAGAATGGTTAGCTTCCTCAACATGGGTTACCTGCCCATCTTGCCACTTGCCACGCTTGCCTGGTAATGACGGTTCCTTCCACATCCTGACCCTCAGTCCCACCTGGGGCCTCAGCATTTTCCAACCCTTGTCCTTACGCCTCAATCTGGAAAACACCCTGTCTGCCTTCTTCAGGCAGGCTGCCACCACGTCCTGTGATAGCATACCAAACTGCAATGCCAGGGGAGAGACTGCCACACCATCATAGTAATAGGTTACCCTGTGGTTAAGCTGCTCCTCAATCCCCTTACACCAAGCTGCTTTCTCTAGAGCTGATGCCACAACAGGCACACTCCTAGCTGCTAGCACCACTGTTTTTACTTCACGTATAGATCTCTCTACAGCTCCCTGCTGCCCATGGGATTCCCTAGGGACCACTACCAACTTACAAGGAAGCTGGTCAGCCAGCTTGATCAAGCAGTCAAACTGCAAGTCAGCTTGCACCTTGGTGTACACCCCAAAGCCTGGCAACAAAGACTGGAGACCCATCAACAGCTGATGCTCCTGCATTCCAGGAAGAATGGTCAGCAACCTATATCTGCTAAACCTATCCACCCCCACCAACAGATACATGCCCCTGATGTGTTGGATGTCCACCTGGATATCCCCCCGCTCTCTAGCAGGTTCTCTGGCATGGGACTGTGGGAGGCGAACAGCATTCTCCTGACAGACACAATTCTGAGCAGCTGCACTGCAGGCCTCTAGCAAAGGCTCCTTGCCAATCTTCCAAGCAAACATCTCTGCCTGCTTAGAGTGACCAAAGATATGGTGTAGAGTGTTTCCAGCCTGAGCATAGCTCAACCCCCTGTCAGCCTGGCTGCACAGAGAGGAACGTGACAAAGACTGTGTGCTTGGGATAGCACGACCCACCTGCTGTTCTCTTGCTCCAGGGACCTCCTCCAAGGTAGCTCGGCTCCCAGAGCCAGCCCCGGTTCCCACAGAAGCTGCAGGTCCTTCCAGTCTGGCGGCTTGACTCCCAGAGTCAACCCCAACAACTGGAGACCCTGCACCTGCCACAGGCACAGGGAATTCCACTGCTGCAGCAGCGTTATTGCAATCATTGAGTGGAAGCACCTCATCATTCCCAACCCCTTGCTGCTGCACAAGAGGGACACCCCCATTACTATGTACAACTGTTCGTCCCACTAGGGGTGATTGACTATTTACAGGGGACAACATCTCAAGTCATGGCTTACCCACCTGGCCAGAGCCTGCTCCAGCAGACTTGGCCTGGTCTGGGCAGTCACGTCGCCAATGACCCGTCCTGCCACATCCAAAGCACTTGTCATCCTTCCCAGCAGCAGCCTTCTTCAGGCCACCCTGGTTCTGGCTGCTCTGACTGGCCTGGGTGCCCTGGCCCTGGCTCTTGCCTTGCCCTTGGCCACCCTTGTTCTGCTGACCACCCTGGTGACCACCAGCCTGCTGCTGACCCTTGCCTTTGGATCCCTGCTGCTGGCCCTTGCCACCCTGGTTACCATTCTGCCTGCGCCTGTTAGCCCTCTGACGCCTACTAGGTCTGGTTTCTCCCTGAGCACCCTGCCCAGGGGCGTCACCATGGACCTGATGAGCGGAGGCTGAAGGGGCACCAGTCACCTGGATTGCCTTGCAAGCAGCATTGTCAGATGGACGGATATTGAAAATAACCTTTTGCAAGGCTGGCCACGTCCCATCTGTCTGATCAGCAAACATCCTAGCTGCATTTCTCCCATCCACACTCAGCCCCATGCGATCCAGGAAGTAATCTGCCACTGCTCTATCAGTCAGATTGAAGCCATGCTTGGCCCCCTTCTCCCTGATGCGTGTGAGCCGCTGCAGCTCCTCAGCTATTGTGCCCTTGATCTCAAAGGTATCATAGCTGAGCTTATAGTGATTAGTGAGGTTGAGTACCTTATCAGAAAACTCCTGACGTAGGCCCTCTAGGAACTGAGACCAAGTCAGCTTGTCCTTGACAGCTTGCCTAGCCTTGTCCCTCACACGCTCACTTGAATCCCTATTAGTCGTGGATGTGTGGAATACCTGCACAAGGTTGACAGTGGGATCTACAGAGCATGAAACTAGCTCCATATCCTCCAACCACTTGTCTAGCTCTTCCTGTCCCACAGGAGGCTTGAGAGGCTTCTGGCCATTCATCACAGCCACAGCACTCATATGAGGTCTAGTCCCAGGCAAAGCACGAGGGTCACTGCCAATGACAGCAGCTCCTACGGTGCTAATGGCGCAGGAACATAGCTGCAGGAACACCAGACGGAGGCACACATGGTCTCTTACCAGGTGCTTGCCGTTCAGCATCATTCTGGCCCTCCCCCGTCAGCACCACGCCGTCGGTTGGCCACCCTGCACGCTCCTCCCCTTGTGCCACCTCTTTCCTCTTCCGGTTGGAGCCCTCCTGCCATTGACGCCCTCTGCCGTTGGGATCGCCTGTCCCTCTGGCACGACGTTGGCGGGGCCTCCCGTGTCTGCCCTTGCCTCACCCCCGCCATCCCCCCTCCGCCCCGCTCCCGCTGCCGCCCCGCGCGTGTTACGAAGCATTATAGAATACCACAGAAAACACACGCAGATATGGCTGCTGGAACCCACTCAGGCTCACGCACTTACTCCAGACGAGGCCGCCTCCTGGCTTGCACTCGCCTGCCCCTCCTCACGGTCTGGACGCTGCTCAACACCCTCAGCAACCGGTGTGGCTGCTGCTGCCTCTGCGACAATCTGGAGGCTGGGTTAAACTCTCCCAGCACGCAGGTCACAGGTCGCCCGTCTCCTTGCGTTCGACTGGATGTTGTGTCTCACCTGGGTTGCGATGCCAAGCAAGTCGCGCACCCACCGCTTACCGCCGCCGACAAGCTCGTTCTGCTCGCCTCGGCCGTAACGGTCGTACTCGTGAGTACCTCACGAGGGAATGCAGATCAGCTCTCTGCCTTCCTCGTAGGTCTCGGTAGTGCCGTCGCCCTCGTTTATCTGCTGGGCTGAGCGCTTGACGGAGCCCTCTGGCTTGTCAGTCCACTCGAAATGGACGTCTTCAGGCGTCTTCTCGACCCCCGTGACAATCTCCACCTCCGGACCCCACGCACTGGTGGTTTCCGGCCTCGGTGTATCAAGCCTTGAGTATACCCCGAAAGGCTGTGTGGTAATAAGAACCTGTCTGCGTACCCTCTCGACTCTTGCAAAAGGACAGCAACAAGATTCTCAATGGTTTGGGCAAATACCTCTGCCGTGCTCCAAGGATTTACCGTCTCCCGAGCACGCGCGTTCCGGATGATGTCGGCGTCTGGTACCCCCTCTCCTAGCACTGCTGTCGCCACCCAGTGGTTAAACAGTCGGGTGCTGCCGAGCGCTGTTGCCACAATCTGGCTAAGCGCCTCCCTGGCTAGGTCGAGACCGGCAAGCGTGATATGGGCGCCCTGATAAGCGACCTCCACACGATTAGCAGTTTCAGCTAGCGCGTCACGTAGCGCACCAACTCTTCCACCGCCACTCGCCCCGTCTCACCTGGAGAAATCACGACGCGAGCCCGTTGAATAATCGGGTCCGCCGCCGCTGGCCTGCTGCCTCCCCCACTCACCGCCACCCACCCCTCTTCTGCCAAGTGCCTCGCTACGTAGGCCGCTTGCACGAATGTTGGAGCGTTTGCTTGGTTACGGTAGGGGAAAAACGCTTGCGCGTCTCTCTGCTCGTTCGCCTCACCAGCACCGTGGCTGCTTGACGATGAACCAGACATGAAAGCGTGGAAGCAATAGTACGATTTGCGCAGCAACTCGTCAGCAGAGCTTGTGAGCTCCTGGTCCTTGCCGGCTGGAATGACCCTAGGCTGCTGGCTAGCAACCTTTATCCTCACACCAGGCCTACGACCCTCGATAGGCTCGCCACTCGTCGTGACGACCAAGGTTCGTGTGTGAAGACGCTCGTTGCCTCGTTGAGCCTCGAGCTATATGCAACCTCGTTCCATCCTTGTTCCTCGGTCATGAGCAACGCTGGGCAACGCTACATTGCCAGAGCCTCGTATCGCTGCCTTGCATCCTCGTTGCAGGCAGCATACAGGAATCTCTGGCTATCCTGTGTCTAGGACAGCACAGGACCTGCCACAGTCCTGCAAGGACTTACATCCTTGCAGACCTGCTGGCTGGTTACTGGCTTCTACTAGCCACAGTACCGTTGAGCCCTCAGTACACTGTGTCCCAGTCACGTGAGAGTCCAGGCTAAGCCTGTGCAGGCACGGCCTGCCACGTGTCCTGTCCACTATGCCCTGAGTGTGCCCCGCCCTCGCCCCCCGGTCGGCAGTACTTCGGGACTTGATAACTTTCTAGTCCCTTGTCTGTTCTAGGCGGTTGACACGGCGTTGGAAAGGTCTCCTCAACCTGCATCCATCTAGCACATTGGTGCCCCAATATGCTAACTGATTATCCCCAGCAGATCATAGATGCTTTGCAGGAGCCCATCACCCAGGCCAGAAGTGCAACAATACGGGGTATGTTGGCAAGGCTGGCCAGCATTTGTGCTCCTGACCTGTTGGTACTGAGTCGGTTGACCAATTCCCAACTGGTTGAGGTGAGTGCTGAGAGTGTGGTAGAGGCTGTTCGCATGTCTCCCCCTCTCATGCTGGGTCCTTTGGATTTGTACAGGCCTTTTGACATGGTGCTCTATGTGGGCAGTTCTATGGATAGTAGGAAGGTCACAGAGGTCAGGGGCCGGGCAGCAGCATTAATATATATCCCTGGTGCAGGAACAGTCCTCTCTGGTCTGCTGGTACAGTCGGTTGCAAAACAGGGTAACTCCCAGCAGTGACATTGCTGAGTGCAGGGCAATCTGTGAAGGGCTTCATACTGCTCTTTACTTGAGGGAGCTATTTTACCAGCTATGTCAAGTGGCTTCCTGTCGATTGCAGATGTACACACTGGTAAGAACTGACAGCATGGGCATGGTGCAGTTTGTGCACAGGCAGCTGGCCAGGAGCAGGGACCTTGATTATTTGTTGCTCAAGGAAATGTCTTGCTTAGCTAACATTGAACACGTGGCTGGCGTGGACAACCCTGCAGATGCTCTCACCAAGCTGGAGGAGAAGGCTGAGCTGCAATACCCTTTGCTTCGTGGGCTCATGGCTTCCAAGGGGGAAGAGCCATAGTAGACCAAACAGCCTTGCTCTAGGTGGGAGGCATCCCAGTGGGCTGGGCAGCCAAGTGTTGGCTGACAGCAGGTCCTTCAGAGTTCAGACACACTCTGCTGGACAGGGGTCAGGGTGGAGTCTCTGGCCTGGGTATATAACGAATATAGGTAGGGATGGTTAAGCTCGGGAAGGTGCGAGGGATCGTAGCTATATAGCCATAGGACCACTTCTACTGACACAAAGCGTGGAAGAAACCAAGGTTGGGGCATAGATAGGGTAGGTTGTAGGTAGGGGCTTAGCCTGAACCACGCCCTCTGGCTGATAACCATAATGAATGGTAGACACGTTGATAACCTTCCCTATGCGAAGAATATGCCAAATGAACATAGTTCTATCATCCAATAGCATAGTGCTAAAATCCTGATTAACTTCTAAATTTGCTGCACGTGAGGGGATTTGGGCTGCCTCGTAGGCCGCATCAGGTTATGCCCAGGAAACAGGAGGATGTGTAGGAACGGCAGTAGGATACCCAGTAGGGCCCACAGGAGCGAGACTACGTACACTATACGAGACTACGAGGGGCTGACACCTGAGGAGCCTGAGAGGGGATAGACACAGAGGGATTCCCAGAATTAACAGGAGGAATAGCAGAGGATGGGGCAGTAGCCCTAGTACGCGCCTCAAACGTAGGAGGAGGAATAATAGGTGAAGGGTGAAAGGACGGAGTAGAGGGGGTACTGTCAGAACGTACACTCTGAGACGGAGGAGTCAAGTGATGGACAGTGTCCAAGGAATCACGTCTGTTACCCATAGCCAACTATTGAGGAGTACCAGAATTAACACCAGGAACGTTGGTTAATGGGAGACATACCCCCACCAAGAGACGTTTGAGAGGACATGTTTGATGTGCAAATGAAGGAAATACACTGGACGAGGAAAGGTTAAAAATCTGAACAAGGATAAGATAAAAATCTGTTATAGGATAAAATAAAAATCTGACCAAGGCTAAAAGTAAAATCAGATCAAGGATACATGACCAATTAAGAAAACAAAAGAAAGTGGCAACCACTTAAGCAAGAAAAAGGAAAGAATGATTTAGCTCCCTCCTTCTTGGTCACTGTGATTGACAAGGAACCAAATTCCAAGGTAAGAGGGGTTTCAATAGAGGAGGCAGAAGACCCACATTCTCACCATGACAGGATAATCCCAAGAAGGTGGGCGCAAGGGTAGGGCAAAAGGGTGACCAGAAGGGCCAAAAAGCCAGGAAAGAACGTCTTGGGGGTACGGCACCAGAGGTAGAGTTAGCATATTGGGGCACCAATGTGCTAGATGGATGCAGGTTGAGGAGACCTTTCCAACGCCGTGTCAACCGCCTAGAACAGACAAGGGACTAGAAAGTTATCAAGTCCCGAAGTACTGCCGACCGGGGGGCGAGGGCGGGGCACACTCAGGGCATAGTGGACAGGACACGTGGCAGGCCGTGCCTGCACAGGCTTAGCCTGGACTCTCACGTGACTGGGACACAGTGTACTGAGGGCTCAACGGTACTGTGGCTAGTAGAAGCCAGTAACCAGCCAGCAGGTCTGCAAGGATGTAAGTCCTTGCAGGACTGTGGCAGGTCCTGTGCTGTCCTAGACACAGGATAGCCAGAGATTCCTGTATGCTGCCTGCAACGAGGATGCAAGGCAGCGATACGAGGCTCTGGCAATGTAGCGTTGCCCAGCGTTGCTCATGACCGAGGAACAAGGATGGAACGAGGTTGCATATAGCTCGAGGCTCAACGAGGCAACGAGCGTCTTCACACACGAACCTTGGTCGTCACGACGAGTGGCGAGCCTATCGAGGGTCGTAGGCCTGGTGTGAGGATAAAGGTTGCTAGCCAGCAGCCTAGGGTCATTCCAGCCGGCAAGGACCAGGAGCTCACAAGCTCTGCTGACGAGTTGCTGCGCAAATCGTACTATTGCTTCCACGCTTTCATGTCTGGTTCATCGTCAAGCAGCCACGGTGCTGGTGAGGCGAACGAGCAGAGAGACGCGCAAGCGTTTTTCCCCTACCGTAACCAAGCAAACGCTCCAACATTCGTGCAAGCGGCCTACGTAGCGAGGCACTTGGCAGAAGAGGGGTGGGTGGCGGTGAGTGGGGGAGGCAACAGGCCAGCGGCGGCGGACCCGATTATACAACGGGCTCGCGTCGTGATTTCTCCAGGTGAGACGGGGCGAGTGGCGGTGGAAGAGTTGGTGCGCATTCGGGACGCGCTAGCTGAAACTGCTAATCGTGTGGAGGTCGCTTATCAGGGCGCCCATATCACGCTTGCCGGTCTCGACCTTGCCAGGGAGGCGCTTAGCCAGATCGTGGCAACAGCGCTCGGCAGCACCAGACTGTTCAACCACTGGGTGGCGACAGCAGTGCTAGGAGAGGGGGTACCAGACGCCGACATCATCCGGAACGCGCGTGCTCGGGAGACGGTAAATCCTTGGAGCACGGCGGAGGTATTTGCCCAAACCATTGAGAATCTTGTTGCTGTCCTTTTGCAAGAGTCGAGAGGGTACGCAGACAGGTTCTATATTACCACGCAGCCTTTCGGGGTCTACTCAAGGCTTGATACACCGAGGCCGGAAACCACCACTGCGTGGGGCCCGGAGGTGGAAATTGTCACAGGGGTCGAGAAGACGCCTGAAGACGTCCATTTTGAGTGGACTGACAAGCCAGAGGGCTCCGTCAAGCGCTCAGCCCAGCAGATAAACGAGGGCGACGGCACTACCGAGACCTACGAGGCAAGGCAGAGAGCTGATCTGCATATACCTCGTGAGGCGACTCACGAGTACGACCGTTACGGCCGAGGCGAGCAGAACGAGCTGGTCGGCGGCGGTAAGCGGTGGTTGCGCAATCTTGCTTGGCATCGCAACCCAGGCGAGACACAACATCCAGTCGAACGCAAGGAAGACGGGCGACCTGTGACCTGCGTGCTGGGAGAGTTTAACCCAGACCTCCAGATTGTCGCAGAGGCAGCAGCAGCCACACGGTTGCTGAGGGTGTTGAGCAGCGTCCAGACCGTGAGGAGGGGCAGGCGAGTGCAAGCCAGGAGGCGGCCTCGTCTGGAGTAAGTGCGTGAGCCTGAGTGGGTTCCAGCGGCCATATCTGCGTGTGTTTTCTGTGGTATTCTATAATGCTTCGTAACACGCGCGGGGCGGCAGCGGGAGCGGGGCGGGAGCGGGGGATGGCGGGGGTGAGGCAAGGGCAGACACGGGAGCCCCGCCAACGTCGTGCCAGAGGGACAGGCAATCCCAACGGCAGAGGGCGTCAATGGCAGGAGGGCGTCCAACCGGAAGAGGAAAGAGGTGGCACAAGGGGAGGAGCGTGCAGGGTGGCCAACCGACGGCGTGGTGCTGACGGGGGAGGGCCAGAATGATGCTGAACGGCAAGCACCTGGTAAGAGACCATGTGTGCCTCCGTCTGGTGTTCCTGCAGCTCATGTTCCTGCGCCATTAGCACCAGTAGGAGCTGCTGTCATTGGCAGTGACCCTCGTGCTTTGCCTGGGACTAGACCTCATATGAGTGCTGTGGCTGTGATGAATGGCCAGAAGCCTCTCAAGCCTCCTGTGGGACAGGAAGAGCTAGACAAGTGGTTGGAGGATATGGAGCTAGTTTCATGCTCTGTAGATCCCACTGTCAACCTTGTGCAGGTATTCCACACATCCACGACTAATAGGGATTCAAGTGAGCGGGTGAGGGACAAGGCTAGGCAGGCTGTCAAGGACAAGCTGACTTGGTCTCAGTTCCTAGAGGGCCTACGTCAGGAGTTTTCTGATAAGGTACTCAACCTCACTAATCACTATAAGCTCAGCTATGATACCTTTGAGATCAAGGGCACAATAGCTGAGGAGCTGCAGCGGCTCACACGCATCAGGGAGAAGGGGGCCAAGCATGGCTTCAATCTGACTGATAGAGCAGTGGCAGATTACTTCCTGGATCGCATGGGGCTGAGTGTGGATGGGAGAAATGCAGCTAGGATGTTTGCTGATCAGACAGATGGGACGTGGCCAGCCTTGCAAAAGGTTATTTTCAATATCCGTCCATCTGACAATGCTGCTTGCAAGGCAATCCAGGTGACTGGTGCCCCTTCAGCCTCCGCTCATCAGGTCCATGGTGACGCCCCTGGGCAGGGTGCTCAGGGAGAAACCAGACCTAGTAGGCGTCAGAGGGCTAACAGGCGCAGGCAGAATGGTAACCAGGGTGGCAAGGGCCAGCAGCAGGGATCCAAAGGCAAGGGTCAGCAGCAGGCTGGTGGTCACCAGGGTGGTCAGCAGAACAAGGGTGGCCAAGGGCAAGGCAAGAGCCAGGGCCAGGGCACCCAGGCCAGTCAGAGCAGCCAGAACCAGGGTGGCCTGAAGAAGGCTGCTGCTGGGAAGGATGACAAGTGCTTTGGATGTGGCAGGACGGGTCATTGGCGACGTGACTGCCCAGACCAGGCCAAGTCTGCTGGAGCAGGCTCTGGCCAGGTGGGTAAGCCATGACTTGAGATGTTGTCCCCTGTAAATAGTCAATCACCCCTAGTGGGACGAACAGTTGTACATAGTAATGGGGGTGTCCCTCTTGTGCAGCAGCAAGGGGTTGGGAATGATGAGGTGCTTCCACTCAATGATTGCAATAACGCTGCTGCAGCAGTGGAATTCCCTGTGCCTGTGGCAGGTGCAGGGTCTCCAGTTGTTGGGGTTGACTCTGGGAGTCAAGCCGCCAGACTGGAAGGACCTGCAGCTTCTGTGGGAACCGGGGCTGGCTCTGGGAGCCGAGCTACCTTGGAGGAGGTCCCTGGAGCAAGAGAACAGCAGGTGGGTCGTGCTATCCCAAGCACACAGTCTTTGTCACGTTCCTCTCTGTGCAGCCAGGCTGACAGGGGGTTGAGCTATGCTCAGGCTGGAAACACTCTACACCATATCTTTGGTCACTCTAAGCAGGCAGAGATGTTTGCTTGGAAGATTGGCAAGGAGCCTTTGCTAGAGGCCTGCAGTGCAGCTGCTCAGAATTGTGTCTGTCAGGAGAATGCTGTTCGCCTCCCACAGTCCCATGCCAGAGAACCTGCTAGAGAGCGGGGGGATATCCAGGTGGACATCCAACACATCAGGGGCATGTATCTGTTGGTGGGGGTGGATAGGTTTAGCAGATATAGGTTGCTGACCATTCTTCCTGGAATGCAGGAGCATCAGCTGTTGATGGGTCTCCAGTCTTTGTTGCCAGGCTTTGGGGTGTACACCAAGGTGCAAGCTGACTTGCAGTTTGACTGCTTGATCAAGCTGGCTGACCAGCTTCCTTGTAAGTTGGTAGTGGTCCCTAGGGAATGCCATGGGCAGCAGGGAGCTGTAGAGAGATCTATACGTGAAGTAAAAACAGTGGTGCTAGCAGCTAGGAGTGTGCCTGTTGTGGCATCAGCTCTAGAGAAAGCAGCTTGGTGTAAGGGGATTGAGGAGCAGCTTAACCACAGGGTAACCTATTACTATGATGGTGTGGCAGTCTCTCCCCTGGCATTGCAGTTTGGTATGCTATCACAGGACGTGGTGGCAGCCTGCCTGAAGAAGGCAGACAGGGTGTTTTCCAGATTGAGGCGTAAGGACAAGGGTTGGAAAATGCTGAGGCCCCAGGTGGGACTGAGGGTCAGGATGTGGAAGGAACCGTCATTACCAGGCAAGCGTGGCAAGTGGCAAGATGGGCAGGTAACCCATGTTGAGGAAGCTAACCATTCTTGTCTGGTGGCTTTGGAGAGTAATCCCAAGCACGTGTACAGGCTATCCTGGGCTCACGTCAAGGAGAGAAGGCCAACTGCAATCTGGCCTGAAGACGGCCCTGATCCTCCCTTGGAGGGAGATGAGCAGGATGAGAGCCAGGCAGCAGATGCTAACCCACCATGCTTGGATTATGGTCTGTCCTGGATGGATGAGGGTGAGCAGGAGTCTGCTGAGACGTCTGTCACAAGGCCAGAGGTGGCCAGGGCTGCACCACAGTCCAGGGGGCTGCTTATGGCGGACATCATTCGAGCTCTGCAGAACAGCAAGCGTGATCCCAAGGTATCTAAGCTCACGGGATGGGGGTCATGTGGGGCACCAGCACTAGAAGTGGATACCAACTCACAGGTGTCCATTCTAAGGGTAGAGGATGCTGCAGGCTTGCAGTGGTCATCCCCTAGCTGCCTAGCTGTGTCTGATTTCTCTGGGAATGTGTCCATGAAGATCTTGGGAGAAGTGAGTGTGCCTATCCTGGGGGTGCCCACCACGTTCAGTGT
Source organism: Mesostigma viride (assembly GCA_009746045.1). Classification (NCBI taxonomy): domain Eukaryota; kingdom Viridiplantae; phylum Streptophyta; class Mesostigmatophyceae; order Mesostigmatales; family Mesostigmataceae; genus Mesostigma; species Mesostigma viride. The sequence goes on along the minus strand of RPFO01000389.1, from coordinate 2,153,025 downwards.
GGTTGAAGGGTATCAGGGGCCTGCCATTCTAGGTCAGAACTTCTTGTGCTTACCAGGGGTGAGGATATCCTCTGAGGAGCTAGCATTAGAAGGGCAGGGCCGCCTTCCCTTGCAGAGATATCGCTACTCCCAGGGTCTTAGTGTGGCTGTAAGGGCTGTGAGGGGTCTAGAGGCAGAGGGTCCTGATACAAAGGAGCCCATTGCTGGGGACCTGCTGATCCTCCCTACTACGTTTGACCCACGTGAGTTGGGTGTGCAGAGGTACCAGATCCCAGGAACGAGTCCTGTACCTTGGCGCAAGCTAGTGGAGATGATGCAAAGCCCCAAGATGGCTAAGGCATGGACTCTTGGCTTTGTTGCTTCTGGGCATGAGTGGATAGTTGCCAACTGTGCAGAGCCTGTGGATGTCCTCCCTGAGGATCACCAGCTGCTCAGATTGATGTTTGTCCTCAAGCTCAAGGAGGTAGATGGCGTGCAGGTGCCACATGTTAGACCAGTTGTGACTGAGTACCATGGCACTGGACAGTTAGCAGATGAGGAGCTTTACACACCAGGGATGCTGCATGATACATGGAGGATTTTGTTGTGCATTTATTTGTCTTTTCTGCAGAAGGGGATACCCTATAGCTCTGTGTTGGTAGATTTCAAGAGGGCTTTTCTTAAGGGTGATCAGCAGGAAGCACAGGATACTTGGCGCACAATACCCCCTTTCTTTGTTAAGGTGCCTGCAGTGTGGAGGGCAGAGCTGAAGACGAGGTATTTGAGGATTCTCAAAGGCGTGGAAGGCCTTAGATCGAGTCCCATCATCTGGAGGAAGAGCTTGGAGAAGTACCTCAGGTCTGTCTGTGGTCTCTCAGTCTCTCCAGTTGATCCTTGTCTGTTTCAGGGTAGCTATGAGGGGCTGCCAGCGTTTGCCTCCCTGCATGGTGATGATCTGCATCTCCTGGGCCATCCCACTTGGCAAGAGTTGACTCTGGCCAGGATCCAGAAACGGTTTGAACTGGGTAAGATCCAGTACATGGTTGAGAATGAGCCCATGGTGTTTTGTGGAATGCAGGCGACCTTGGTCCATCAGCAGGGTACATGGTCCATCCAGCTGGAGGGTGGTAAGGATTATCCTCAGCAGATCATAGATGCCTTGCAGGAGCCCATCACCCAGGCCAGATGTGCAACAATACGAGGTATGTTGGCATGGCTGGCCAGCATTTGTGCTCCTGACCTGTTGGTACTGAGTCGGTTGACCGATTCCCAACTGGTTGAGGTGGGTGCTGAGAGAGTGGTAGAGGCTGTTCGCATGTCTCCCCCTCTCATGCTGGGTCCTTTGGATTTGTACAGGCCTTTTGACATGATGCTCTATGTGGACAGTTCTATGGATAGTAGGAAGGTCACAGAGGTCAGGGGCCGTGCAGCAGCATTAATATCCCTGGTGCAGGAACAGTCCTCTCTGGTCTGCTGGTACAGTCGGTTGCAGAACAGGGTAACTCCCAGCAGTGACATTGCTGAGTGCAGGGCAATCTGTGAAGGGCTTCATACTGCTCTTTACTTGAGGGAGCTATTTTACCAGCTATGTCAAGTGGCTTCCTGTCGGTTGCAGATGCACACACTGGTAAGAACTGACAGCATGGGCATGGTGCAGTTTGTGCACAGGCAGCTGGCCAGGAGCAGGGACCTTGATTATTTGTTGCTCAAGGAAATGTCTTGCTTAGCTAACATTGAACATGTGGCTGGCGTGGACAACCCTGCAGATGCTCTCACCAAGCTGGAGGAGAAGGCTGAGCTGCAATACCCTTTGCTTCGTGGGCTCATGGCCTCCAAGGGGGGAGGGCCAGAGTAGACCAAACAGCCTTGCTCTAGGTGGGAGGCATCCCAGTGGGCTGGGCAGCCACGTGGTGGCTGACAGCAGGTCCTTCAGAGTTCAGACACACTCTGCTGGACAGGGGTCAGGGTGGAGTCACTCCCCTGGCTGAGAATTTCGCCTGGCTCTGTCATGGAGCTGCAGAAGAGTCTTAAGGACTTTGTAATGGGCCTTGGGTCTTCATGGAATGGACCCTGCAAGGGCAGCCCAAGTGTTGGCTCTAACAGGTTGCTGTACATTTGTATATATTCTCTGTAACCAACCTGTTGCATGCTAATAAAATCCCTGGTTGTGTGACCATGTTGGACGTGGTTGCCAGGGGCCTCACTATGGGTTATACTCCTTTATAATAAAACATAATCTTGTTATTGTCATGTCTTGTTGTTTGTGATGCTCAGTTCCAGGAGCTGATCCAAACCTGGAGGATATGGGGTGGGGTTCGATTCCCCAGCTGACCTCAGCCTGGCATGTATGAATCCTGAGTGAGACTCAGTGAGGACATGGGCTCCCCATGTGTTGGCTAACATTTGTCAGGGCTCTCTCAGTCTTTGGAAGGATTTAAAAGATAAGGGAGGCTCCGTGGCGGGCGCCATATGAACGGGCGCCTGTGATAACTGGATGACCAGGAACTCACAATAGTACGTTCATGGACTCCTCTATCCAAACTCCTCTGACTAAGTGAAGACCTAACTTTAATCTCCACCAGGTTCCCAAAGAAAGGGTTGGGATGTCATGTGGGTCAGAGGGCAACCTTTGAACCAATGAGCAGGCCTAGCTAATATTTGGAGGCACCTCAGGTTCCAAAAGAAAAGGCAGGTCTGGTCTCTGGGAGGGATCAGATGTCTGAAGGCTTGTGGGGACAGTGGCTGATAGGTTCTCAGGCTGGTCCAAGCTCCAAAACAAGAAAGGGTTGGAGTTAGCATATTGGGGCACCAATGTGCTAGATGGATGCAGGTTGAGGAGACCTTTCCAACGCCGTGTCAACCGCCTAGAACAGACAAGGGACTAGAAAGTTATCAAGACAAGAAAGGCTCCAAAACAAGAAAGGGTTGGATTTAGCATATTGGGGCACCAATGTGCTAGATGGATGCAGGTTGAGGAGACCTTTCCAACGCCGTGTCAACCGCCTAGAACAGACAAGGGACTAGAAAGTTATCAAGACTTCCCGAAGTACTGCCGACCGGGGGGCGAGGGCGGGGCACACTCAGGGCATAGTGGACAGGACACGTGGCAGGCCGTGCCTGCACAGGCTTAGCCTGGACTCTCACGTGACTGGGACACAGTGTACTGAGGGCTCAACGGTACTGTGGCTAGTAGAAGCCAGTAACCAGCCAGCAGGTCTGCAAGGATGTAAGTCCTTGCAGGACTGTGGCAGGTCCTGTGCTGTCCTAGACACAGGATAGCCAGAGATTCCTGTATGCTGCCTGCAACGAGGATGCAAGGCAGCGATACGAGGCTCTGGCAATGTAGCGTTGCCCAGCGTTGCTCATGACCGAGGAACAAGGATGGAACGAGGTTGCATATAGCTCGAGGCTCAACGAGGCAACGAGCGTCTTCACACACGAACCTTGGTCGTCACGACGAGTGGCGAGCCTATCGAGGGTCGTAGGCCTGGTGTGAGGATAAAGGTTGCTAGCCAGCAGCCTAGGGTCATTCCAGCCGGCAAGGACCAGGAGCTCACAAGCTCTGCTGACGAGTTGCTGCGCAAATGGTAGGGGCTGCAGGAAGGGTAGAAGTATAGTGACAGGGGGAGGACCTATGGGCTCACTGGCCCGTTGCTGGGCAGCCCTAGTCTTAGGGGTACCAGTAGGGTTACCTTGTACATTGAAGGCAGGGGTAGGGGAAGACCGATCAGGTTTCATAGGCAACGGTAGGCTGCGCAAAAGGGGCAGGAGGACGCATGGGGACGGCAGTAGGTCTACCAGAAGGACCTATATAGGAGCATGCGTACGACCATTTACTAGTAGTAGGTGCCACACCCAACAGGGTAGGAGCAGCAAGAGAAGCTGGGGCAGGGTTAGTAGACGTAGGAGGGAGCTGCCCGTGTGCAGCACTAGCTAACCTAGCATGCTGACGTACTTCATAGGTAGTGGTGCACCAGTAGGCGTAGGGGTGCATCCATAGGCGTACGATTACCTAAGTGGTACGCAGGGGTAAAGGGAGACTCAGTGGGTAGGAAGCCTAGGCATCACTGCCTGTGCGGTAAGGTGGTACACGATATCCATGGACTCACGCTTACGGCTTATTACCAACAGGGGTAGCAGAAACATGGGTAGAAGGAAGATGTGTACTAGTAGGGTCACTACCACTAGCACTAGCACGATGGTTGATAGCGGGTCAACTGCGACCAGGGGAAGATTGTTGAGAGACCATTTGTAAGAGTATGTGCTATTTTACTTTTCCTTAAACAAGGTAATAGGAAGGGTTAAAGAACCAAAGTCAATACAAAGAGGCTATCTGGGATATGAGTAGTAGACGTAGGACACTGGGGAACCATGCCACGGGTGGTAGAGTGGGGAGGCATTGCAAGAAGGGTAGACACTACCTTACTAGGCAGGGCGAGGGTAGTCGGGGGATGGGCAGGAGGACGTATCACAACCCAACCACAACTACAGGTAGGTAGGGAATCCATCTCTAGTAATAATAATAATGATGATGATGATGATGATAATAATAATAATAATAATAATAATAATAATAATACCAGGTTTATACTACCTAGGGAGGCAAACTCTAGGAACTGCAAGAGGTTCCCCTAGAAAAGGACCATGACAGACGCGATAAAAGAAAGGAAGAAGCAACTAACAAAAGCGGCAGAAAATAAAAACCATGGTATATAACGCAGGACGCCCAACACCGGACCAGCAACCCTACTGGTGCCGGAACTGAAACAGCAACCATAATTATACAAAAGGCGTAGTAGGTTCTATGGACTGAGTAGGTAATGTATCTATCTATGCACACAGCCCGCGGCGATCAAGTCTAACTTCGCCTAGAAGGTGGCCTGGACTGCAGGCAGCACGGTATCTAGGCGTCTAACAGGCGACTCGACCATTACCTGTTAAATTGTCGTCATCATTGCAGGCAGCGCCGTCTAGGTCGCGGGGTGCCAACGCCGTGTATAGATTGTTATGGAGAGCTTGATCGGGGTTCCCTAAACTAACTCCTCGATTACCATTGCTACGACCCGGTTCTTCTACTCCACCTCGACCCCAGGATCTAACCTGTCCTAGACTAACTAACCCGGTAGAAGAAGGAACCCTGTTCTGCATTTTGAAAGATCGTTGAACTCCCGACTCTAATGCTTTTTCTTTCCGATAATTGTTTCCATACTAAGCCATTGACACATTTACTTAGACATTACTGGCAATAACGTACATCCATGGTTCGACTAGCTATAACAAGCCATTTCAAAGGTCGAACTGTCAACACAAGGAAATTGCAACACCTAAATTGGCCGACAGACTTGTGCGTGCTCGGGCCAAACATGGCCCTCGCCCGTACGATCACAGGTAGGTTAGATCTACGCACTCTAATGCCACGTGGGGCGGCGCTGGTCCAGACCACACAGAGCGCCAATGGTCCAGGCCCTAAAGTACGCAGCGCGGCGCGACTGCACCGGCCCATAGTATCTTACTGAACAATTGACACGTCACTGGACCATGTAACAACCGGTCAAAAGGGTCCTAACCACACGTAAACGTAGGAAAGACAACACTCGTAACCATGGACTGTTTCGGAATAGCTGAGGCCACCAAGAGCGTAAGGCCTCTATTTACGGCCGTAATAACATAGTTTGTTACACGCCGTAACAATATAATTAGCTCTTGCACGCTGACAACAACGCGTCCTCAAGGTTGGGGGTCATTGTGACAAGAACTGCTCAGGTTGATGTTCTTCATGTGTGACCCGGTGCGCACTCAACATGGCTTTACCCCGCCATGCCCACTGCAGACCGGCGTCTGGCAGGGTTACGTCCTGTCGCCGTACCTGTTTATTATTGTAGTGGATTATGTTATGCGCCAGGCACGTGCTCGCTTTGCTAGCATTGCAGGCCGTGCCCCTCGGGCCTAGCGATCACGAACGAGCTTGGGGAAGGGGGGCCGACTAACAAGCAGAATTTACTAGCTGAACTCATTTATGCCGACAACATCATGCTCATCGAGAAGCCGGAGTCTACCCTTAACTTTGGCTGGACTGCCTAGCGCTCGAGGCTTCGGGCGGTTGGTCTAGAAATCAGCCCCAAAACGGAGGCCCTGGGCCTCGGCATGGCAGGGCCCCCACCGGCTCCGCCTATTTGACGACACCGCGAGGTCAACTACGGCTACTTCAGGCCGCTTCAGGCAAGCTGCTCGGCAGTTGGCTTCCCGACTGCGAGGACGACCTGACGACACGGATCGGCATGGCGTGGGCGCAACTCAGTGTTTTTGCTAAGAGGGGGGGGGGTCCGGTAATTCCGGTAAGGGTCCCGGCCGAGGCCGCGAAGCGGCCGAGGCCGGGGGGGGGGGGTCCGCGGGGGGCGGAGCCCCCCCCGGATGGTGGCGATTTAAAAAAAAAATAAAAAAAAAACCCAATAGGATTTCTTATACAGTTATATAATTTATCCTAAACTCTGAAGCCTTGCCATAGGCCCCTAGAGTGGGCTGCTTGTGCCCTGATTCTCATACCGGGGTATACGCAGCCGGCAGCCGGCAGCCCTACTAAGACACGCGGCGATGATAACTTAGCATGCATACAAGCATGTGCACATGGTAACAATAGGAGGCTACAAAAAATAGTACGCATTGCCGGTAGGCAGTGTATTATTAGCTCTCACATTGGCTCACCCATACAGGGCACGGCCTGACTAAGTAAGTTATTAAACATGATGCCACCTGTTTGCATGCACCCTACACCCATAGGCCATTGGAAGTTGGAAAAGCTACCTCAGGAGACCCGGGTTCCTCTTTAAAAACGAGGAACAGGTTCTTCGTCACCGCTACATAGCTAGTGCCATCTTGGCTTTCTTTGTATGTTGGTTCCCAGTTTTACCGCCGGGACGGCGCAGCTTCCTGTCCGTCCATTTCACATGCGCTCGCTCGAACCCATTCATCTTCTCAAAGTGGTTGAACGAGAGCGGAACACCACCACCGGGTGGTCCCACGCGGAATGGGGTAGATTTTTGCAAGAAAAAAACGCTAATTTCAATCGTCCGAAAACCGGACATTGCGCCGAAATTCTTGCCGAAATTTTGGCAGCCGAGCGAATTTTCCGCCGGACGGACTTTGCGCCGAAATTTTTTGTCAGCCGTGCTTCGAACTCAACCGACTCCTGCTGTTGCGTGCACTTTGTCCGATGCCTGCAGGCCACGCACGAATTTTGCGACCGGAATATTTCGACTAGACAAGTTTATCGACGACCTACATCGATCTATTGCCACTTTTGAAGTCCTTGGCCTGCTAGCAGCTTTTGATTATCAATGCCGGGAACAAAATCGCCGAAATGTTTTATTGAATCAGTATATATATGTGCATGCTATTCGCATTGCCTCCCTGCCTGCACGGAGGTCTGCAACACTCCTTGAAGAAGGCGGAGGTCAGGGGCCCCATGGCCCCAAACTCCTCCAGGACAAAGGGCACCACACGATGGTGCCCGACGTCGCCGTAGGCCAGGAGCTTGGCCCGCTCCGCCCGGTCCGCCGTGTAACCTGCCGTGAGGGAGGCCCCAGCCACGTGGCTAAGAGCCAAGGGCCGCGCCACCGAAACGTCAATAAGCAGATGCCGGCCACCCCCCTCAAAGTCCAGCACCACGATGTCAGGCCGGTGGTTGGGGGAATAGAATGCAGCGGCATCCGCATCCTCGGACCGGATGTTCGCGTGGGGGAAAACCGACCGAATCATGGCGAGCACCACCGTCAGGAGGACAGTGTGCAAATACAAATACCAATTCTGATTCTGTTGGCCCCCCATGCAGGAAAGGTAGTGAGTCCCCGTGGGATCCAGCGGCTGCCCACAGCTACCACAAGGCCGCCCGGCCGGAACAAGAGGCTGCGGGGCAAATAGCTGGTGCCGGAGCGCCACCGAGTAGTGGCTGGGAGCCAAGGCGAATGGGGGGCCATGGGAAGAGCACGAAGGTACGCCGAGCCCACACTCCGCAAGGAAAGCGAGAACAGCCACGCACGTCCCTGGGCGTTGAGGTCCGCGAAAAGAGCAATCCAATCAGCCGTGTGCAGAATACCCGCGTAGGTTTTCTGGTGTTTATCGATGACGCGAGCAGGGAATGCGGCGGGAGATTGAACGGAGGCGACCGAGGGAGTGCCGCGAGGGAGGTGGCGCTGTACCGCCTGAGCGGCACGGACGGGAGAACAGGCCTGCTGGATCTCAGCATAGGCCTCCTGGATGGCAGTGACGAAGGGCAAGGGGTTGCTGGGGTCCAGGAGGTCAGGCGCTGCCGTTGCCAAAAGGGGCAGGAGCCGGCAGCTTTCCGCCCACGACTGAGCGACGGAGCCCAAAAATGCTGCTGGGGCCAGCCGGGCGGCACGAGTCAGACCACAGCCACCCATCCGTGCAGGCAGGGAGGCAATGCGAATAGCATGTGGCGGGAGGTCGGGGCCCGGGACCAGCTGCGCCAAGGCCGACTGGATGCGTTCGTCGTGGCCCTCGGCGGCCAGCCGGACCTGAGCCGGAAGAGCGCCCCGGAGCCAGTGAACGACGCGAGGGTGAGCGCAAAACCACAGAAGCAGACCCTTGGTCTGCGAATCATGAAGGCGCGCAATCAAGGGCAGTACCTCAGTGCGTGCCTCGAGGGCGGCCCGCAGAGCATCGATGACAAACGCGGGGTCGCCAACCGGAACGCCGAGGACATCCAACCCATGGAGGCGCTCGTCGCGGCCCAAGAGCTGGGGCGGAAAGCCGGAGCAATCACCTTGGGGCGAGTACACCGCGCACTTGGCCAGGGTCAACTGGAGGTTGATGTCGGCCACCGCGGTCTGCAGTGCCAGCAGAGCCGCGGTGGTGTCCGGCACAGGGCCCAGAAGGTAGATATCATCCAAGTAGGCCTGAATAGCGACCGCCGGGTGGGCAGCATGGACCGCTTGGAGGCAACCCTGGAGGGGGGCGGCAAAGTACAGGGGTCCCAGGGGTCCCCTTGCTGGGTGCCCGTCCGCGACAGCAGGCCGCCGCGAGTGCCGTCCTCCATGATGTGAACCAGTTGGCCGGGCTGGCCGTAGCACACGGCTGTCCAAGCGTACAAGTCCTCGAAGGACTCCATGACGGCCGCAAACATGCTGGCGCGGGACAGACTGTTGAACGCGTTGTGGCAGTCGACCTTGACGACAGCGTGGGTGGGGTGGGCCTCGAGGTAGGCCTGCACCGAATGGATGAGGATATCCGCCCCGCCTGGAGTCGTCACCCCCAGCTGGGCCGCCACCGAGGTCTCACCCGCTGCGAGGGGCGGGCAGAAAAAGGCACGGAGCTCGGGCGCCTTTTGGCGGCAGATCACTTTGCCCACGAGCTTGCGGAGCACCTCACCGCAGGCGATCGGGCGCACCTTGCCCTCGGGGGGGGCAAGACACCCTTGAGCAGAGCGAGGAGGCGAGCGCCCGCTAACCACTCGCGCGCAGCGGGAGGAACGCGACCAGCCGCCAGGTCAATGAGGGTGTCAAAGAGAATGTCCTCGCCCCCATGCCCCACCAGGACCTCCAAGTGCTCGTAGCGCCAGCCCGACGGCCCGGTAGAGGAAGCCCGCGGGACCGCACGCATCACCTCCAGGAAGCAGTCGCGGTCCAGCCGGAGGGGGGCCGGCAGGGGGTCCGGCACGGGCAGCTGGAAGCCGGGCTCCGCAGGGTGAAGAGCCTCCAAGGCCGCCAGGGTAGCCGCATTGGCGGGGGCCAGCTTGGCCATTTCCAAGCGGGTCATGGCCCGGCTGAGCTGCCCCTCGCGGACGAGGCGGATGACGTCGGCGGCCACCCGCTCGAAGTTGACCTCCCCCGACAGCCGGGCCGTGCGCGGGGGCGGCACGTCAAACAGCCCCTCCCAGTCCCCCTGCAGAAAGCGTCGGCAACGGGCAATAACCGCACCCTGGAGGCCGCGCACACCACGCCCGAGAGGGGTGAGGAGCAGGCGGGGGGTCACCATGTGCAGTTTAAAGCCCAGCGGGTCGTCCGGAGCGGCGTGCATGCGCCGGAGAGAAACGATTGCACATTGCGCGAAAAGGCTACGCGCGCGGTGGGGGAGGTCGGTCAGGGTAGACGTCGGGTTGATGGCGCATGCATCCCAGGGAACCGTGTCAAGCCAACGCCAACTGGCCGAGTAGTCGGGCGGCGGGGGCTGGGAGCCGGTGGGAGCCGAGGCGGGAGGGGGGAGGGGGCCGGGACTGCTGGCCGGTTGAGGGGCCGTTGAGCAACACAGGCGCGCGCGTGCTGAGCGCGCCCGTGAATGGAGTACACCCGCTGGCAGTGAGTTTCCGGGCACCGGTAACAGCTCATGGCCTGCAGATCCGCCGCGCCGAGATCGGGGTGCACAGCGCGAAGGTGCTGGCAGAGGAGGTTACGGTTGTGGAACACACCAGCACACGGGGACCCCGTGGGAAGCAGCACGGCACACCGGTGAAGGCCGTCGGCGGGCGCTGAGTGGCGGGGAGCGGCGCCAGCAAAGGCAGGACGTGGGGCCTGCGGCGTCTCCCCAGCCGGGCCGGCAGGCGCGCGCACCACGACCCGACCAGCGCCCGGCCTGCCCGCCGGGGCCACGGAGGAGGCAGTGCCCACCGGGGAGACCCCCAGCGGAGGGGGATCGAGAACGCCGGCGCCCCTCCCAGGGGGACTCGCCAGCGCGCCCGCGACCACCCCAGGCCCCGGCAACGAGGCCGGGGGCTGCGGCCGAGGGGTCGGGGAGGCAGCTGGCCCCGGGGCCCGGTGGGGACCCGGCAGGGGACCCAGCGAGACCGGGGGCGGGCCGAGAGGAAGCGCAGTCCCAGGGGGCGGCACAACAGCCCGGCACAACGGGCAGCGCGGCACGGAGTGGAGCAAGCTGCGCGCGATGCACGCTTGATGGAATGTGTGGCCGCACGCGGGCAGGCGACACAAGCCATCCCCCGGCCGGAAGGGCTCAAGGCAGATGGCACAGGAGCCCGACTCGGGGTCGTCCCCCTCCAGAAGGGACCGGACATGAGGGGGGGGCGGGTCCCAGCCGGCCTCCCAGCAACCCGGGAGAGCGCAATCTGGGCGCGCGAGAGGATGCCGACCGGTTGGTCAGCCGCGGGGTGCCATTCGTGCGGGATGCCTGCCAACTCCAGGATGTCGTGGAGGAAGGCAGAAACAGGCGTCCCCGCGGTTAGGGGCTGGGCGCGCCCGGCCGAGTCCACCAAGATGGCCTGGCCGCCCTGAACCGCGATGGGGGCCCCGAACTCCACACGCAGCATGGCGGCCTGCGCCAGGCTGAGGGAGGTGATGAGAAAGCCCCCACTGGCAACCGGGCCGGGAGGCGGGGCCTGGGCGTCCAAGAAGAGGCGAAGCTGCCGCGGGGACATGAGGCCCAGGTCGGCGCCGCCCGCGAGGTAGGCCGCCCGCACCGAGACCTGTGCGTCTCGAGCCACCGCCGTGACGAACTCGACCACCTCCTGACCCACCCGCTCGTCCAGGGAAAGCAGCTCTTCCTGCCGGGCGGCCGGGAGATGCCACGGCAGCCGGCAGCCGGCGTGATATCCTTCCAAGACATACCCCCAAAGAGTCGAGGCCGTCACCGGGGGGCGGCGGAAAGAAATGTCGCCCGCACCTGCGCAACTAGGGCCAGGAAGGCCGGGGGCCTAGGGAGCGAGGGGAAGGCGGCCTGGAGCCCGACCGCGTCCAGCAACAAAGGGCAGTACGCCCAAGAAAAGGTGGCGCGGCCCACCACGCCGACAATGTGCGAGGGCGGCCACGAGGTGAACGCGTGGGCCCGGGGGCCGCCGTCCCACGCGGCAAGGACGGGGGTGGCGGCTGGGTGGCCAACCGCGGCCGGGGGAAGGGAGGCCAGAGCGTCGGGGAGCGAGGGGCCGGGGGCGGGCGCCGGGGTCGCCAGGCCCGCCGGGGGTCGGCCGGGCCAGCCCAGGCGACAGCGCCGCGCCCCCGTCGGCGGGGCCAGGCGACGGGTGGGGCCCCGGGGCCGAGGGCGCCAGGGCCCGAGCAACGGCGGCCCCATCGGGCAGGCCACGGCCCGCCCCGAGGGCCTCGGCAGGGGGGCACACGGGGCAGGGGGCCGGAGCACCCAGCGGGGAGGGCAGCCCGGGGGCCCGCCGGGGGGGACAGCGCGGGCACGTCCAGGAGCCCGGCGGGACCCGGTAGAGCCGGGGAGTAAGACACTGCAAGTGCCACCCGGAATTGCAAGCATCACAAACTAACATGTGGTGCCCGCGGTGCCCGCTCCGGCAGACCTCGCAGACCAAGGAGGGGGAGACCGGGGCGCCCGAGCCCCCCGCAGCCGGGTCGCCCACCTCCGCAAGAAGGGCCGCAAGCCGAGAGGACCGCCGAGGCGCCAACCGGGGAGCGGGGGAGCCGTTGGGCGAAGGGGGTCGTGGGTCGTCCATGAACAATCAGGGCAGGCGTGGCAGCCACCGAGGGGGGGGCGGGGGGTGTGGGGGGCGGAGCCCCCCACGCGGGGGGTTTGGGGGGCGGCAGCCCCCCAACGCGCTGCGGTACCGCCTGCCGTCCGGCACTTTGAAGCCCGCCGGTGCTATAATTCCTATCGTCCACGCATGTTTTCCCCTGCCTCAAACCGCACGTTGCATTTAAATCTGGAGCCCAAAATTCACTGAAAACGTGTGCCAGCCGGTAGCAAACTGGGCCAAGCTGCCACGGAATGGTGGTACCGCCTGCCGTCCGGCACTTTGAAGCCCGCCGGTGCTATAATTCCTATCGTCCACGCATGTTTTCCCCTGCCTCAAACCGCACGTTGCATTTAAATCTGGAGCCCAAAATTCACTGAAAACGTGTGCCAGCCGGTAGCAAACTGGGCCAAGCTGCCACGGAATGGTGGTACCGCCTGCCGTCCGGCACTTTGAAGCCCGCCGGTGCTATAATTCCTATCGTCCACGCATGTTTTCCCCTGCCTCAAACCGCACGTTGCATTTAAATCTGGAGCCCAAAATTCACTGAAAACGTGTGCCAGCCGGTAGCAAACTGGGCCAAGCTGCCACGGAATGGTGGTACCGCCTGCCGTCCGGCACTTTGAAGCCCGCCGGTGCTATAATTCCTATCGTCCACGCATGTTTTCCCCTGCCTCAAACCGCACGTTGCATTTAAATCTGGAGCCCAAAATTCACTGAAAACGTGTGCCAGCCGGTAGCAAACTGGGCCAAGCTGCCACGGAATGGTGGTACCGCCTGCCGTCCGGCACTTTGAAGCCCGCCGGTGCTATAATTCCTATCGTCCACGCATGTTTTCCCCTGCCTCAAACCGCACGTTGCATTTAAATCTGGAGCCCAAAATTCACTGAAAACGTGTGCCAGCCGGTAGCAAACTGGGCCAAGCTGCCACGGAATGGTGGTACCGCCTGCCGTCCGGCACTTTGAAGCCCGCCGGTGCTATAATTCCTATCGTCCACGCATGTTTTCCCCTGCCTCAAACCGCACGTTGCATTTAAATCTGGAGCCCAAAATTCACTGAAAACGTGTGCCAGCCGGTAGCAAACTGGGCCAAGCTGCCACGGAATGGTGGTACCGCCTGCCGTCCGGCACTTTGAAGCCCGCCGGTGCTATAATTCCTATCGTCCACGCATGTTTTCCCCTGCCTCAAACCGCACGTTGCATTTAAATCTGGAGCCCAAAATTCACTGAAAACGTGTGCCAGCACCTGGAGGTCGCGCACGACCAACGCCCGAGAGGGGTGAGGAGCAGGCGGGGGGGCACCATGTGCAGTTTAAAGCCAAGCGGGTTCGTCCGGAGCGGCGTGCATGCGCCGAGAGAAAAACGATTGCACATTGCGCGAAAAGGCTACGCGCGCGGTGGGGAGGTCGGTCAGGGTAACGTCGGGTTGATGGCGCAATGCATCCCAGGGAACCGTGTCGCCAACGCCAACTGGCCGAGTAGTCGGGCGGCGGGGCTGGGAGCCGGTGGGAGCCGAGGCGGGAGGGGGGAGGGGCCGGACTGCTGGCCGGTTGAGGGCTGTTGAGCAACACGGCGCGGCAGTGGCTGAGCGCGCCCGTGAATGGTAACACCCCTGGCAGTGGAGTTTGCGGGCACCGGTAACAGCTCATGGCCTGCAGATCCGCCGCCGCCGAGATCGGGGTGCACAGCGCGAAGGTGCTGGCAGAAGGAGGTTACGGTTGTGGAACACACCAGCACACGGGGACCCCGTGGGAAGCAGCACGGCACACCGGTGAAGGCCGCCGGCGGCGCGCTGAGTGGCGGGAGCGGCGCCAGCAAAAGGCAGGACGTGGGGCCTGCGGCGTCTCCCTAGCCGGGCCCGGCAGGCCGCGCGCACCACAACCCGACCAGCGCCCGCCTGCCCGCCGGGGCCACGGAGGAGCAGTGCCCACCGGGGAGACCCCAGCGGAGGGGGATCGAGAACGCCGGCGCCCCTCCCCAGGGGGACTCGTAGCGCGCACGCGACCACCCCATGCACTGGGCCCCCGGAAACGAGGCGGGGGCTTGCGGCCGAGGGGTCGGGGAGGCAGCTGCCCCGGGCCCCGGTGGGACCGGCAGGGGACCAGCGAGACCGGGGGCGGGCCGAGGAGAAGCGCAGTCCCAGGGGGCGCACACAGCCCCGGCACAACTGGCAGCGCGGCGCGGAGTGGAGCAAGCTGCGCGCGATGCAGCTTGATGGAATGTGTGGGCCGCACGCGGGCAGGCGACACAAGCCATCCCCCCGCCGAAGGGCTCAAGGCAGATGGCACAGGAGCCCGACTCGGGGTCGTCCCCTCCAGAAGGGACCGGACATGAGCGGGGGGGCGGGTCCCAGCCGGCCTCCAGCAACCCGGGAGAGCAGCAATCTGGGCGCGCGAGAGGATGCCGAACGGTTGGGCAGCCGGGGTGCCATTCGTGCGGGATGCCTGCCAACTCCAGGATGTCGTGGAGGAGGACAGAAACAGGCGTCCGAACATCCTTGAAGAAGGCGGAGGTCAGGGGCCCCATGGCCCCAAACTCCTCCAGGACAAAGGGCACCACACGATGGTGCCCGACGTCGCCGTAGGCCAGGAGCTTGGCCCGCTCCGCCCGGTCCGCCGTGTAACCTGCCGTGAGGGAGGCCCAGCCACGTGGCTAAGAGCCAAGGGCCGCGCCACCGAAACGTCAATAAGCAGATGCCGGCCACCCCCCTCAAAGTCCAGCACCACGATGTCAGGCCGGTGGTTGGGGGAATAGAAGGCAGCGCCATCCGCATCCTCGGACCGGATGTTCGCGTGGGGGAAAACCGACCGAATCATGGCGAGCACCACCGTCAGGAGGACAGTGTGCAAATACAAATACCAATTCTGATTCTGTTGGCCCCCCATGCAGGCAAGGTAGTGAGTCCCCGTGGGATCCAGCGGCTGCCCACAGCTACCACAAGGCCGCCCGGCCGGAACAAGAGGCTGCGGGGCAAATAGCTGGTGCCGGAGCGCCACCGAGTAGTGGCTGGGAGCCAAGGCGAATGGGGGGGCCATGGGAAGAGCACGAAGGTACGCCGAGCCCACACTCCGCAAGGAAAGCGAGAACAGCCACGCACGTCCCTGGGCGTTGAGGTCCGCGAAAAGAGCAATCCAATCAGCCGTGTGCAGAATACCCGCGTAGGTTTTCTGGTGTTTATCGATGACGCGAGCAGGGAATGCGGCGGGAGATTGAACGGAGGCGACCGAGGGAGTGCCGCGAGGGAGGTGGCGCTGTACCGCCTGAGCGGCACGGACGGGAGAACAGGCCTGCTGGATCTCAGCATAGGCCTCCTGGATGGCGGTGACGAAGGGCAAAGGGCTGCTGGGGTCCAGGAGGTCAGGCGCTGCCGTTGCCAAAAGGGGCAGGAGCCGGCAGCTTTCCGCCCACGACTGAGCGACGGAGCCCAAAAATGCTGCTGGGGCCAGCCGGGCGGCACGAGTCAGACCGCAGCCACCCATCCGTGCAGGCAGGGAGGCAATGCGAATAGCATGTGGCGGGAGGTCGGGGCCCGGGACCAGCTGCGCCAAGGCCGACTGGATGCGTTCGTCGTGGCCCTCGGCGGCCAGCCGGACCTGAGCCGGAAGAGCGCCCCGGAGCCAGTGAACGACGCGAGGGTGAGCGCAAAACCACAGAAGCAGACCCTTGGTCTGCGAATCATGAAGGCGCGCAATCAAGGGCAGTACCTCAGTGCGTGCCTCGAGGGCGGCCCGCAGAGCATCGATGACAAACGCGGGGTCGCCAACCGGAACGCCGAGGACATCCAACCCATGGAGGCGCTCGTCCCGGCCCAAGAGCTGGGGCGGAAAGCCGGAGCAATCACCTTGGGGCGAGTACACCGCGCACTTGGCCAGGGTCAACTGGAGGTTGATGTCGGCCACCGCGGTCTGCAGTGCCAGCAGAGCCGCGGTGGTGTCCGGCACAGGGCCCAGAAGGTAGATATCATCCAAGTAGGCCTGAATAGCGACCGCCGGGTGGGCAGCATGGACCGCTTGGAGGCAACCCTGGAGGGGGGCGGCAAAGTACAGGGGTCCCAGGGGGTCCCCTTGCTGGGTGCCCGACCGCGACAGCAGGCCGCCGCGAGTGCCGTCCTCCATGATGTGAACCAGTTGGCCGGGCTGGCCGTAGCACACGGCTGTCCAAGCGTACAAGTCCTCGAAGGACTCCATGACGGCCGCAAACATGCTGGCGCGGGACAGACTGTTGAACGCGTTGTGGCAGTCGACCTTGACGACAGCGTGGGTGGGGTGGGCCTCGAGGTAGGCCTGCACCGAATGGATGAGGATATCCGCCCCGCCTGGAGTCGTCACCCCCAGCTGGGCCGCCACCGAGGTCTCACCCGCTGCGAGGGGCGGGCAGAAAAAGGCACGGAGCTCGGGCGCCTTTTGGCGGCAGATCACTTTGCCCACGAGCTTGCGGAGCACCTCACCGCAGGCGATCGGGCGCACCTTGCCCTCGGGGGGGGCAAGACACCCTTGAGCAGAGCGAGGAGGCGAGCGCCCGCTAACCACTCGCGCGCAGCGGGAGGAACGCGACCAGCCGCCAGGTCAATGAGGGTGTCAAAGAGAATGTCCTCGCCCCCATGCCCCACCAGGACCTCCAAGTGCTCGTAGCGCCAGCCCGACGGCCCGGTAGAGGAAGCCCGCGGGACCGCACGCATCACCTCCAGGAAGCAGTCGCGGTCCAGCCGGAGGGGGGCCGGCAGGGGGTCCGGCACGGGCAGCTGGAATCCGGGCTCCGCAGGGTGAAGAGCCTCCAAGGCCGCCAGGGTAGCCGCATTGGCGGGGGCCAGCTTGGCCATTTCCAAGCGGGTCATGGCCCGGCTGAGCTGCCCCTCGCGGACGAGGCGGATGACGTCGGCGGCCACCCGCTCGAAGTTGACCTCCCCCGACAGCCGGGCCGTGCGCGGGGGCGGCACGCCAAACAGCCCCTCCCAGTCCCCCTGCAGAAAGCGTCGGCAACGGGCAATAACCGCACCCTGGAGGCCGCGCACACCACGCCCGAGAGGGGTGAGGAGCAGGCGGGGGGTCACCATGTGCAGTTTAAAGCCCAGCGGGTCGTCCGGAGCGGCGTGCATGCGCCGGAGAGAAACGATTGCACATTGCGCGAAAAGGCTACGCGCGCGGTGGGGGAGGTCGGTCAGGGTAGACGTCGGGTTGATGGCGCATGCATCCCAGGGAACCGTGTCAAGCCAACGCCAACTGGCCGAGTAGTCGGGCGGCGGGGGCTGGGAGCCGGTGGGAGCCGAGGCGGGAGGGGGGGAGGGGGCCGGGACTGCTGGCCGGTTGAGGGGCCGTTGAGCAACACAGGCGCGCGCGTGCTGAGCGCGCCCGTGAATGGAGTACACCCGCTGGCAGTGAGCTTCCGGGCACCGGTAACAGCTCATGGCCTGCAGATCCGCCGCGCCGAGATCGGGGTGCACAGCGCGAAGGTGCTGGCAGAGGAGGTTACGGTTGTGGAACACACCAGCACACGGGGACCCCGTGGGAAGCAGCACGGCACACCGGTGAAGGCCGTCGGCGGGCGCTGAGTGGCGGGGAGCGGCGCCAGCAAAGGCAGGACGTGGGGCCTGCGGCGTCTCCCCAGCCGGGCCGGCAGGCGCGCGCACCACGACCCGACCAGCGCCCGGCATGCCCGCCGGGGCCACGGAGGAGGCAGTGCCCACCGGGGAGACCCCCAGCGGAGGGGGATCGAGAACGCCGGCGCCCCTCCCAGGGGGACTCGCCAGCGCGCCCGCGACCACCCCAGGCCCCGGCAACGAGGCCGGGGGCGGGCCGAGGGGTCGGGGAGGCAGCTGGCCCCGGGGCCCGGTGGGGACCCGGCAGGGGACCCAGCGAGACCGGGGGCGGGCCGAGAGGAAGCGCAGTCCCAGGGGGCGGCACAACAGCCCGGCACAACGGGCAGCGCGGCACGGAGTGGAGCAAGCTGCGCGCGATGCACGCTTGATGGAATGTGTGGCCGCACGCGGGCAGGCGACACAAGCCATCCCCCGGCCGGAAGGGCTCAAGGCAGATGGCACAGGAGCCCGACTCGGGGTCGTCCCCCTCCAGAAGGGACCGGACATGAGGGGGGGCGGGTCCCAGCCGGCCTCCCAGCAACCCGGGAGAGCAGCAATCTGGGCGCGCGAGAGGATGCCGACCGGTTGGTCAGCCGCGGGGTGCCATTCGTGCGGGATGCCTGCCAACTCCAGGATGTCGTGGAGGAAGGCAGAAACAGGCGTCCCCGCGGTTAGGGGCTGGGCGCGCCCGGCCGAGTCCACCAAGATGGCCTGGCCGCCCTGAACCGCGATGGGGGCCCCGAACTCCACACGCAGCATGGCGGCCTGCGCCAGGCTGAGGGAGGTGATGAGAAAGCCCCCACTGGCAACCGGGCCGGGAGGCGGGGCCTGGGCGTCCAAGAAGAGGCGAAGCTGCCGCGGGGACATGAGGCCCAGGTCGGCGCCGCCCGCGAGGTAGGCCGCCCGCACCGAGACCTGTGCGTCTCGAGCCACCGCCGTGACGAACTCGACCACCTCCTGACCCACCCGCTCGTCCAGGGAAAGCAGCTCTTCCTGCCGGGCGGCCGGGAGATGCCACGGCAGCCGGCAGCCGGCGTGATATCCTTCCAAGACATACCCCCAAAGAGTCGAGGCCGTCACCGGGGGGCGGCGGAAAGAAATGTCGCCCGCACCGCGCAACTAGGGCCAGGAAGGCCGGGGGCCTAGGGAGCGAGGGGAAGGCGGCCTGCAACCCGACCGCGTCCAGCAACAAAGGGCAGTACGCCCAAGAAAAGGTGGCGCGGCCCACCACGCCGACAATGTGCGAGGGCGGCCACGAGGTGAACGCGTGGGCCCGGGGGCCGCCGTCCCACGCGGCAAGGACGGGGGTGGCGGCTGGGTGGCCAACCGCGGCCGGGGGAAGGGAGGCCAGAGCGTCGGGGAGCGAGGGGCCGGGGGCGGGCGCCGGGGTCGCCAGGCCCGCCGGGGGTCGGCCGGGCCAGCCCAGGCGACAGCGCCGCGCCCCCGTCGGCGGGGCCAGGCGACGGGTGGGGCCCCGGGGCCGAGGGCGCCAGGGCCCGAGCAACGGCGGCCCCATCGGGCAGGCCACGGCCCGCCCCGAGGGCCTCGGCAGGGGGGCACACGGGGCAGGGGGCCGGAGCACCCAGCGGGGAGGGCAGCCCGGGGGCCCGCCGGGGGGGACAGCGCGGGCACGTCCAGGAGCCCGGCGGGACCCGGTAGAGCCGGGGAGTAAGACACTGCAAGTGCCACCCGGAATTGCAAGCATCACAAACTAACATGTGGTGCCCGCGGTGCCCGCTCCGGCAGACCTCGCAGACCAAGGAGGGGGAGACCGGGGCGCCCGAGCCCCCCGCAGCCGGGTCGCCCACCTCCGCAAGAAGGGCCGCAAGCCGAGAGGACCGCCGAGGCGCCAACCGGGGAGCGGGGGAGCCGTTGGGCGAAGGGGGTCGTGGGTCGTCCATGAACAATCAGGGCAGGCGTGGCAGCCACCGAGGGGGGGGGCGGGGGTGTGGGGGGCGGAGCCCCCCACGCGGGGGGTTTGGGGGGCGGCAGCCCCCCAACGCGCTGCGGTACCGCCTGCCGTCCGGCACTTTGAAGCCCGCCGGTGCTATAATTCCTATCGTCCACGCATGTTTTCCCCTGCCTCAAACCGCACGTTGCATTTAAATCTGGAGCCCAAAATTCACTGAAAACGTGTGCCAGCCGGTAGCAAACTGGGCCAAGCTGCCACGGAATGGTGGTACCGCCTGCCGTCCGGCACTTTGAAGCCCGCCGGTGCTATAATTCCTATCGTCCACGCATGTTTTCCCCTGCCTCAAACCGCACGTTGCATTTAAATCTGGAGCCCAAAATTCACTGAAAACGTGTGCCAGCCGGTAGCAAACTGGGCCAAGCTGCCACGGAATGGTGGTACCGCCTGCCGTCCGGCACTTTGAAGCCCGCCGGTGCTATAATTCCTATCGTCCACGCATGTTTTCCCCTGCCTCAAACCGCACGTTGCATTTAAATCTGGAGCCCAAAATTCACTGAAAACGTGTGCCAGCCGGTAGCAAACTGGGCCAAGCTGCCACGGAATGGTGGTACCGCCTGCCGTCCGGCACTTTGAAGCCCGCCGGTGCTATAATTCCTATCGTCCACGCATGTTTTCCCCTGCCTCAAACCGCACGTTGCATTTAAATCTGGAGCCCAAAATTCACTGAAAACGTGTGCCAGCCGGTAGCAAACTGGGCCAAGCTGCCACGGAATGGTGGTACCGCCTGCCGTCCGGCACTTTGAAGCCCGCCGGTGCTATAATTCCTATCGTCCACGCATGTTTTCCCCTGCCTCAAACCGCACGTTGCATTTAAATCTGGAGCCCAAAATTCACTGAAAACGTGTGCCAGCCGGTAGCAAACTGGGCCAAGCTGCCACGGAATGGTGGTACCGCCTGCCGTCCGGCACTTTGAAGCCCGCCGGTGCTATAATTCCTATCGTCCACGCATGTTTTCCCCTGCCTCAAACCGCACGTTGCATTTAAATCTGGAGCCCAAAATTCACTGAAAACGTGTGCCAGCCGGTAGCAAACTGGGCCAAGCTGCCACGGAATGGTGGTACCGCCTGCCGTCCGGCACTTTGAAGCCCGCCGGTGCTATAATTCCTATCGTCCACGCATGTTTTCCCCTGCCTCAAACCGCACGTTGCATTTAAATCTGGAGCCCAAAATTCACTGAAAACGTGTGCCAGCCGGTAGCAAACTGGGCCAAGCTGCCACGGAATGGTGGTACCGCCTGCCGTCCGGCACTTTGAAGCCCGCCGGTGCTATAATTCCTATCGTCCACGCATGTTTTCCCCTGCCTCAAACCGCACGTTGCATTTAAATCTGGAGCCCAAAATTCACTGAAAACGTGTGCCAGCCGGTAGCAAACTGGGCCAAGCTGCCACGGAATGGTGGTACCGCCTGCCGTCCGGCACTTTGAAGCCCGCCGGTGCTATAATTCCTATCGTCCACGCATGTTTTCCCCTGCCTCAAACCGCACGTTGCATTTAAATCTGGAGCCCAAAATTCACTGAAAACGTGTGCCAGCCGGTAGCAAACTGGGCCAAGCTGCCACGGAATGGTGGTACCGCCTGCCGTCCGGCACTTTGAAGCCCGCCGGTGCTATAATTCCTATCGTCCACGCATGTTTTCCCCTGCCTCAAACCGCACGTTGCATTTAAATCTGGAGCCCAAAATTCACTGAAAACGTGTGCCAGCCGGTAGCAAACTGGGCCAAGCTGCCACGGAATGGTGGTACCGCCTGCCGTCCGGCACTTTGAAGCCCGCCGGTGCTATAATTCCTATCGTCCACGCATGTTTTCCCCTGCCTCAAACCGCACGTTGCATTTAAATCTGGAGCCCAAAATTCACTGAAAACGTGTGCCAGCCGGTAGCAAACTGGGCCAAGCTGCCACGGAATGGTGGTACCGCCTGCCGTCCGGCACTTTGAAGCCCGCCGGTGCTATAATTCCTATCGTCCACGCATGTTTTCCCCTGCCTCAAACCGCACGTTGCATTTAAATCTGGAGCCCAAAATTCACTGAAAACGTGTGCCAGCCGGTAGCAAACTGGGCCAAGCTGCCACGGAATGGTGGTACCGCCTGCCGTCCGGCACTTTGAAGCCCGCCGGTGCTATAATTCCTATCGTCCACGCATGTTTTCCCCTGCCTCAAACCGCACGTTGCATTTAAATCTGGAGCCCAAAATTCACTGAAAACGTGTGCCAGCCGGTAGCAAACTGGGCCAAGCTGCCACGGAATGGTGGTACCGCCTGCCGTCCGGCACTTTGAAGCCCGCCGGTGCTATAATTCCTATCGTCCACGCATGTTTTCCCCTGCCTCAAACCGCACGTTGCATTTAAATCTGGAGCCCAAAATTCACTGAAAACGTGTGCCAGCCGGTAGCAAACTGGGCCAAGCTGCCACGGAATGGTGGTACCGCCTGCCGTCCGGCACTTTGAAGCCCGCCGGTGCTATAATTCCTATCGTCCACGCATGTTTTCCCCTGCCTCAAACCGCACGTTGCATTTAAATCTGGAGCCCAAAATTCACTGAAAACGTGTGCCAGCCGGTAGCAAACTGGGCCAAGCTGCCACGGAATGGTGGTACCGCCTGCCGTCCGGCACTTTGAAGCCCGCCGGTGCTATAATTCCTATCGTCCACGCATGTTTTCCCCTGCCTCAAACCGCACGTTGCATTTAAATCTGGAGCCCAAAATTCACTGAAAACGTGTGCCAGCCGGTAGCAAACTGGGCCAAGCTGCCACGGAATGGTGGTACCGCCTGCCGTCCGGCACTTTGAAGCCCGCCGGTGCTATAATTCCTATCGTCCACGCATGTTTTCCCCTGCCTCAAACCGCACGTTGCATTTAAATCTGGAGCCCAAAATTCACTGAAAACGTGTGCCAGCCGGTAGCAAACTGGGCCAAGCTGCCACGGAATGGTGGTACCGCCTGCCGTCCGGCACTTTGAAGCCCGCCGGTGCTATAATTCCTATCGTCCACGCATGTTTTCCCCTGCCTCAAACCGCACGTTGCATTTAAATCTGGAGCCCAAAATTCACTGAAAACGTGTGCCAGCCGGTAGCAAACTGGGCCAAGCTGCCACGGAATGGTGGTACCGCCTGCCGTCCGGCACTTTGAAGCCCGCCGGTGCTATAATTCCTATCGTCCACGCATGTTTTCCCCTGCCTCAAACCGCACGTTGCATTTAAATCTGGAGCCCAAAATTCACTGAAAACGTGTGCCAGCCGGTAGCAAACTGGGCCAAGCTGCCACGGAATGGTGGTACCGCCTGCCGTCCGGCACTTTGAAGCCCGCCGGTGCTATAATTCCTATCGTCCACGCATGTTTTCCCCTGCCTCAAACCGCACGTTGCATTTAAATCTGGAGCCCAAAATTCACTGAAAACGTGTGCCAGCCGGTAGCAAACTGGGCCAAGCTGCCACGGAATGGTGGTACCGCCTGCCGTCCGGCACTTTGAAGCCCGCCGGTGCTATAATTCCTATCGTCCACGCATGTTTTCCCCTGCCTCAAACCGCACGTTGCATTTAAATCTGGAGCCCAAAATTCACTGAAAACGTGTGCCAGCCGGTAGCAAACTGGGCCAAGCTGCCACGGAATGGTGGTACCGCCTGCCGTCCGGCACTTTGAAGCCCGCCGGTGCTATAATTCCTATCGTCCACGCATGTTTTCCCCTGCCTCAAACCGCACGTTGCATTTAAATCTGGAGCCCAAAATTCACTGAAAACGTGTGCCAGCCGGTAGCAAACTGGGCCAAGCTGCCACGGAATGGTGGTACCGCCTGCCGTCCGGCACTTTGAAGCCCGCCGGTGCTATAATTCCTATCGTCCACGCATGTTTTCCCCTGCCTCAAACCGCACGTTGCATTTAAATCTGGAGCCCAAAATTCACTGAAAACGTGTGCCAGCCGGTAGCAAACTGGGCCAAGCTGCCACGGAATGGTGGTACCGCCTGCCGTCCGGCACTTTGAAGCCCGCCGGTGCTATAATTCCTATCGTCCACGCATGTTTTCCCCTGCCTCAAACCGCACGTTGCATTTAAATCTGGAGCCCAAAATTCACTGAAAACGTGTGCCAGCCGGTAGCAAACTGGGCCAAGCTGCCACGGAATGGTGGTACCGCCTGCCGTCCGGCACTTTGAAGCCCGCCGGTGCTATAATTCCTATCGTCCACGCATGTTTTCCCCTGCCTCAAACCGCACGTTGCATTTAAATCTGGAGCCCAAAATTCACTGAAAACGTGTGCCAGCCGGTAGCAAACTGGGCCAAGCTGCCACGGAATGGTGGTACCGCCTGCCGTCCGGCACTTTGAAGCCCGCCGGTGCTATAATTCCTATCGTCCACGCATGTTTTCCCCTGCCTCAAACCGCACGTTGCATTTAAATCTGGAGCCCAAAATTCACTGAAAACGTGTGCCAGCCGGTAGCAAACTGGGCCAAGCTGCCACGGAATGGTGGTACCGCCTGCCGTCCGGCACTTTGAAGCCCGCCGGTGCTATAATTCCTATCGTCCACGCATGTTTTCCCCTGCCTCAAACCGCACGTTGCATTTAAATCTGGAGCCCAAAATTCACTGAAAACGTGTGCCAGCCGGTAGCAAACTGGGCCAAGCTGCCACGGAATGGTGGTACCGCCTGCCGTCCGGCACTTTGAAGCCCGCCGGTGCTATAATTCCTATCGTCCACGCATGTTTTCCCCTGCCTCAAACCGCACGTTGCATTTAAATCTGGAGCCCAAAATTCACTGAAAACGTGTGCCAGCCGGTAGCAAACTGGGCCAAGCTGCCACGGAATGGTGGTACCGCCTGCCGTCCGGCACTTTGAAGCCCGCCGGTGCTATAATTCCTATCGTCCACGCATGTTTTCCCCTGCCTCAAACCGCACGTTGCATTTAAATCTGGAGCCCAAAATTCACTGAAAACGTGTGCCAGCCGGTAGCAAACTGGGCCAAGCTGCCACGGAATGGTGGTACCGCCTGCCGTCCGGCACTTTGAAGCCCGCCGGTGCTATAATTCCTATCGTCCACGCATGTTTTCCCCTGCCTCAAACCGCACGTTGCATTTAAATCTGGAGCCCAAAATTCACTGAAAACGTGTGCCAGCCGGTAGCAAACTGGGCCAAGCTGCCACGGAATGGTGGTACCGCCTGCCGTCCGGCACTTTGAAGCCCGCCGGTGCTATAATTCCTATCGTCCACGCATGTTTTCCCCTGCCTCAAACCGCACGTTGCATTTAAATCTGGAGCCCAAAATTCACTGAAAACGTGTGCCAGCCGGTAGCAAACTGGGCCAAGCTGCCACGGAATGGTGGTACCGCCTGCCGTCCGGCACTTTGAAGCCCGCCGGTGCTATAATTCCTATCGTCCACGCATGTTTTCCCCTGCCTCAAACCGCACGTTGCATTTAAATCTGGAGCCCAAAATTCACTGAAAACGTGTGCCAGCCGGTAGCAAACTGGGCCAAGCTGCCACGGAATGGTGGTACCGCCTGCCGTCCGGCACTTTGAAGCCCGCCGGTGCTATAATTCCTATCGTCCACGCATGTTTTCCCCTGCCTCAAACCGCACGTTGCATTTAAATCTGGAGCCCAAAATTCACTGAAAACGTGTGCCAGCCGGTAGCAAACTGGGCCAAGCTGCCACGGAATGGTGGTACCGCCTGCCGTCCGGCACTTTGAAGCCCGCCGGTGCTATAATTCCTATCGTCCACGCATGTTTTCCCCTGCCTCAAACCGCACGTTGCATTTAAATCTGGAGCCCAAAATTCACTGAAAACGTGTGCCAGCCGGTAGCAAACTGGGCCAAGCTGCCACGGAATGGTGGTACCGCCTGCCGTCCGGCACTTTGAAGCCCGCCGGTGCTATAATTTCTATCGTCCACGCATGTTTGAGAATGATAATATATATGTGCACATGTCCGTAATTTTATCATTCTCAATGAATATATATGTGCACACAAACTCGACATTGTCGAGTATTTGACAACTTAGGCATTGCGCCTAGAAAAAGGTGCCCCACCCGTCGATGTCGAAATCGCCGAAGGAGTACACTCCCTGATACAGGTCTCCCCTGTAGTTGGGAGGCTCGCCTGTATACATTTTGGTGTTCCACTTGGCCCCGCCGTTCTCCGCAGCAGCCAGGAACTCCTGCTGGGCCTCAGCCCTCAGGCGCATCATTCATACATTGGGAGAGCCCGGAATTTCCGTGCTCTCCACCACCACTCTCGCCTGATTGTCAGGCACGCATTGGTAAGCAGGGTTCAAATCTGAATCGGGTGGCACCAGATCGATCCTGCCATTGCCGAACGCAATGACACCTGCACCCCACTGTGCAGAAGGTCCGAGCAACTCTACATCAATTCTGATGTTTGCAGCGTGCTCATTTTTGTCGACCATCACATAGGTATGCCGAGAACCGAAAATATCGCTCTGCTCCATTTGTGACAGTGTTAAATTTTGGCAAGCTTGGCTGCTTGCAATCGACAGGAAATTAGTGACCCCGACAGCCAGACGCGCAAGGGTTATCACTGCAGGTAGAACCCAAAATTTGTCGATAAGGAGTAATGGAAGGGCACGACCACCAGTCACTACTATTCGCTTCACCGGACACCTTTTTCAGCTTCCGGTTAAAATTGAGCAAGAGCAGCGGCGATTAGATACTAAAAATTGCGTTATTGGTTCGTACCGTACCCAGACAAAAATGTCAGTGACGCAATTGTACTAGGCGGAATGACGCCTGTGCCCGGCAAATGAGTATTTATTGCTCCAACCCTACAAAAAACTTGTTCCGGAGCTGCTCGAAGCGAAGAGCACTGCCAGGGATCGGACCCGAGCCAGATTTGAGTGCGGAACATGATGGCTGGCCTACCTCACTCCGAACATCAATGTGGACCCGGGTTCGAATCCTGTCATTGCTATTCTCTTCGAACAGTTCCGGAACGATTTTTTTGTGGGGG
This sequence comes from Mesostigma viride, assembly GCA_009746045.1. NCBI lineage: Eukaryota > Viridiplantae > Streptophyta > Mesostigmatophyceae > Mesostigmatales > Mesostigmataceae > Mesostigma > Mesostigma viride. The sequence continues at coordinate 2,126,117 of RPFO01000389.1, read as the reverse complement.
TTGAGCAACAAATTCTCGACACTTGCAGAAACAACTGTCGAATAGATTGTGCAAAAAAATATCGAAATCCTTATCATTATTTAAATATACACCATAAAATTATGTTGCAGTAAGAAATCGGTTTTCTCTGAATATAGTTGAATTAACGCATGCGGGAAAGATAGGGCCGCTATGCCTTGGCCTGGATGTGGAAGGCTGTCTGCGACATGGGCTGACTGATTCGATCTGTACAAAGGGTTTCCTGTTCGCCCGAATTCTCCTTGGATGACCCGGTTGTTTATAAGGGTCGGTGGCTATTAATTAGTGGTCCGAGAAAACTAATTGTAGGTGTTATACGACTTGCTTGCAAAGATTCGTGTTTGGTTGCACCAGCTGAGGTTAGGTGGGGACCTGTAGGGTCGGCTGGCTGCGTAACGAATCTTTGGCTGATTTGTTTTCTTTAGTGAGTCGTGATTAATTATTGTATAGTGGATTCGGACCGGCCCAAGGGGGTCGATGGGCGAGTTTATTGTTTGCCAAACTTGGGAACCTTGTACAACTACCTGTACGGTTAACGCACTAGCCTGGGGGTGCGTGGCCACGTTGTTTGTAGTGGCGTTTTCAACACTGTTCAGGCCGGCGTGTGACGCATGCTGGTGTTACTGCATGCTGGTATTTAGGATGATGTCAGCTTGTGTGTCGGCGGGGCATGCCTTAAGCAAGCTAGGCAGGCAATTATCCGCAATTGTTTCTTTCACAATGGCGGCAATGGCCGCCTGTGCAAAATTGCACATTCTAGCGCGGGTTGCATCTGTCTTGTAGCCGAGGCAGATGGTGGCACAACCGCTAAGTTGTCCGACCAAGCATAGTATAATTGGTCGTGCAACGGAAAGAAAATTTAAATTTACCCCCATGTCGTTTTTCCCCGGCTGCGGGTCTTTTTGACGTGGGCGACTTGGATGGGGCGCTACTTCGGCGGTTTGACCAGCTTCGGCGGAGCTGTTCATAAGTTACTAAAACAGCTCTAGTGTCACATCGCAGGCTTGCCACCTTGCGATGGTGCGTGGGAAGTGACCTGGACTCAAAAGGTCCTGAACCAGGTTCCTGTCAGCAACCACCTGTTTTTTTCATAAATTATTTTTTGTGGCGGCAGGTCAGTTGTCCAGCTGCCCCTGCCGAGGAGGGGTAGTTGGGGACAATAGGAGCCGCGCGAGAGTTGCGCTCCGAAGCTAGAAATTTCCCTATTGCGAGACTCGAGTTGGGGAGGGCGTCTTAGGGAGGCGAGGCTACGCCAGACCTTTGTCGTTCCTTTTCGTCTCAGCACCTGCTGCGCGGCTCAGTCTATTATGGTGTCGTAAAACCTCTTTCCTTTTTGGACGGTTCCGGAATTGCGAAATGCTGGCTCTTTTTTGGGGCTTGCTTTTGGGGTGGTCACCGGCTTGTGTCGCATTGAACCAGCGGGCCCCTGCGGGGGTTAATATAGCCTAGCGCGGGCTGAGTCGCCATTTAAGATGTTGCGACACGCTCTTTCGCGCACGGTGGTCATGAGTTTAATCGGCGCAATGGGGTTGGCGCCAGGGGGGGGTAATTGGGTGGAGGCTTCTTGCTTCCGCGTGCGGATTGAGAAACCTTAAGGCCACTGTTAACTGCTGCATTTGTGGCAGGGCTCCACTTATTGTATTCAATCAAATGCTGGTCTTCTTGGGAGCTCAGTGATCTTAATCGGTTTTCTCTGAATATAGTTTAATTAACGCATGCGGGAAAGATAGGGCCGCTATGCATGCCTTGGCCTGGATGTGGAAGGCTGTCTGCGACATGGGCTGACTGATTCGATCTGTACAAAGGGTTTCCTGTTCGCCCGAATTCTCCTTGGATGACCCGGTTGTTTATAAGGGTCGGTGGCTATTAATTAGTGGTCCGAGAAAACTAATTGCAGGTGTTATACGACTTGCTTGCAAAGATTCGTGTTTGGTTGCACCAGCTGAGGTTAGGTGGGGACCTGTAGGGTCGGCTGGCTGCGTAACGAATCTTTGGCTGATTTGTTTTCTTTAGTGAGTCGTGATTAATTATTGTATAGTGGATTCGGACCGGCCCAAGGGGTCGATGGGCGAGTTTATTGTTTGCCAAACTTGGGAACCTTGTACAACTACCTGTACGGTTAACGCACTAGCCTGGGGGTGCGTGGCCACGTTGTTTGTAGTGGCGTTTTCAACACTGTTCAGGCCGGCGTGTGACGCATGCTGGTGTTACTTAATTTAGGATGATGTCAGCTTGTGTGTCGGCGGGCCATGCCTTAAGCAAGCTAGGCAGGCAATTATCCGCAATTGTTTCTTTCCCCTCCCTCCCACCCTGGAGGCTTCTTGCTTCCGCGTGCGGATTGAGAAACCTTAAGGCCACTGTTAACTGCTGCATTTGTGGCAGGGCTCCACTTATTGTATTCAATCAAATGCTGGTCTTCTTGGGAGCTCAGTGATCTTAACCCTTAGTCGGGAGGACCATTTTTGGCACTTTCAGACCCCTGAAAATGAGAAAAATCATAACTCACAGGCCACAACTCCAAATGCCCCCAACCAAGATGCTAGGAGTATCTACACTTCAAGGGCTTTCAGAATATGCAATAATACCACGGGTTTATCGAAGCATTTGGATGATAGCTCCAGTCAAACTTGGCCAAAAGACGATCTTTTTTCCCCAAGGAAAAGTGAACCCCCACCTAACTTCCCAGGGAGGGTATGGAACCTCAACAACAACATTGGACAACTTAGTTGGATAGTCCAATGGTGCTTTCCTTGGGTCAGACCACCCGGATAACCCATTAGACCTATATAAGGTGCTCGTACTTGTGTGTGGGTTACGCGCGCGTAAACAGCCATCTATGACATGCAATACAAGAATGCATTATAACAAGCTATAAAAGATTGCCAAAGGTGCTGGAATACAAACATGCTGCCTACCTGCATTAACGAAATGATATGCTCCAAAGAAATGCCATAAACTGGTCACTTTCAGGGCTAATACCCCCCTTTACAGCAGGCATGGAGGCTTGCTGAAAGGTGCACTAAAAATCTCGTCAAATATAATGCATGGGATACGTATTCCGCTGCAAAGGACACGCAAACACGTTGCCGTACCTGGCTCGTTCACGTCCTGCCCGGATTTCACTGGCCGGGACCCTCATATCTCACACATACCATTGCTTTACAGGCATAGGTCGCCATAGCCGCATCATGCATGCATCCTTTATTATTACAAGGTTGATGCTCCGTTCAAATATTACCTGTAAACGCGTCCGCATTCCCAGCAAACGCATCAGCGGACATCCGGTACCAAATCTGGATGCTTGGGCTGGCGCAGACTGCCCGGCCATGAGGATAAAATGGAAATATGATAAGCGATTACTCATCTGGCACTGACGACCCAGAAGGCAGTATTTTCCTACCTGAATTTTCCCAATCCTACAAGTTTGGCCATGCCTGACCTACGAAAATCACGCATAGTCATTCTGAGCAAAATTCTGAACCGTTTCTAGCCTCGACACGCGAAATTTCCGTGAGAACGGCATGCTGGCAGCCATATCTAGTTACGCGCGCGCGCGAGTGAAAATTTCCCGCCAAAGTCACGTGATACCTGCTCAATGCACGTTGTAATTACCAGGCTATGGCGAATATTACCCCCAAACCTATGCATCACCCTCGTCCCTAAGTGTCCCCGGACCCACCGGACAACTGTCCTCCGTCACAAGTGGCGCGGCGCGAAATTCGACCGTTTGTCAAACCACCCGACAGGTCGGGTGGTTTCCCGACTAAGGGTTAATAACTGTTAATTGAAGGCCGCAAAAACTTATCAACTATCCTTAAACTTGACCACAGAAAGATCTCGAAAAATATAAACAATATATGCGGGCACCTTTTTACACCCTACTGAAGCCCCACTCTATAGATATAATACGAGCCGAAACTAGGGCGTCGTCTACCCGCAGCGAGACCCCAATTTCTAGTTTAAGTCGGTGCCGGCCCCTCCGGGGCTTCATCCTTGATCACCAGCGTAGTAAGCCACTTGTCGAGCTCCTTGCTCATCCTGATGTCGGCACACATTCCGTCGAGCGGGGTGATGCTACGTATAAATACATGTGGGGGGGTGCTGCTACGTATCAATACATGTGGGGGGTTGCTGGCATGAATAAATAAATGTGGGGGGGTGCTGTCATGAATAATTAAATGTGGGGGCGTGCTGGCATGAATAAATGAATGCGGGGGGGTGCTGCTACGTATACATGCATGAGGGGGGTTGCTGGCATGAATAAATGAATGTGGGGGGTTGCTGGCATGAATAAATAAATGTGGGGGGGTGATGGCATGAATAATTAAATGTGGGGGGATGCTGCTACGTATAAATGCATGTGGGGGTTTGCTGGCATGAATAAATAAATGTGGGGCGTTGCTGGCATGAATAAATAAATGTGGGGGGTGCTGCTACGTATAAATGCATGTGGGGGGTTGCTGGCATGAATAAATAAATGTTGGGGGGTGCTGGCATGAATAATTAAATGTGGGGGGTGCTGCTACGTATAAATGCATGTGGGGCGTTGCTGGCATGAATAAATAAATGTGGGGGGGTGATGCTACGTATAAATACATGTGGGGGGTTGATGCTACGTATCAATACATGTGGGGGGTTGCTGGCATGAATAAATAAATGTGGGGGGTTGCTGGCATGAATAATTACATGTGGGGGCGTGCTGGCATGAATAAATGAATGTGGGGGGTGCTGCTACGTATACATGCATGTGGGGGGTTGCTGGCATGAAAAAATAAATGTGGGGGTTGCTGGCATGAATAAATGAATGTGGGGGGTGATGGCATGAATAATTAAATGTGGGGGGGTGCTCCTACGTATAAATGCATGTGGGGGGTTGCTGGCATGAATAAATAAATGTGGGGGGGTGCTGTCATGAATAAATAAATGTGGGGGGGTGCTGCTACGTATAAATGCATGTGGGGGGTTGCTGGCATGAATAAATGAATGTGGGGGGGTGATGGCATGAATAATTTAATGTGGGGGGGTGATGGCATGAATAATTTAATGTGGGGGGTGATGGCATGAATTATTAAATGTGGGGGGTGCTGCTACGTATAAATAAATGTGGGGGGTTGCTGGCATGAATAAATAAATGTGGGGGGGGTGCTGGCATGAATAAATAAATGTGGGGGGGTGCTGTCATGAATAATTAAATGTGGGGGGTTGCTGGCATGAATAATTAAATGTGGGGGGGTTGCTGGCATGAATAAATAAATGTGGGGGGGTGATGGCATGTTTAAATAAATGTGGGGGGGTGCTGCTACGTATAAATGCATGTGGGGGGTTGCTGGCATGAATAAATGCATGTGGGGGGATGTAACAACCAAATGTTACATCCAAAGTTTTCCTACTGTTGAATCTTATTATGAGTTCTTTAGGACAATTATTTGAGAAGTTAGGAGGCTTCGACGTCTGATAGATATTGGGCCTGCTGAGATCTGTCGAATCTATTGTTCTACCCTCAGTGGTCGTGGCCTGATCCACGTAGGGTACTTTGCATGGTGTTGTTTAGTCAGTCATAGATTCTCTGCAGTACCGTTGTACCTGGTGGATTTGGTTCCAGGTCATTGAGATTTCGTATGTGCTGGCTTTGTGTTGTGTGGAGGATTCGGAGGTTAAGATCTTATCTTGAGTGATCCTCACTTTTGATTGGTCCTTCCGGGTTAGGGTTGGATGGATGCTGCGTGCACGATGACTTTTATCCTGTTTGGGCGGCCGTGCATGTGTGCGTACGTGAGAGCTAAAGCTATGGTGTAATTCAAGGGTTTCCTTGTTTCATCAATCAAACAACCCTTGCCAAAAGTCAACTATAACTTCAACAGATAGTCGACTTGGATATAACTTGTCTGTTGTGTCTAACAAGGGTGGGGACTCATTCCCTTAACTGTTGAAGATCCATCTTCATTGCTTCTCTGGACGTGAAGTTATCTGTCGCGACTCCAACCCAGGTATAAAGATCTTTTCACGCTAATGTTGATACTGAGGCTGTTGCAAACACAACATTTTTAGTCGTTACATTGGTATCGGAGGTTTCTACCTAGGTGTTGGTTGTCTTGACAGTATTAGTTCACGATTAACAATGGAATTCTTGCCAGACCCAGAGAGGGTACGTTATGCTGTGTATTCGGACAGTTCTTAAGAGTGTGACTCATCCTTATGTGACAGTCTTGCTCTGAGAACTGCCTTGAGCCCATAAGTCTCTAACGTTCCCCAGTCCGGCATGCGCGACCCATGGAGTGATGAGTAACCCGGAGACACAACCACCGTTATCAAGTAAGAGAGTTGAAGATGCAACCACATCTTTAGCAGCTCAACGGACGACCGGTGATGAAAGGGTTTCATCATCTACTCCCAGACGTCAACTATTTGGAGATACCACCTTAATGTCTGCTTCCCGCAGATATTCGCTGTCGGTCGGCCCAAAGTTCTCCATCTTGCCCCTCGGTGTGCAACCAGGCGAGCCCTCCCTGCGTGGCATTGGTAGAGGTGGACCACGGTTCTCCAACGTGGGGACACGCGTTCGCCAGCACCCGAATACGGTTCGGCTATTCGTTTTGGCTACAACACGGTGCCGGGGCGAGACGGCACTCGGCTAGCGGCTGACGAGCTGACAGCGGAGAAAATTCGATTACAACATGAACGTGAGGAAGCTGCGAGAGCTAGAAGTGTGGCGGAAGCGCTGGAGAAGAGTGTGGGTAGGACTATTGCGCGTGTGCAGCAACTTGAGTCGCAAGGGCAGGCGGGCGATGGAGAGTCTGTTTTCGTGGATCAACCGTCTCCAACACTGGGTATACGAAGGGTATATGCGGTTGACGCTCCTTTTGTTGATGAAGGGACAGATGCACAGGGGCATGAGCCTCCACGGCTCTCGGTGGCTGCGACATTGCCGGAGAGTCAGAATGCACCACACGCCCCAGTGATGGAGCTCACGTCTTTGTATCCTCGTACTGTTCCTTTTCCCAAGGTGGAGTCGGTAGACAAGCTATCGCTGACCAACCTTACCCATCGCAGCTTCGACCATTTCTCCACCAAGTTTCAGGATGTCTTCGCTATCCACTTCGCCAACTACGGGCCCAAGGCAGAGGAACGTCTCACGATGGACATCCAGAAGAGAATGGTTAGGCAGCGGATGAGCGACAGTGCCAGCGACCGTTTTGATGAGTTTTTGCGTTCTGTGGCTGGACGTGCGTGTACCGACCTCCCCTCTCTCCTATTGGGCTTTCGCCGGTTTCTGTTACCCCAGGATCAGCTTCGCATGGATCGGGACGCACTGGCTAACTGTACGCAGGCTGGTTTGACGCTGCCACAGTTCGTGGAGCAATTCACCAACCTTAGAGCCAAGATTCCCCAATGCTCTGACGCAGAGGCGCTTCACAGACTACTGCATGGCATGGCTCCACACGTGCGACTGGATGTGGACAAGCACTTCTCCCAGTTCGACTACGTGGACTGGCAATGGGACAAGGTGTTGTCTTATGTGCTCACCCTTTGTCGTGTGCCTGCTTTTTCTGTCAAGTGGGAGCCTGTGGCCACGCCAGTGCCACCCATCAAGAAGTCCCTGAACCAGCTGGATGACCTCCTGGGGGAGCTCAATGCCTTGGATCCCACCCAGGGTAACTGTTTTATCTGCAACCAGCCAGGTCACTTTGCACGGGACTGCCCTAGACGGGACCAGTTTCCCCCTGCCACGAGAGGACCTTTTGGCGCCCTGCCATCTCCCAGGCCACCCAACCTTCCTCCTGGCGTTCCTGCTGGCGATCACCGGATGCAGCCAGGGTTCCAGCCCAACTTCCAGCCCTCTGGGAGGTTCCAGTCCCGCGCTCGGCCCTTCAGCAGACAGGATAAGCGTAGGATGGTGAACGCTCTCATGCAGCTGCTGGCAGATGAGGAGGATGGGGGGACGAGGATGAGCCTCCAGCACCACCTGAGCAGCTTCCACCATCGGGCAGTGGAGCACTCCCAGACCCACCTGAGTCAAAAAACTAGTTGGGTCCCCAGGTCATCCTTCTGTCATGGCCAGGTCTGACCTGCCTGCTGTTGACGTTAGGCCAGTGAACACTGTGGGTGCTTCTGACCCTGCTGTCCCTGTGGGTCCTCCTGTACCAGGTCACTTACTCAAGTTTCAGGCTAGGCTCCTCAACGTGCCAGTCCCCTTGGCTCAGCCAGCTTGCTTGTTTATGATTGATTCTGGTGCTGGCAGTAATTATATTGCTGCATCCTTGGTGCAGGAGTTGAAGTTGCCTGTGTTGGCCCACCCCACACCTGTCATGGTGCAGTATTCTGATGGCAGGAGAAGCTGCTCACCTGGCTATGTGCAGCTCATCTTCCAAGTTTGTTCATCCCAGACTTTGGAAGTGACAGCAGATGTCATTCCCCTCACGGCAGCAGATGTGATTTTGGGGATCCCATGGTTGTCTGACACCAATCCTGCTATTTCTTGGCCTGACAGGGTGGTCCAGTTCAAGGATGGGACAGTGTGGGATGCTACCTGTGTGTTGCCAGGGGGGAGAAGAACAGCCACTGAGTGCTGTTCCACACAGACAGCTGTCAATGATGGCAAGGGAGGGGAAGCAGGTGCGAAAGGGGTGGATCAAGAGCCGACTTTGGAGGAGAAACGGGCTGCCCTACTGAAGCATGTGTGGTCTGCCAAGCATACTCTGTCTTATTTGGCCACCTATCCAGTGGAACACATCTTTTTCCTGCATTTGGTGCCTAATGAACCTGAGTCTGCTAGTGGTCATTCTGTCAATGCTGTCAGTTCTACTGTCACCACTGAGCAACAACAGCAGCATGATGCCTTGTTGGACAGGTATGGAGCCATCTTTGAGGACAAGATGCCCCAGTATCCTCCTGAGGGACCCATCACACATGTCATCAAGTTGGTAGAGGGTGCTCGTCCTCCTTTTGTGCCTATGTACAGGATGGGCCCTGCAGAGATGGCAGAGCTGAAGACCATACTTATTGGCCTGTTGGAGGCTGGTCTGATCCTCCCAGCTAACAGTCCTTTCAGTTCTGGGTGTTTGCTTGTACCCAAGCATGATGGGGGGTGGAGGTTGTGCATTGACCTGAGGGGACTGAACAAGGTGACTGTCAAGTCCAGGTACCCTCTGCCCAGAATTGATGAGTTGCTGGAGAGGACTGCAGGAGCTGCCTTCTTTACCAAGTTTGACCTCAGGCATGCTTTCTGGCAGATCAGGGTGGCTACTGAGGACATCCCCAAGACGGCCTTTTCTACCCCATGGGGACAGTTCCAGTGGACAGTAATGCCCATGGGTGCCTCTAACAGTCCTGCCACTATGCAGATGTTTGTCAATGCCATCTTTGGCCACCTGACTGGAAATGCCCTGCCCCAGATCTCACCTGACCTTCGCAACCCCAGGTTCAAGGACATTGCCCACTTGTGTGACACTACCAGGGTGGTCTTCAGGACTTGTGTGGTCGTCTACCTGGACGACATTCTGGTACACTCTCGTACCTTCAGGGAGCACCTGGAGAACGTGGAGGAGGTCCTTAAGGTGATCCATCAGTATCATCTGTCGGTGAAGAGGTCCAAGGTGGAGTGGGGCCAAGAGGTGAAGTTTCTGGGCTACCAGCTGAGCGCTGCAGGTATGACTCCTGAGGCCAGCAAGGTCTCTGCTGTTTTGGAGTGGCCTGTGTTGAAGTCAGCTCAGGATGTCAGATCCTTTCTGGGCCTGGTGGGCTGGTACCGACGGTTCATCCCTGACATGGCGGCCATCTCTGGTCCCCTGTTAGCCCTGCTCAAGAAGGATGTTCCCTTTGAGTGGACTGCAGCATGCCAGCAAGCTTTTGATGTGTTGAAGCAGAAGCTTACCACTGCTCCCTTGTTGGTGGGCCCCAACCCAGACTTGCCATACCAGGTTAGGTCTGATGCCTCACAGGGTGCTATTGGTGCAGTACTAATGCAAGATCATGGTAAGGGCCCTCAACCAGTGGAATACATGTCCAGGAGTATGACGTCTGCAGAACGTAACTACCCTGTTCATGAGCAGAGCTGTGGGATTGGTGGTGGCCTGTCACAAGTGGGAACACCTACTGAAGGGGGCCAGTTTTCTGTGGCCAGCAGCGCCAAGGATGGGCAGGGCAACGAGTCTATTACCCTGATGACTGACCACAGGCCCTTGGTACATGTGTTGGAACAGACCCGGATGAGTAAGAGGATGGCTGGATGGATGGAGTTCCTGGGGGGGTTTGGACCTTTCTCTGTGAGGTACATTCCTGGTACGCAGAATGTGGTGCCTGACGCCCTGTCCAGGAGGAGGGATTTGATGGGAAGTTTTCATGAGGACTTGGACATCTGTGCTGCCCTGATTTCTGTGGTAGAGTGTGGAGCCTTGACTAGAGCTCAGGCCAACAACCAGAAGGTTTCTCAACTGTTGACACCACCTGTAGGGAATAACGGTGGTCCCGTGATGCTCATCGACCAGGGCTCTGTCCCAGAGTTGACAGGCGTCCAGGAGGGTGTCCAGTCACTGTCTGACAGTCTTAGGAGAAGTCCTGAAGGTGTGGTGCCCACTCCCACAGTGCAGCCAGGTGAGGGAGGCCCTGCTAGGCGCAGCAGAGGTAGGCCCAGGAAGTGGGTCATGGACCCTGTGTTGGTAGGCCGGTCCAAGGTGTTGGCCTCTCAGGTGATGGCAAGGTCAAAAGGGCCTATAGCTACTACTGTCTCATCCAAGCAGTTGGTGGCTAGCCCTGGGCAGGAAGAGGAGATGCAGATGCAGCCCCTGGGACCTGACAAGGACCTGGTGTTGCCTAATCCTTTAAATATTTCCCTGCTGGACGTCATCAAGGCCTTCACCAAGACGGAGGACATGGCTACTGCAGCTATCCAGAGGGGCAACTTTGGCAATAGACCTGTAGAATACTGGGAGGGCGTTCTGTATGTTCACACTCATGATGCAGAGCACACGGTGACTAGAAAAGTGTATGTGCCTGAGATGGCCATTCCCACAGTGTTACATTGTTTCCATGACGATGTGACTGCGTGTCATCCTGGTTATGCTAAGCTACTTCATGAGGTGCAGCAGAGGTTTTGGTGGCCTGGCCTTTATCAGGATGTTAAGGCCTATGTGGATTCTTGTGACTCCTGCCAGAGAAATAAGGTCAGGAACCAAGCCACGCCCATCTTTCCCATGGCTATGCCCATTCCCCTGCGCCCTTGGATCAGTGTGACTATGGATTTTATCTGTGGTCTTCCCATGTCAGATGGTGGCAATGACAGGATCCTTGTGGTCATGGACAGGCTTCCAGGATGTGCCATCTGATTCCTTGCAATACTCATCTCACCGCTGCACAGTGTGTGGATTTGTTTATGAAGGAGATCTACCGTCTGCACGGCATGCCTAGAGTGATCATCACTGATCAGGACCCCCTTTGGCTGTCAGGGTTTTGGAAGTCATTCTTTGACATCCTAGACACTAAGCTGGCATTCGGTGTGGCATACAGGTGTGCCAGTACTGGGGCGGTGGAGAGGATGAACAGAATTGTCAGGGAGTGTCAAAAGCACTATTGTACCACGACAACAAGGACTGGGACAAGAAGCTACCTTTCATAGAGTTCGCAATCAACAACTCTCCTCTGGCTCCTCACCAGATGTCCCCCTTCGTGATCTGCAATGGCCAGTGTCCCTTGACACCATTCGACTTGGAACTGCCTGACAGAGACGCTGAAGGCCCTTTCCAGCGACGTCTTGGTTCAGTCCAGCAGTTGTTGGCTTCCTTCCAGGAGGCTCACAGCATTGTGGCTACCCAGCTGTTGAGGACACAGGACAAGTACCTGACTAACGCCTGGCAGCAAACGGTGGCCAGTCATTCCTTTGTAGCTCCTGGGGACTTGGTGTGTTGGAAGCCAACAGAGTGCTGCCTGAGAAGGAGCAATGCAGGAAACTGCAACCACTCTGGTTGGGTCCTTACCCAGTGTTGGCAACCTTCCACTATGGTACAGTGGTCCAGGTCCAAGTGCCTTCTCACTGGAAGCTCAGGAATAATATTTTTCACCTAGCCCAGCTGAAGCTGTACAGGCGCAACACCTTACCAGGCAGATTGTCTGCCCCTTTGCCTTATGAATTGGATTCTGAGGGGGAGAAGATCTATGAAGTGGAGCGGTTGTTGGCTCACAGGGTGAAGGGGAAAGGTCGTACCAAACAGTTGCAGTTTAAGGTACACTGGAAGGGAGAGCTAGAGGTGACTGCTACGTGGCTGTGGTTGTCTGATCTCACCAACAGTCACTCTGCTGTACTAGAGTATTGTCAGCGTCATGGTATCACCTTGCCTGAGTGGTATGTCATGGGCTCTGAGCGGTGTGCTCCCCTTCATAGCTCCCAGTGAGCACTGCTAACACCTCTTTTTGGTGTTTTGTGTCTGTGGTTGCCAGCCATGGCCGACTCCCATCCTGAGGGGACACCCAGGCCACCTGCACGAACCCAAGAGGACGTGAGGGCTACGTATGTCTTTCAGCACGACTACGCTGGCCCCAGAGCCACGGGCCCTTCGATCCAGGAAGACGCTGGGTTTGTGGAAGCCCATTTTCTCAATCTGTTCCAGCGTATGGTACATGATCAGCAACGGCACGAGCAGCGTCACGGGGCCTTGATAACCAGGTTGATTAATGTGGAGGGTCTGGTTACTCAGATGGCAGAACACTTGAGGGCTGGGCACATTCCAACTGTGGGTTCTGCTGTGCCTGCAGTTTCTGAGGCTCCAGTAGCTCAGGAGGCTATCCCCACCCCGGTGGTCTCAGTCCCCTCTCCTACGGAGGCTCCTCCACCCCCTAAGGTGGTGGTACACTTGCCCAGGTCAGCTGTCCCAACAAAACAGGTGGAGCAGTTCTTGGACCACCGTAATTGTGCTCCTGGACAGTGCGAGTGGTGTAAATCCTTGTACACAGCCATGCAGGCATTGGATCAGACAGTGGTGGAGGAGGGTGAACTAGTACCTGAGGGTATGGTAGAGTTGGCCCTTGACTGTCTGCCCCCCAGTCTCTGTGAGATTGGGTCACCTATGGTGGCTTACATTATGCACACCGTCTTTGCAGTGTACCCGTGGCCTTCGTTTGACATGAGGCCGGTGGAGGGCCAGGACTTGATGGAGGCTCTGCCCAGTGACCTGAGACTCGCCTTTGCAGGGCTCAAGCCAGTTGGATATTCCCAGACCTACACTGAGCTACTTGAGCAGGCTGTCAAGCAGGGAGAGTTTGACCTTACTCCGTCGTCCAACTGCTCTGTGATGTCTTGTTTTCCACAAAGGACAGCACAGTCTTTGTGGGGCTGCAGTTACCAAAGTTCCCTAACGAGCTGAGGGCCAGGCTCACACCTTTGAGGGTGCTGGTACCCATCTTGGGCGCCAGGTGGGGGCCTATCAAGGCCTTTCTACAGCTGTGGTGGGCCTATAGCAGCTGGCTATGTCGCCATAAGACTGCCAGTGGCTGGGTCTTCGATCCCCTCCGACAGGCTGTGGTCACTCTGTCCTACCCTGCCCAGTGCAGTAGGTTTTCAGCTGAGTTGGGCAAGGCTGCTGAGACCTGCTTGGATATTCAGGTCAGCAGGAACTGGCCAGATCTGGTGTCCATGGTGGAGCATTTCCCAGTGTTTGGAACGAGGGGAAGGATATGAAGAAGGGGGATTGGTTCACTCTGTGAAGGGTTCCAGGATGGTTGGAGATGGGCTGTGGAGTGAGGTGGGGATCCAGAATGGAGGCGACCAGTTCTGATGTCCAGTCCAGATTTCCAGCAATGACAGTTCTGAGTTCATGGTAGCTTTGCAGTTGTATTATCCAGGCATGGTTGCCTGTGTGTTAGTCACTTGATGACATTTCATCTGTGGGTGAATTTGTCTTATTCAGGGTTGACATGATCAGATGATACTGAGATAGGAGGCCCTTTGGGGATGTAAAAACCCACTTGCTTGTCCCAAGAGGTGGTGGACTTCCTGTTTATTGTTGTGTTGTTTTGTGGAGGTTGTTGTTTTATTCTTCTTGGCTTCTAGGAACTGGGAGTTCCTGTCTTGAGGGGGAGATATGTAACAACCAAATGTTACATCCAAAGTTTTCCTACTGTTGAATCTTATTATGAGTTCTTTAGGACAATTATTTGAGAAGTTAGGAGGCTTCGACGTCTGATAGATATTGGGCCTGCTGAGATCTGTCGAATCTATTGTTCTACCCTCATTGGTCGTGGCCTGATCCACGTAGGGTACTTTGCATGGTGTTGTTTAGTCAGTCATAGATTCTCTGCAGTACCGTTGTACCTGGTGGATTTGGTTCCAGGTCATTGAGATTTCGTATGTGCTGGCTTTGTGTTGTGTGGAGGATTCGGAGGTTAAGATCTTATCTTGAGTGATCCTCACTTTTGATTGGTCCTTCCGGGTTAGGGTTGGATGGATGCTGCGTGCACGATGACTTTTATCCTGTTTTGGGCGGCCGTGCATGTGTGCGTACGTGAGAGCTAAAGCTATGGTGTAATTCAAGGGTTTCCTTGTTTCATCAATCAAACAACCCTTGCCAAAAGTCAACTATAACTTCAACAGATAGTCGACTTGGATATAACTTGTCTGTTGTGTCTAACAAGGGTGGGGACTCATTCCCTTAACTGTTGAAGATCCATCTTCATTGCTTCTCTGGACGTGAAGTTATCTGTCGCGACTCCAACCCAGGTATAAAGATCTTTTCACGCTAATGTTGATACTGAGGCTGTTGCAAACACAACATTTTTTAGTCGTTACAGGGGGGTGCTGGCATGAATAAATAAATGTGGGGGCGTGCTGGCATGAATAATTAAATGTTGGGGGTTGCTGGCATGAATAAATGAATGTGGGGGGGTGCTGTCATGAATAATTAAATGTGGGGGGTTGCTGGCATGAATAAATAAATGTGGGGGGGTTGCTGGCATGAATAAATGAATGTGGGGCATTGCTGGCATGAATAAATAAATGTGGGGGGGTGATGCTACATATCAATACATGTGGGGGGTTGCTGGCATGAATAAATAAATGTGGGGGGGTGCTGTCATGAATAATTAAATGTGGGGGGTGCTGCTACGTATAAATGCATGTTGGGCGTTGCTGGCATGAATAAATAAATGTGGGGGGTGATGCTACGTATAAATACATGTGGGGGGGTGCTGCTACGTATCAATACATGTGGGGGGTTGCTGGCATGAATAAATAAATGTGGGGGGGTGCTGTCATGAATAATTAAATGTGGGGGCGTGCTGGCATGAATAAATGAATGCGGGGGGGTGCTGCTACGTATACATGCATGAGGGGGTTGCTGGCATGAATAAATGAATGTGGGGGGTTGCTGGCATGAATAAATAAATGTGGGGGGGTAATGGCATGAATAAATGAATGTGGGGGGATGCTGCTACGTATAAATGCATGTGGGGGGTTGCTGGCATGAATAAATAAATGTGGGGCGTTGCTGGCATGAATAAATAAATGTGGGGGGGTGCTGCTACGTATAAATGCATGTGGGGGGTTGCTGGCATGAATAAATAAATGTTGGGGGGTGCTGGCATGAATAAATAAATGTGGGGGGGTGCTGCTACGTATAAATGCATGTGGGGCGTTGCTGGCATGAATAAATGAATGTGGGGGGTGATGCTACGTATAAATACATGTGGGGGGTTGATGCTACGTATCAATACATGTGGGGGGTTGCTGGCATGAATAAATAAATGTGGGGGGTTGCTGGCATGAATAATTACATGTGGGGGCGTGCTGGCATGAATAAATGAATGTGGGGGGGTGCTGCTACGTATACATGCATGTGGGGGGTTGCTGGCATGAAAAAATAAATGTGGGGGGTTGCTGGCATGAATAAATGAATGTGGGGGGGTGATGGCATGAATAATTAAATGTGGGGGGGTGCTCCTACGTATAAATGCATGTGGGGGGTTGCTGGCATGAATAAATAAATGTGGGGGGGTGCTGTCATGAATAAATAAATGTGGGGGGGTGCTGCTACGTATAAATGCATGTGGGGGGTTGCTGGCATGAATAAATGAATGTGGGGGGGTGATGGCATGAATAATTTAATGTGGGGGGGGTGATGGCATGAATAATTTAATGTGGGGGGGTGATGGCATGAATTATTAAATGTGGGGGGTGCTGCTACGTATAAATAAATGTGGGGGGTTGCTGGCATGAATAAATAAATGTGGGGGGGGTGCTGGCATGAATAAATAAATGTGGGGGGGTGCTGTCATGAATAATTAAATGTGGGGGGTTGCTGGCATGAATAATTAAATGTGGGGGGGTGATGGCATGAATAAATAAATGTGGGGGGGTGATGGCATGAATAAATAAATGTGGGGGGTGCTGCTACGTATAAATGCATGTGGGGGGTTGCTGGCATGAATAAATGCATGTGGGGGGGTGCTGGCATGAATAATTAAATGTGGGGGGTTGCTGGCATGAATAATTAAATGTTGGGGGTTGCTGGCATGAATAAATGAATGTGGGGGGGTGCTGTCATGAATAATTAAATGTGGGGGGTTGCTGGCATGAAAAAATAAATGTGGGGGGTTGCTGGCATGAATAAATGAATGCGGGGGGTGATGGCATGAATAAATAAATGTGGGGGGTGATGCTACATATCAATACATGTGGGGGTTGCTGGCATGAATAAATAAATGTGGGGGGGTGCTGTCATGAATAATTAAATGTGGGGGGGTGCTGCTACGTATAAATGCATGTTGGGCGTTGCTGGCATGAATAAATAAATGTGGGGGTGATGCTACGTATCAATACATGTGGGGGGGTGCTGCTACGTATCAATACATGTGGGGGGTTGCTGGCATGAATAAATAAATGTGGGGGGGTGCTGTCATGAATAAATAAATGTGGGGGGTTGCTGGCATGAATAAATGAATGCGGGGGGGTGCTGCTACGTATACATGCATGAGGGGGGTTGCTGGCATGAATAAATGAATGTGGGGGGTTGCTGGCATGAATAAATAAATGTGGGGGGTGATGGCATGAATAAATGAATGTGGGGGGATGCTGCTACGTATAAATGCATGTGGGGGGTTGCTGGCATGAATAAATAAATGTGGGGCGTTGCTGGCATGAATAAATAAATGTGGGGGGGTGCTGCTACGTATAAATGCATGTGGGGGGTTGCTGGCATGAATAAATAAATGTTGGGGGGTGCTGGCATGAATAAAAAAATGTGGGGGGGTGCTGCTACGTATAAATGCATGTGGGGCGTTGCTGGCATGAATAAATAAATGTGGGGGGGTGATGCTACGTATAAATACATGTGGGGGGTTGATGCTACGTATCAATACATGTGGGGGGTTGCTGGCATGAATAAATAAATGTGGGGGGGTGCTGTCATGAATAATTAAATGTGGGGGGTTGCTGGCATGAATAATTACATGTGGGGGCGTGCTGGCATGAATAAATGAATGTGGGGGGGTGCTGCTACGTATACATGCATGTGGGGGTTGCTGGCATGAAAAAATAAATGTGGGGGGTTGCTGGCATGAATAAATGAATGTGGGGGGGTGATGGCATGAATAATTAAATGTGGGGGGGTGCTCCTACGTATAAATGCATGTGGGGGGTTGCTGGCATGAATAAATAAATGTGGGGGGGTGCTGTCATGAATAAATAAATGTGGGGGGGTGCTGCTACGTATAAATGCATGTGGGGGGTTGCTGGCATGAATAATAAATGAATGTGGGGGGTGATGGCATGAATAATTTAATGTGGGGGGGGTGATGGCATGAATAATTTAATGTGGGGGGTGATGGCATGAATTATTAAATGTGGGGGGTGCTGCTACGTATAAATAAATGTGGGGGGTTGCTGGCATGAATAAATAAATGTGGGGGGGGTGCTGGCATGAATAAATAAATGTGGGGGGGTGCTGTCATGAATAATTAAATGTGGGGGGTTGCTGGCATGAATAATTAAATGTGGGGGGGTTGCTGGCATGAATAAATAAATGTGGGGGGGTGATGGCATGAATAAATAAATGTGGGGGGGTGCTGCTACGTATAAATGCATGTGGGGGGTTGCTGGCATGAATAAATGCATGTGGGGGGTGCTGGCATGAATAAATAAATGTGGGGGCGTGCTGGCATGAATAATTAAATGTTGGGGGTTGCTGGCATGAATAAATGAATGTGGGGCGTTGCTGTCATGAATAATTAAATGTGGGGGGTTGCTGGCATGAATAAATAAATGTGGGGGGGTTGCTGGCATGAATAAATGAATGTGGGGGGGTGATGGCATGAATAAATAAATGTGGGGGGGTGATGCTACATATCAATACATGTGGGGGGTTGCTGGCATGAATAAATAAATGTGGGGGGTGCTGTCATGAATAATTAAATGTGGGGGGGTGCTGCTACGTATAAATGCATGTTGGGCGTTGCTGGCATGAATAAATAAATGTGGGGGGTGATGCTACGTATCAATACATGTGGGGGGGTGCTGCTACGTATCAATACATGTGGGGGGTTGCTGGCATGAATAAATAAATGTGGGGGGGTGCTGTCATGAATAAATAAATGTGGGGGGTTGCTGGCATGAATAAATGAATGCGGGGGGTGCTGCTACGTATACATGCATCAGGGGGGTTGCTGGCATGAATAAATGAATGTGGGGGGTTGCTGGCATGAATAAATAAATGTGGGGGGTGATGGCATGAATAAATGAATGTGGGGGGATGCTGCTACGTATAAATGCATGTGGGGGGTTGCTGGCATGAATAAATAAATGTGGGGCGTTGCTGGCATGAATAAATAAATGTGGGGGGGTGCTGCTACGTATAAATGCATGTGGGGGGTTGCTGGCATGAATAAATAAATGTTGGGGGGTGCTGGCATGAATAAATAAATGTGGGGGGGTGCTGCTACGTATAAATGCATGTGGGGCGTTGCTGGCATGAATAAATAAATGTGGGGGGTGATGCTACGTATAAATACATGTGGGGGGTTGATGCTACGTATCAATACATGTGGGGGGTTGCTGGCATGAATAAATAAATGTGGGGGGTTGCTGGCATGAATAATTACATGTGGGGGCGTGCTGGCATGAATAAATGAATGTGGGGGGGTGCTGCTACGTATACATGCATGTGGGGGGTTGCTGGCATGAAAAAATAAATGTGGGGGTTGCTGGCATGAATAAATAAATGTGGGGGGGTGATGGCATGAATAATTAAATGTGGGGGGGTGCTCCTACGTATAAATGCATGTGGGGGGTTGCTGGCATGAATAAATAAATGTGGGGGGGTGCTGTCATGAATAAATAAATGTGGGGGGGTGCTGCTACGTATAAATGCATGTGGGGGGTTGCTGGCATGAATAATCGGGGTTCTTTGAACGGAGTTTCTTCTATACGTGAATGCGGGAACAAGAGGCCGCTGGATGAGCGGCTTATAGGTCGCAGTGTTTACTCGTAGCTGTTTGGCTAGAGCTTTTGTGATTAGTAGATGCAATATAGTGCATGGTTGAAAAATGAATTAAATAAAATGTGCGTTCCGCGCTTGGGTTGATTATACCCGGGCGGAACGGGGCGTGAGGTGCAGTGCCCCTGAAATGAACAACCTACGCATTGTTTAATACTAGCCGTGCAGATTCGGGATATTCTACCCCCGGTCTGTACGGTTAGCGTCTTACTAGCATCCACTAAACATAAGGGTTTAATGACGTCAGTTAGCTAGGGATAAGGGAGGTTTTGCGACTAAAAGCCGCTCTGGCTGGTTTTGTCGGCCTCTTTCTTTGCTCTTTGTCGTTGCGGCGGCAGCCGCAGCTATGGGTGCTGCGGAGCAAAATCCCAAAAGCACTGGTTGCACTGGCCACTTGGCCAGTGGTGAGACTTCCAGTTGTTAACCGGCCAGGCGTAGTTCCTCGCCCGGTTAACTAAAAGAAAAGAAAAAGATTACCTCCGGTCCGCACCTTTTCCCCAGCTTGGGGTCTTTGGTGGGCCGGATGCCGTGACAGGTGCTCAACTGTCGCTTGGTCGGCCCAGTGCGCGAGCTGGTGCTCCGTACCTGGGGATGCTTGCACCCCGGGTTGGAGCCGGATGGCTGGCACTGGCGACCCGTGTCTCGGTCCGCGGCCTGCGGCTTTTTCTTCGGAAATTGCTGCTGGCCAGCAAACTTTGCAATTGCCTTCCGCCGAGGGGGGGTGGTTGGGGCTGGGGACGGCGATGGGAAAAGCGTCTAAGCTAGAAATTTTTTCCCCACGCATAGAAACCTCGGGGGGAATGCGGTCTTGGCTGAACGGACTCTCGTTCAGCCAGGTGCCTGGGGCTGTGGCCTCGGGCATCCGGGCTGGCGGGGCCTGGGCTAGGTCCACGTTTTTTCTCGAAGCACCCCGGGTCTATGGGGAGACGGCCATAGCGGTACCGACTCGGGGCCCCGAGAGGGGTCATGATAGGCTGGCCGTGCGCAATCGCAGTGCAAATGCGCTGGGCCTTTTTGGGCCTGGCCATGCATCCACAGCCGCCGGGCACACGCCTCCCGATGTGGGGGGGCTCCCGTTTTGCGGCAGGGCGGTCACTTGTGACAACAAGCAAGGTGGAGTGCGGCTTCAAGGGAAAGCCAGGGCGGGGGTGATTGGGCAACGTACTTCATGAAGGGCCTTGAACGGCGTGCCTCCGGGCATGTCAATTAGTGTCACATGTATGCTTCCACTTATTGTTTTAATGAAGATGCTGGTTTTTGTGGGAGCTACGTGGGACATGAATCGGGGTTCTTTGAACGGAGTTTCTTCTATACGTGAATGCGGGAACAAGAGGCCGCTGGATGAGCGGCTTATAGGTCGCAGTGTTTACTCGTAGCTGTTTGGCTAGAGCTTTTGTGATTAGTAGATGCAATATAGTGCATGGTTGAAAAATGAATTAAATAAAATGTGCGTTCCGCGCTTGGGTTGATTATACCCGGGCGGAACGGGGCGTGAGGTGCAGTGCCCCTGAAATGAACAACCTACGCATTGTTTAATACTAGCCGTGCAGATTCGGGATATTCTACCCCCGGTCTGTACGGTTAGCGTCTTACTAGCATCCACTAAACATAAGGGTTTAATGACGTCAGTTAGCTAGGGATAAGGGAGGTTTTGCGACTAAAAGCCGCTCTGGCTGGTTTTGTCGGCCTCTTTCTTTGCTCTCCACCCACCCACCCTTGTCTTGGTTGCCTCTAGGGCAACGTACTTCATGAAGGGCCTTGAACGGCGTGCCTCCGGGCATGTCAATTAGTGTCACATGTATGCTTCCACTTATTGTTTTGGGGTGGGGGGGTGATGGCATGAATAATTTAATGTGGGGGGGTGATGGCATGAATAATTTAATGTGGGGGGGTGATGGCATGAATTATTAAATGTGGGGGGTGCTGCTACGTATAAATAAATGTGGGGGGTTGCTGGCATGAATAAATAAATGTGGGGGGGTGCTGGCATGAATAAATAAATGTGGGGGGTGCTGTCATGAATAATTAAATGTGGGGGGTTGCTGGCATGAATAATTAAATGTGGGGGGGTTGCTGGCATGAATAAATAAATGTGGGGGGTGATGGCATGAATAAATAAATGTGGGGGGGTGCTGCTACGTATAAATGCATGTGGGGGGTTGCTGGCATGAATAAATGCATGTGGGGGGGTGCTGGCATGAATAAATAAATGTGGGGGCGTGCTGGCATGAATAATTAAATGTTGGGGGTTGCTGGCATGAATAAATGAATGTGGGGGGTGCTGTCATGAATAATTAAATGTGGGGGTTGCTGGCATGAATAAATAAATGTGGGGGGTTGCTGGCATGAATAAATAAATGTGGGGCGTTGCTGGCATGAATAAATAAATGTGGGGGGGTGCTGCTACATATCAATACATGTGGGGGGTTGCTGGCATGAATAAATAAATGTGGGGGGGTGCTGTCATGAATAATTAAATGTGGGGGGGTGCTGCTACGTATAAATGCATGTTGGGCGTTGCTGGCATGAATAAATAAATGTGGGGGGGTGATGCTACGTATAAATACATGTGGGGGGGTGCTGCTACGTATCAATACATGTGGGGGGTTGCTGGCATGAATAAATAAATGTGGGGGGGTGCTGTCATGAATAATTAAATGTGGGGGCGTGCTGGCATGAATAAATGAATGCCGGGGGGTGCTGCTACGTATACATGGATGTGGGGGGTTGCTGGCATGAATAAATGAATGTGGGGGGTTGCTGGCATGTCGCGTCTGCGTACCACAATCTCCGGCGCTACCATGGCGGCTGGCCATGCTCAGCTTTGGTAAAACCCAAATGAGCTGAGCTGACGTGCCTGCCTTAACTGCATGCCCGGTGGGGTGGGCGAGGACCTGTCCCATGATTAACGAAAGGAGGGTTCTCAGCCGAGGACAAGGAACTGTCCCTCGTGCCTGATGACCACCTTAATGCTTTTGCCTCCCCTGCTATAGAACAATGTTTTCACAACACACACTTTGCACAGTCTGATGATGAAGCCGCACATGCGGAATTTATTGAGAAAGTTAATACAATTACAACACGTTGATAGTCTCAATATCGATGCACTCCATGCTCACGAGCCCGCAGTTAGGCAGCGCTCCATGACATGCTACCGGCCTTGCTCCCAAGGAAAGGGAGAAACACGAAGGCCACTAACGAGAGACTCGAAGAGACTACACGCTACGTGAGAGTCCTCTTCGACTATGAACCAAACCATTCGTCATGCCACACGCATGACACACGCCACACTTGTCAGTCCAGCCAGGAATGCCAAAACTATCTTGCTGCCTGAACCATGCAAACAGAAACCGCATTCCAGTTGCCGTCCTGGCTTACTACCACACATGCCAACAAAAACAGGAAGGCATCCCGACAAATCTAAATTGCTACCCTGTTGCCGATCTCATCTCCTAGAGGCTCCGGCATTTCTGTCCCTGGGAATGTCCGGCATTTAGTCACGACCACCAAGGTCGAAGCATAATATCCTTCAAACAATCTGCACGCTCACACCTTGCGTGTGAGTGGCCCAGCAAACATTGCTTCTAATCTTTCCTTTCTAGAAGAAATCCCTTTGTAGGGCTGCCAGCGATTTCGCATTCATTCCAGCGATCTGGCTCCGCACCGCAAATTGTCCTTTTCCATTTTCTGTCCAGTCCTCATAACGTTGACCCGCTATTCTACACCACAAAGACACCTGGCCTGTCAATAGCCTCGGCGCTGTTGAAGTCCAGCAGTCCAGCTCCAGCTCCAGCTCCAGCTCCAGCTCCAGCTCCAGCTGTCCACTAACTCGCGTATGATCCTCTCGACGCTGCGCACTTGTGCTGCCGTCCGCTCAAGTACGTCAGTGCTGCGCGCCCAGCCGTGCCTGGCCCGGCGCGCGCGCACGTGCACTTTCGTCCGCTCTTATGCTGCAAGTGCTAGTGTCCCCCCCCGGTCACTAGCCTTTGTCGAAAATGCGCAGAAAACAAATTCCTTGCGCACGTCACCGGTCTTGTGCATAGTGGGCGCCCGGATGACATAGCTCGCGTCCGTGACAGCTGTCGCGTCTGCGTACCACAATCTCCGGCGCCACCATGGCGGCTGGCCATGCTCAGCTTTGGTAAAACCCAAATGAGCTGAGCTGACGTGCCTGCCTTAACTGCATGCCCGGTGGGGTGGGCGAGGACCTGTCCCATGATTCCCCCCTCGCTGGCTCTCATGGCTCCTCACATGGCCAGCGACCGTGCCAACACCACAGCAGCTAAGGAAATGGTGACGCTACTGGTTGCGAAACGGGCAGCGACACAAACTGGGCAAAACCACTGGCCCGCTGGCACGGTGGTGAGCGCTGGCTGCAAGCAGTGCATGTGCCACCCACAATTACAGTGATCACACAGCAACATGGTATCCCCCTGGTCTACGCGATGGCAAACCTGACACTGTGCGTCCTTGACCCGCCTGGCCGTGTGCGGGGCGAGGTCAGGCAATAAGTTGGGCAACGAACACGGACTGAGGTTGCTTACGTTATCGGTGGTGCGACTGCCGTCGACGCCCTCCAAATGGCGACCCCAGATGGCTTGATGGCGACGATCCGCAAGATGGTCGGCCCCGCAGTCACGTCAAGAGTGTCGGTCAGCTGCGTGCGGAGAAAGACGAACTGCCCCGGACGAAAATGCAGCTGACGGGCCATGTAAGCGCCCCCCCGGCGCTGAGCGTAGCGCAGGGTATCTCGGTGCTGGGCGATGAACAAGTTGTTCATGGCGATGGGCATAACCTTGCGGAAAGTAGCCGCCCGTGCGGTCACCTCAGCCAGAAACTGACTGGCGTTGTCAAACGCCATAGGGGTGGGGTGTGCACTCTGCGCCTCCGTGGGGAGCAAGGGTGCGCGCCCAAACAACAGGAAATACGGGGAGAAACAGGCGAGCGACTCCTGGGGTGACATTCGGTAACCCATGGCTATCCACGCCAGTTCACGATCCCACATAGTGAATGATGCTGACTGCAGGCTCCACTTGCGCAAAGCCTGCTTGACAGTCTGCACCAATCTCTCAGCCAAACCATTGGCCTGAGGATGCTCCGAGAAGTGCGACGGTGATCAATGAGACATGCATCCAACAATTCCTGAAATTCCCCACGAAACTCCCCGCCCTGGTCGGTGACCACCTCCGCGGGGGCGCCAAACCTGGCGATGATGTCGGCGAAGTGCTTGGCGGTGGTGGCGGCCTGCTTGTCAGCAATGGGGATGAGCTCGACCCACTTGCTAAAACTTTCGACACACACCATGACATACTTGTGGCCATCTGCACTTTCATCAAAGGGCCCACACAGGTCTACGTGCCAGCGGTAGAAGAGCCCTCTGATGGGTAGGCTCATCAATTCTTTCGCATCGTGGTCCACATTGAACCGGGCCTTCACCCGGGCACACTGCGCGCAGCTAGCGACGACCTGCGCGACTGTGGCACGCATGCCGTTCCACCAATAAGAGGCGCGCACTAGCGCCAAAGTGCGGTTACCACCCAGGTGGCCATACCGCTCATGGCTTGCTGGACGATGGCGACCCGCTTGTGAGGCGGCGGCACCACCACTTTGCGCTTGCCGATCATTTTGTGGAGGACCCCGGCATCCCACGAGTAGGTGACCGCCCTATGTTGCACCCTATTCAACTCAGCGTCACGCTGGGCTGAGGACCAATCAACAGGGGTTGGGGTGAGAGCTATCCCTTGGACCTGCTCCAACACACGCCCATCGAGCCACACATCACCCATGTTGCATTCCACTGTGAGATGGCCAACCAACACCACCTGGAGTGCTAGGTATCGTGCCAAGGTATTGTCAATGTCAAAGGACGGAGAATTACCTTCCTCCAACGCGAGGAGGCCAGCGGCAGGGGTGAAGGGAGAAGGGTGAACTGCATTGCAGCTTGCCGCAAAGTCTGCGACTGTATACTCGACTGCGCGCCAGTCTGCCTCGGCGTCGGCGTCAGCGAAGCCTGCAGCATTAACAAAAACCACAGACCCAGGCGAGCTCTCGGCCCCTAGGGCCCGCGCACCAGTGTTGTCAACAGTGGTTGGTAGAGCATACCTGGACAGGACGTCCGCGTTGGAGTGATCCACACCTGGCCGATGGACGATTGTCAGGTGGTACTCCTGAATGATCATTGCCCACCGGGCCAGCTTACCCGTGAGTTTGTCGCTGGTCATCAACCACAATAAGGGCTGGTGATCAGTGACAAGTGTGAACACCCGCCCAAAGAGATATGGCCTGAAGTGCTTGATGGCCCACACAACGGCTAACGCTTCCCCCTCGTAGGAAGAGTACCGACTCTCGGCAGAGTTGTTACTCCGACTAGCGTACGCGATAACATGCTCGCGCCCCGCATCGTCCTTTTGTGCTAGCACAGCCCCTAGGCCTACCTTGGACCAATCGGTGTAAAGAATGAAGGGCAGAGCATAGTCGGGGGCGCGTAGGATAGGAGCGGCAGTCAGTTCCTGTTTGATGGTATCGATGGCTCGCTGCTGAGCCGGACCCCACGCCCAGACATTGCCCTTCTTCAACAACTCAGTCAGGGGTTTGACTTTGGTGCTGAAATTCTGAATATATCCTCGATAATAGCCAGCTAGCCCGAGATACGCGCGCACCCCCGAGATGTCGATGGGCACTGCGGCGTTGCTGATGGCTTCCACTTTGGCTGCCTCAGGGGTCCGGCCACCTGGTACAATCTGATGGCCAAGAAACCCTATGGTCTGTTGGGCGAACTTGCACTTTTCAGGGTGCAGCCGCAGGTTGGCCTTATCTAGGGCGATCCGAACCTGATCGAGGTGAGCTAAGTGCTGGTCAAATGTCTCGCTAAAGACAATGACATCGTCTATGTAGCAGGCTGCAAATGGCAACCCTGCCAGCACCTGGTCCATGGCACGTTGGAACACCGCACTAGCGTTGCGATGTCCGAATGGCATGCGAACCCACTCGTACAGACGGGTCCCACCCCAAAAGGCCAGCTTGCGCTGATCTGCCTCTACGACCTTGATCTGATGGAAGCCGCTACGCAAATCTAGCGACGACACATACTTGACCTGGGGAGATATTTTATCCAAAACATCATCGACCCGAGGCATGGGGTACCTATCAACAGGAGTGTGCGCGTTCAGCTGACGCAGGTCAGTGGCCATGCGCATACCTGTCCACTCGCCTGTGATGGTATCCTTCTTGGGTGCGACCACCGTGGCAGCTGCATAACTGGAGGATGAAGCGCGGATGATCCCAGCTGCCTCTAGCTCTCGACAGTTAGCATCTACGAATTCCAGCTCAGCCAAGCTCAGCCTATGCTGCCGCCTGAATAAGGGCTGATCCGTATCTAGTGGGACCCCCATGCAGCCCCCGTTGTAGCACCCTAGTTCTTCACTGCTGAAAGCGAAACTGAGCGTGCAGAATGCAACCAGTGCTCCATAGCCTTGCGTTGCGTGGCGGTGAGGTGCTCACCTATGGCCCATATGTGAGAGGCAGCAGGATCTGCGACTGCGGCACTCCTACTGTCGAGACAAGGCCCCCGGACAGCGGCATCGTGGAAAAGGGAAAATGCGGCTACACCGGGTGTGACGCTCACCTGCTGAATGGCACGGACTGCGCGACCGACCGATTGCTGCAGGGTGGGCGCTCCAGCGAACACCGTGCTGGACAACAAGGACGTCATGAGGATAACGCTCCATAGTTGAAGCAGCCGCGATCTCCATGGCGACCCAGTGCCGCCGGACGCTGTTGGCCGGACACCAGCCGCGTGGGCACTGACAGGCGGTGGCGGTGTGGGGATATCTCCCCCACCCTGGCGCACTTGCATTGCGGCCCGCAGAACATACCCAACCTGGAAGGCTGACATGGCTTGCCCAACGAGAGACCACCTAGTGGCCTCTAAAACCCCCTCAGCGGCGGACGCCCCCACATGGAACCCCATGCTCACCTCCCGAAACTCAGCGGGCGGCTGCACCAACAAACCCGTACCGGTGTCCCATACCAAACCCTTGCCCCGGTCCCTGTAGGCCGATGACCCCTGGTAACTAACCAAGGTGGGAAGAGCGCACATAGGCTTACCTACGTGATTGACGGGTGCGTAAGGGTGCCGATCGGCGACATCTACACGCTGCGTGACCAAATGTGGTGGCAGCGCCACCTCCGCGGGCATGCCGTCGTGCTGTCGTGTGATCGCATCTACCACTGCCTGGATGGTGGTGGTGAGTG
Organism: Mesostigma viride; assembly: GCA_009746045.1. Lineage (NCBI taxonomy): Eukaryota > Viridiplantae > Streptophyta > Mesostigmatophyceae > Mesostigmatales > Mesostigmataceae > Mesostigma > Mesostigma viride. The sequence goes on along the minus strand of RPFO01000389.1, from coordinate 2,098,374 downwards.
CAAGGTTGGTCCAGAATGCGCGGTACCTGTGGGTGAGCCCGCCCAATCCTGCATTGTCGCACGTGACTGGGCCCCTAAGATGTCCACGATCTGGGCCCAGTCCTTCCTCACTACCTCGTGAGGGCTGTCGTCGGCCACCACGTTCTCAAAAAGATACGCTAGTGGCTGGTCCTGCAGCTGCTGCAAGAGTCCAACGACTCGAAGCAGATCCCAAAACAACCCGCTCCTAGGATCCGCAAGCCCGCGTCCTACGCCGGCCTGACTCAACCCTTGACATTCCCAGCCCGCGAGGACGAGGTCTATCCTCTTGTGCCGCCTCAAAAGGCCTCGCACATGAACCTCCCCAATGGCACGGATATCCTGAGGGCACTCCCCAAACGGATCTGTCCACGCAGACGGAGGAAACTGAGATGGATACAGGGCAGACAGCTGGGCACAGTGATGCCTATACACTGCCCGAGCGGTAGGAGACGGCTCTACGGCGATCAACGTGTGGCACGTACCGCCTGCAGCGAGAAAGCCAGCCAGCCCCCCTCCCATCCCAGCAAACAATTCTAGCAATACAACCCCTTCGGACAAGACCCGCGACTCTGCCACAACATCGGCACAGAAGTTACCTTCGTTGTCGCGACAGCCACTTGGGACTGCGATTGCCGCGGGAGATGAGAGAGTTGTTGCTGCCGCACCGCGTTGGTGACGTGCTGACGCAAAAGGGCCTGCCGCGCTTGCGGCTGCTGTCGCGCCGCCCACGTGCTCTGCAATGAGGCCCGTCCCACCAGCGCTGTTGGGATGCACGGCCGATGCTTATCACGCACAGCCCCCCCAGCTGCCGTGACCTCCCCCATCCGTACCTCCACCACCGCGTCGTGCGAGCCAGCCTCGACCCGGTTGACCGTCGAGACACGCACTGCCCCAGTGTCCGAGCTGTAGCAGCTCACCGGGATGCTTGCTTGGCGCATGGCGTCACCGTCTCTGTCAACGATGTACACCGCGCGGCCTTCCCACATGCGTACCTCGAGCCGCATGGGAAACATGACCTCCATGCCGACCAGCACGTCATACGATGACTGCTCGGTCACAAGGGCATTCACAGGGATGCAGGCCATGTCGGATGGCCTGAGCGGGTTGAGGATGACCATTACCTGGACCGCAGTCATGGCAAAGGGTTTAGCGGCAGGGCCCTGCCAGCCCGCCACGGACACATGACTGTCCCGCAGCCCGCCATTCTCCCTGGTTAGGTTGAGCAACTGGGCCAGCCGAGCACTGATGACGAGTGGCTGGGCCCCGCTGTCCAGTTTCACGACCAATTCATGGTCAGTACTGTAGACCACGTTGCTCAGGGGCTCCCCGTGCCCCTGCGCCTGAAACGCCATTGCTGGCTCACCATCCGGATATGAGGTGACAGTGGGTGCCCTAGGCACTACGCACGCCCGCTGAGTTACGTTAAATAGTGCCGGAACCTTTTGCCGCCTGAGGCAAATCGGGCCGGAACACTATTTTGCCCGGAATAACCACTTCCGAGCACCCAAGTTAATTCGGCCGAATTAACTTGGGTGCTCGGAAGTGGTTATTCCGGGCAAAATAGTGTTCCGGCCCGATTTGCCTCAGGCGGCAAAAGGTTCCGGCACTATTTAACGTAACTAAAACCTGGCCTCGTGGAGGGGGGACGAAGAGCCCGAGACATCCGCCTAGGCCGCTGAGCACGCACCACTAAATGCGCCGGAGCTGCCTCAGTAAGGATTCGAACCCCTGACCTCCAAGGTGCAACAGGTTTTAGTTACGTTAAATACTGTACCACTTATATTAGGTTTCTTTCTCTAAGGTCGGCGCAGGCTCAACTTATTTTCGTCTACATCTGTCACCAGGGAAGTGACGCGGCGCCACAACTGGTCCGTCTGGCAAAAATTGCCAAAGTCCATGCGGCGCGTCATACCAGACAACTCAGAATATATGGTAAGACCTACGGACGGTACAAAAGTCCACAGTATCTTCCGTACTGAGATTCGACACTGAAAATCTGAAATTCGACACTGAAAATAAAGCAAGGCACTGACGTAGCTCACACAGAATTGTGCCGGCAAGGTAAATCACGGCATATCCTACGTAATAATTCCGTCAATGTCCCGACGGCAGAATAAACGATAATACAAACACGAGCAAGTGGCCCAAGCCTGCACTAATAAAAATGCGAGCCTGTGGCACAAAACGGTAAAACTTCTGACAGCCCGTCCCATGGTGTGGACTGCAGATGACGACCCTCTACGGCCACCAATCTGTCGGTCACTTCCCGCATCTGCAGCGCCAGTTGCTGCTGCAACTGTTGCGACTGTTGCTGCATCTGCGCTTGCATCTGCGCGAACAGCGCCACCATACTCAGGGGCGCTTCTTGGTCGCGACTCTCACCCACTGCGGGTACGGCGGGAGGAATCCCGCCATTCGACCCCGGAGCGGACGTGTCGGCATCTGCTCTATTTGCATCCGCCATGGCTCGAGTCTGCGCTCGCGTCAGTGGCATGCACCAGCTGACCGATGGGCAAAACAAGAACCAACAAGCCTAGGTTAGCCTGCCAGAAAAAGACAAGAGCCAGCAAATTCTGGCTAGTTCTATTTTCTTAAAATCTGTCTCAAGACACTTCCTTTACACACTGTCAGCCAGGCCGTTCCCTGTACTGCTGATGGTTGATAAACACTAAAGCCAACGTCTTGGCTTCGAACAGAAGGAAGCAGACTACCGGGTAGTCTCTTCGAGTAACGAAAGGAGGGTTCTCAGCCGAGGACAAGGAACTGTCCCTCGTGCCTGATGACCACCTTAATGCTTTTGCCTCCCCTGCTATAGAACAATGTTTTCACAACACACACTTTGCACAGTCTGATGATGAAGCCGCACATGCGGAATTTATTGAGAAAGTTAATACAATTACAACACGTTGATAGTCTCAATATCGATGCACTCCATGCTCACGAGCCCGCAGTTAGGCAGCGCTCCATGACATGCTACCGGCCTTGCTCCCAAGGAAAGGGAGAAACACGAAGGCCACTAACGAGAGACTCGAAGAGACTACACGCTACGTGAGAGTCCTCTTCGACTATGAACCAAACCATTCGTCATGCCACACGCATGACACACGCCACACTTGTCAGTCCAGCCAGGAATGCCAAAACTATCTTGCTGCCTGAACCATGCAAACAGAAACCGCATTCCAGTTGCCGTCCTGGCTTACTACCACACATGCCAACAAAAACAGGAAGGCATCCCGACAAATCTAAATTGCTACCCTGTTGCCGATCTCATCTCCTAGAGGCTCCGGCATTTCTGTCCCTGGGAATGTCCGGCATTGAGTCACGACCACCAAGGTCGAAGCATAATATCCTTCAAACAATCTGCACGCTCACACCTTGCGTGTGAGTGGCCCAGCAAACATTGCTTCTAATCTTTCCTTTCTAGAAGAAATCCCTTTGTAGGGCTGCCAGCGATTTCGCATTCATTCCAGCGATCTGGCTCCGCACCGCAAATTGTCCTTTTCCATTTTCTGTCCAGTCCTCATAACGTTGACCCGCTATTCTACACCACAAAGACACCTGGCCTGTCAATAGCCTCGGCGCTGTTGAAGTCCGGCAGTCCAGCTCCAGCTCCAGCTCCAGCTCCAGCTCCAGCTGTCCACTATAACTCGCGTATGATCCTCTCGACGCTGCGCACTTGTGCTGCCGTCCGCTCAAGTACGTCAGTGCTGCGCGCCCAGCCGTGCCTCAGTGGCCCGGCGCGCGCGCACGTGCACTTTCGTCCGCTCTTATGCTGCAAGTGCTAGTGTCCCCCCCCCGGTCACTAGCCTTTGTCAAAAATGCGCAGAAAACAAATTCCTTGCGCACGTCACCGGTATTGTGCATAGTGGGCGCCCGGATGACATAGCTCGCGTCCGTGACAGGCATGAATAAAAAAATGTGGGGGGGTGATGGTATGAATAATTAAATGTGGGGGGATGCTGCTACGTATAAATGCATGTGGGGGGGTGATGGCATGAATAAATAAATGTGGGGGGCTGCTGTCATGAATAATTAAATGTGGGGGGGTGCTGCTACGTATAAATGCATGTGGGGCGTTGCTGGCATGAATAATTAAATGTGGGGGGGTGATGCTACGTATAAATACATGTGGGGGGATGCTGCTACGTATAAATGCATGTGGGGGGTTGCTAGCATGAATAAAAAAATGTGGGGGGGTGATGGCATGAATAAATAAATGTGGGGGGGTGCTGCTACGTATAAATGCATGTGGGGGGTTGCTGGCATGAATAAATAAATGTGGGGGGGTGCTGTCATGAATATATAAAGGTGGGGGGGTGCTGCTACGTATAAATGCATGTGGGGCGTTGCTGGCATGAATACATATTAATGTGGGGGGATGATGCTACGTATAAATAAATGTGTGGGGGTGCTGCTACGTATAAATGCATGTGGGGGTTGCTGGCATGAATAAATAAATGTGGGGGGGTGCTGGCATGAATAAATAAATGTGGGGGGGTGATGGCATGAATAAATGAATGCGGGGGGGTGCTGCTACGTATAAATGCATGTGGGGGGTTGCTGGCATGAATAAATAAATGTGGGGGGTTGCTGGCATGAATAAATAAATGTGTGGGGGTGATGGCATGAATAATTAAATGTGGGGGGGTGATGGCATGAATAATTTAATGTGGGGGCGTGCTGGCATGAATAATTAAATGTGGGGGGTGCTGCTACTTATAAATAAATGTTGGGGGCTGCTGGCATGAATAATTAAATGTGGGGGGGTGCTGGCATGAATAAATAAATGTGGGGGGGTGCTGTCATGAATACTTAAATGTGGGGGGTTGCTGGCATGAATAGTTAAATGTGGGGGGTTGCTGGCATGAATATATAAATGTGGGGGGGTGATGGCATGAATAAATAAATGTGGGGGGGTGCTGCTACGTATAAATGCATGTGGGGGGTTGCTGGCATGAATAAATGAATGTGGGGGGCTGCTGGCATGAATAATTAAATGTGGGGGGGTGCTGCTACGTATAAATGCATGTGGGGCGTTGCTGGCATGAATAAATAAATGTGGGGGGGTGATGGCATGAATTATTAAATGTGGGGGGTGCTGCTACGTATAAATAAATGTTGGGGGGTGCTGGCATGAATAAATAAATGTGGGGGGGTGCTGGCATGAATAAATAAATGTGGGGGGCTGCTGTCATGAATAAATAAATGTGGGGGGGTGATGGCATGAATAATTAAATGTGGGGGGGTTGCTGGCATGAATCGGATTTCTTTGAAAAGAGTTTCTCGAAGTGAGGCGGGGAATAAGGCCGCTCACGGGAGCCGCCTGGATGGTCGGCTGAACCGGGCGGGTTTGGCAGATGTAACCGGATTTGGCTAATGGCTGGCGACCTGGAATTGTTAGTAGGGGCAGTGGCCCTATTGTGCTACAATCTCGAAACAATCTTATGCTTAAAGTTTGACAGGGCCGGGTTTGTTGAACCGGTTTGTTGAATGATAATTAGAACCTTTCGGAAAGGGTATTTGATTGGTTGTTGTTTTTGTGGTACGGTAGGTGTCGCTACATTCTCAGGTTGGCGTGTTAAGTTAAGCTCGGTTGCTGATGTCAGCCCCGTGCTAGGGCAGTTTGACTACTTTGGCGGCGTAGTGACATTGTTGTGGTCTTTTTTCTTGCAAACGTTGGCTGAGCGCCGACGGCTGAGGCTATGGCGGTACAAGAAGTGCCTCACCAGCCTTGCGCTCAGCATGGGTGCGGGGCTAAAATTTGTTAACCAAATTTCCGGCATCCATGATCCCTGGCTGCTTAAGGCGGTTGGGATTCATGGCTGCCACTGGCCCGGAATTAATGTCCGGGTGATCGGGGTTTAAATGCGAAGCGGGGGCTGATGCATTATTTAATGGCTGGTTTGTTTGAAAGAAACGGCCAGCTGGCCGGGTTGGGCAAGGGCTAGCTTGCTTGATGGTTCCGTACCTGGGGATGCTTGCGCCTCGGGTTGGGCTGTCGGCAGGCTGGCCTGCCTTTGAGTTGTCTCGTACCTGGAAATGCTTGCATTCCGGGTTGGGCTTGGCTTGAGGGCCGCCGCGGCTCGGGGGGGTAAAAAATTTAAGTCACCGTTGTGGGACACGGAGCCTCGGCGCAGGAGGCAAGGGCTGAAAACCAACTTGATTTCGTATTCAGTGGTATTTCCACTTTTTTGTACGGAAGGAGTGTTTATGTGCTCGGCACTAGGTTGGTTGCTCTTCAAAAAAGTTGTAAACTGGGCGTCGGCTGGAATCAGCGGTGCCAGTCAGCAGCTTTTGCTTTGACTTTGTGTTCCGCGACAGCACCCCTTAGCGGACCAGAGAAGAGGTCGGCAACGAGGTCAGCGGGGGCCCCGAGTGGGGTCAAAAATGCGAGCTGTGTCGATCGACAGTGCATGAGTTTTTGTGCATTCACAGTCGCTGGGAATTAAATCTGTTTTCTGGCAACGGAGAGCGCCCATCGCGACAGGACAGCTTTTGACGGGAAAGGAAATGGTGCTTCTTTAGCGGACCGGAGGGCCAGGAAGGGGAGGTTGGGTAATCGCGAGCCATGCCTAAGGAGTTCTTAATAGCGGTTCTGTAACCGCTACCTGTCTGTATGCATCTACTTATTGTTTTAACAAAGATGCTGGTGACTATGGTGAGCAAACGGGTGTATGAATCGGATTTCTTTGAAAAGAGTTTCTCGAAGTGAGGCGGGGAATAAGGCCGCTCACGGGAGCCGCCTGGATGGTCGGCTGAACCGGGCGGGTTTGGCAGATGTAACCGGATTTGGCTAATGGCTGGCGACCTGGAATTGTTAGTAGGGGCAGTGGCCCTATTGTGCTACAATCTCGAAACAATCTTATGCTTAAAGTTTGACAGGGCCGGGTTTGTTGAACCGGTTTGTTGAATGATAATTAGAACCTTTCGGAAAGGGTATTTGATTGGTTGTTGTTTTTGTGGTACGGTAGGTGTCGCTACATTCTCAGGTTGGCGTGTTAAGTTAAGCTCGGTTGCTGATGTCAGCCCCGTGCTAGGGCAGTTTGACTACTTTGGCGGCGTAGTGACATTGTTGTGGTCTTTTTTCTTGTCCCACCCACCCACCCTCTTTGGTGGCCTGGTCTGCGCGGGTAATCGCGAGCCATGCCTAAGGAGTTCTTAATAGCGGTTCTGTAACCGCTACCTGTCTGTATGCATCTACTTATTGTTTTAACAAAGATGCTGGTGACTATGGTGAGCAAACGGGTGTATGAATAATTAAATGTGGGGGGGTGCTGGCATGAATAAATAAATGTGGGGGGGTGCTGCTACGTATAAATGCATGTGGGGGGGTGCTGGCATGAAGAAATCAATGTGGGGGGGTGCTGGCATGAATAAGTAAATGTGGGGGGGTGATGGCATGAATAATTGAATGTGGGGGGGTGCTGGCATGAATAACGTTTTCATACACCCGTTTGCTCACCATAGTCACCAGCATCTTTGTTAAAACAATAAGTAGATGCATACAGACAGGTAGCGGTTACAGAACCGCTATTAAGAACTCCTTAGGCATGGCTCGCGATTACCCGCGCAGACCAGGCCACCAAAGAGGGTGGGTGGGTGGGACAAGAAAAAAGACCACAACAATGTCACTACGCCGCCAAAGTAGTCAAACTGCCCTAGCACGGGGCTGACATCAGCAACCGAGCTTAACTTAACACGCCAACCTGAGAATGTAGCGACACCTACCGTACCACAAAAACAACAACCAATCAAATACCCTTTCCGAAAGGTTCTAATTATCATTCAACAAACCGGTTCAACAAACCCGGCCCTGTCAAATTTTAAGCATAAGATTGTTTCGAGATTGTAGCACAATAGGGCCACTGCCCCTACTAACAATTCCAGGTCGCCAGCCATTAGCCAAATCCGGTTACATCTGCCAAACCCGCCCGGTTCAGCCGACCATCCAGGCGGCTCCCGTGAGCGGCCTTATTCCCCGCCTCACTTCGAGAAACTCTTTTCAAAGAAATCCGATTCATACACCCGTTTGCTCACCATAGTCACCAGCATCTTTGTTAAAACAATAAGTAGATGCATACAGACAGGTAGCGGTTACAGAACCGCTATTAAGAACTCCTTAGGCATGGCTCGCGATTACCCAACCTCCCCTTCCTGGCCCTCCGGTCCGCTAAAGAAGCACCATTTCCTTTCCCGTCAAAAGCTGTCCTGTCGCGATGGGCGCTCTCCGTTGCCAGAAAACAGATTTAATTCCCAGCGACTGTGAATGCACAAAAATTCATGCACTGTCGATCGACACAGCTCGCATTTTTGACCCCACTCGGGGGCCCCCGCTGACCTCGTTGCCGACCTCTTCTCTGGTCCGCTAAGGGGTGCTGTCGCGGAACACAAAGTCAAAACAAAAGCTGCTGACTGGCGCCGCTGATTCCAGCCGACGCCCAGTTTACAACTTTTTTGAAGAGCAACCAACCTAGTGCCGAGCACATAAACACTCCTTCCGTACAAAAAAGTGGAAATACCACTGATTACGAAATCAAGTTGGTTTTCAGCCCTTGCCTCCTGCGCCGAGGCTCCGTGTCCCACAACGGTGACTTAAATTTTTTACCCCCCCGAGCCGCGGCGGCCCTCAAGCCAAGCCCAACCCGGAATGCAAGCATTTCCAGGTACGAGACAACTCAAAGGCAGGCCAGCCTGCCGACAGCCCAACCCGAGGCGCAAGCATCCCCAGGTAGGGAACCATCAAGCAAGCTAGCCCTTGCCCAACCCGGCCAGCTGGCCGTTTCTTTCAAACAAACCAGCCATTAAATAATGCATCAGCCCCCGCTTCGCATTTAAACCCCGATCACCCGGACATTAATTCCGGGCCAGTGGCAGCCATGAATCCCAACCGCCTTAAGCAGCCAGGGATCACGGATGCCGGAAATTTGGTTAACAAATTTTAGCCCCGCACCCATGCTGAGCGCAAGGCTGGTGAGGCACTTCTTGTACCGCCATAGCCTCAGCCGTCGGCGCTCAGCCAACGTTTACAAGAAAAAAGACCACAACAATGTCACTACGCCGCCAAAGTAGTCAAACTGCCCTAGCACGGGGCTGACATCAGCAACCGAGCTTAACTTAACACGCCAACCTGAGAATGTAGCGACACCTACCGTACCACAAAAACAACAACCAATCAAATACCCTTTCCGAAAGGTTCTAATTATCATTCAACAAACCGGTTCAACAAACCCGGCCCTGTCAAATTTTAAGCATAAGATTGTTTCGAGATTGTAGCACAATAGGGCCACTGCCCCTACTAACAATTCCAGGTCGCCAGCCATTAGCCAAATCCGGTTACATCTGCCAAACCCGCCCGGTTCAGCCGACCATCCAGGCGGCTCCCGTGAGCGGCCTTATTCCCCGCCTCACTTCGAGAAACTCTTTTCAAAGAAATCCGATTGTTGTGCACTGTTCTTCATTGTTGTGATAGAATTCACGCATGGACGTAAGGGTCTCGCTGCGGGTAGACCCTCGGAATTTTGTTTTTGTATTGACGTAAGGGTCTCGCTGCAGCGAGACCCCAAGGAATGTCAATTTTTCATGTTTTCATGATGGGGGGGGTCTTTCTTTTCTCACCCTTAAAATGATTTGTTTTTGTATCGACGTTAGGGTCTCGCTGCAGCGAGACCCCTACGAATGTCGACTTTTAATGTTTGCAAGATGGGAGGGGGCTTTCTTCGCTCACCCTAAAAATGATTTGTTTTTGTTTGACGTAAGGGTCTCGCTGCAGCGAGACCCCAAGGAATCGGGGTTCTTTGAACGGAGTTTCTTCTATACGTGAATGCGGGAACAAGAGGCCGCTGGATGAGCGGCTTATAGGTCGCAGTGTTTACTCGTAGCTGTTTGGCTAGAGCTTTTGTGATTAGTAGATGCAATATAGTGCATGGTTGAAAAATGAATTAAATAAAATGTGCGTTCCGCGCTTGGGTTGATTATACCCGGGCGGAACGGGGCGTGAGGTGCAGTGCCCCTGAAAAGAACAACCTACGCATTATTTAATACTAGCCGTGCAGATTCGGGATATTCTACCCCCGGTCTGTACGGTTAGCGTCTTACTAGCATCCACTAAACATAAGGGTTTAATGACGTCAGTTAGCTAGGGATAAGGGAGGTTTTGCGACTAAAAGCCGCTCTGGCTGGTTTTGTCGGCCTCTTTCTTTGCTCGTTGTCGTTGCGGCGGCAGCCGCAGCTATGGGTGCTGCGGAGCAAAATCCCAAAAGCACTGGTTGCACTGGCCACTTGGCCAGTGGTGAGACTTCCAGTTGTTAACCGGCCAGGCGTAGTTCCTCGCCCGGTTAACTAAAAGAAAAGAAAAAGATTACCTCCGGTCCGCACCTTTTCCCCAGCTTGGGGTCTTTGGTGGGCCGGATGCCGTGACAGGTGCTCAACTGTCGCTTGGTCGGCCCAGTGCGCGAGCTGGTGCTCCGTACCTGGGGATGCTTGCACCCCGGGTTGGAGCCGGATGGCTGGCACTGGCGACCCGTGTCTCGGTCCGCGGCCTGCGGCTTTTTCTTCGGAAATTGCTGCTGGCCAGCAAACTTTGCAATTGCCTTCCGCCGAGGGGGGGTGGTTGGGGCTGGGGACGGCGATGGGAAAAGCGTCTAAGCTAGAAATTTTTTCCCCACGCATAGAAACCTCGGGGGGGAATGCGGTCTTGGCTGAACGGACTCTCGTTCAGCCAGGTGCCTGGGGCTGTGGCCTCGGGCATCCGGGCTGGCGGGGCCTGGGCTAGGTCCACGTCTTTTCTCGAAGCACCCCGGGTCTATGGGGAGACGGCCATAGCGGTACCGACTCGGGGCCCCGAGAGGGGTCATGATAGGCTGGCCGTGCGCAATCGCAGTGCAAATGCGCTGGGCCTTTTTGGGCCTGGCCATGCATCCACAGCCGCCGGGCACACGCCTCCCGATGTGGGGGGGCTCCCGTTTTGCGGCAGGGCGGTCACTTGTGACAACGAGCAAGGTGGAGTGCGGCTTCAAGGGAAAGCCAGGGCGGGGGTGATTGGGCAACGTACTTCATGAAGGGCCTTGAACGGCGTGCCTCCGGGCATGTCAATTAGTGTCACATGTATGCTTCCACTTATTGTTTTAATGAAGATGCTGGTTTTTGTGGGAGCTACGTGGGACATGAATCGGGGTTCTTTGAACGGAGTTTCTTCTATACGTGAATGCGGGAACAAGAGGCCGCTGGATGAGCGGCTTATAGGTCGCAGTGTTTACTCGTAGCTGTTTGGCTAGAGCTTTTGTGATTAGTAGATGCAATATAGTGCATGGTTGAAAAATGAATTAAATAAAATGTGCGTTCCGCGCTTGGGTTGATTATACCCGGGCGGAACGGGGCGTGAGGTGCAGTGCCCCTGAAAAGAACAACCTACGCATTATTTAATACTAGCCGTGCAGATTCGGGATATTCTACCCCCGGTCTGTACGGTTAGCGTCTTACTAGCATCCACTAAACATAAGGGTTTAATGACGTCAGTTAGCTAGGGATAAGGGAGGTTTTGCGACTAAAAGCCGCTCTGGCTGGTTTTGTCGGCCTCTTTCTTTGCTCCCCACCCACCCACCCTTGTCTTGGTTGCCTCTAGGGCAACGTACTTTTTATGGTTGCATGAATGTATACTTTTTATGGTTGCATGATGGGAGGTTGCTTTCTTCGCTCACCCTAGAAATGATCTGTTTTTGTTTTGACGTGAGGGTCTCGCTGCAGCGAGACGCAAAGAAATGTATACTTTTTATGTTTTCGTGATGGGGGTGATGTTGCACGACTAGCACCTTCACCATCCCTTTTTTTTGCATTAAAGTAAATGTCCCTTTAAGAATCCACGAAAGGGTCTAGCTGCAGCGAGACCCCTCCCCATCGTTTTTCTGCCGGCAATTCAGATTCTGAATCGGATTTCTTTGAAAAGAGTTTCTCGAAGTGAGGCGGGGAATAAGGCCGCTCACGGGAGCCGCCTGGATGGTCGGCTGAACCGGGCGGGTTTGGCAGATGTAACCGGATTTGGCTAATGGCTGGCGACCTGGAATTGTTAGTAGGGGCAGTGGCCCTATTGTGCTACAATCTCGAAACAATCTTATGCTTAAAGTTTGACAGGGCCGGGTTTGTTGAACCGGTTTGTTGAATGATAATTAGAACCTTTCGGAAAGGGTATTTGATTGGTTGTTGTTTTTGTGGTACGGTAGGTGTCGCTACATTCTCAGGTTGGCGTGTTAAGTTAAGCTCGGTTGCTGATGTCAGCCCCGTGCTAGGGCAGTTTGACTACTTTGGCGGCGTAGTGACATTGTTGTGGTCTTTTTTCTTGTAAACGTTGGCTGAGCGCCGACGGCTGAGGCTATGGCGGTACAAGAAGTGCCTCACCAGCCTTGCGCTCAGCATGGGTGCGGGGCTAAAATTTGTTAACCAAATTTCCGGCATCCATGATCCCTGGCTGCTTAAGGCGGTTGGGATTCATGGCTGCCACTGGCCCGGAATTAATGTCCGGGTGATCGGGGTTTAAATGCGAAGCGGGGGCTGATGCATTATTTAATGGCTGGTTTGTTTGAAAGAAACGGCCAGCTGGCCGGGTTGGGCAAGGGCTAGCTTGCTTGATGGTTCCGTACCTGGGGATGCTTGCGCCTCGGGTTGGGCTGTCGGCAGGCTGGCCTGCCTTTGAGTTGTCTCGTACCTGGAAATGCTTGCATTCCGGGTTGGGCTTGGCTTGAGGGCCGCCGCGGCTCGGGGGGGTAAAAAATTTAAGTCACCGTTGTGGGACACGGAGCCTCGGCGCAGGAGGCAAGGGCTGAAAGCCAACTTGATTTCGTAATCAGTGGTATTTCCACTTTTTTGTACGGAAGGAGTGTTTATGTGCTCGGCACTAGGTTGGTTGCTCTTCAAAAAAGTTGTAAACTGGGCGTCGGCTGGAATCAGCGGCGCCAGTCAGCAGCTTTTGCTTTGACTTTGTGTTCCGCGACAGCACCCCTTAGCGGACCAGAGAAGAGGTCGGCAACGAGGTCAGCGGGGGCCCCCGAGTGGGGTCAAAAATGCGAGCTGTGTCGATTGACAGTGCATGAATTTTTGTGCATTCACAGTCGCTGGGAATTAAATCTGTTTTCTGGCAACGGAGAGCGCCCATCGCGACAGGACAGCTTTTGACGGGAAAGGAAATGGTGCTTCTTTAGCGGACCGGAGGGCCAGGAAGGGGAGGTTGGGTAATCGCGAGCCATGCCTAAGGAGTTCTTAATAGCGGTTCTGTAACCGCTACCTGTCTGTATGCATCTACTTATTGTTTTAACAAAGATGCTGGTGACTATGGTGAGCAAACGGGTGTATGAATCGGATTTCTTTGAAAAGAGTTTCTCGAAGTGAGGCGGGGAATAAGGCCGCTCACGGGAGCCGCCTGGATGGTCGGCTGAACCGGGCGGGTTTGGCAGATGTAACCGGATTTGGCTAATGGCTGGCGACCTGGAATTGTTAGTAGGGGCAGTGGCCCTATTGTGCTACAATCTCGAAACAATCTTATGCTTAAAGTTTGACAGGGCCGGGTTTGTTGAACCGGTTTGTTGAATGATAATTAGAACCTTTCGGAAAGGGTATTTGATTGGTTGTTGTTTTTGTGGTACGGTAGGTGTCGCTACATTCTCAGGTTGGCGTGTTAAGTTAAGCTCGGTTGCTGATGTCAGCCCCGTGCTAGGGCAGTTTGACTACTTTGGCGGCGTAGTGACATTGTTGTGGTCTTTTTTCTTGTCCCACCCACCCACCCTCTTTGGTGGCCTGGTCTGCGCGGGTAATCGCGAGCCATGCCTAAGGAGTTCTTAATAGCGGTTCTGTAACCGCTACCTGTCTGTATGCATCTACTTATTGTTTTAACAAAGATGCTGGTGACTATGGTGAGCAAACGGGTGTATGAATGACATTTGTGAAACTTGCTTTTTTTGAATATTGTTCTGCAGATGTCGTCCTCCTATTCCGATTCTGTCAAGGCCACTCCCGTTTCACCCAAGATGACGTCGAACACCTCGCCGGACCGAACGGCAACGGAGTTTCCTCCGTTGCCGGTCGGTCCCGTAAATGCTCTGGCGAGGTCCCCCCCCCCCGAGTCCCCCTTGCCCTCCAAGTCCCCCTTGCCCCCCAGCGAGTTGGACAGAATTTTACCCCCCAACTCCCTCGCTGCTGCGTCTCGCGCTCCGTCCCGCTCTCCGCCCCGTAAGTCTCCATCGCCGCCCCCCAAGTCCGTAGCTACTGCGTCCCGCTCGCCATCCCGCAAGTCCCCCAAGTCCCCCGCAACTGCGTCCCGCTCGCCGTCCCGCAAGTCCCCCTCTCCGCCAAAAGTTCCCCCCGCTACCGCGTCCCGCTCTCCTTCTCGCAAGTCCCCCTCGCCGTCAACCAAGACCCCCGCAACTGCGTCCCGCTCGCCGTCCCGCAAGTCCCCTTCTCCGCCCAAAATGCCCCCCGCTACCGCGTCCCGCTCTCCTTCTCGCAAGTCCCCCTCGCCGTCAACCAAGACCCCCGCTCCTGCGTCCCGCTCGCCGTCCCGCTCTCCTTCCCCCAAGTCCCGCTCGCCGCCACCCAAGTCCCCCGCTTCTGCGTCCCGCTCGCCGTCCCCCAAGCATTCCAGTTCGAACCGTAAGCCTGCGCCCGAGTGGGTAGATGAAGACGACCACACCAAAATGCTCAGGGACCTGAGGAAGTCTATCAATCTGGCTCTTGAGGAGGACGAGCGCGATAAGATTAACAAGAGGCCTGAAGACCCGGACTCGCCGGTTCGGGAGTCGCGTCGGGAGCTGTTGTCCGAATTGTTAGCAAAGGCCGCAAGATTTTCTGACGACTACGCGGCTCTCGACAAGAAGGACAAGGAGAAGGAGAAGGCGGAGAGGGAGGCCATCGAGAAGGCGGAGAGGGAGAGGGTGGAGAGGTAGGAGAAGGAGAGGCTGGAGAAGGCGGAGAGGGAGGAGGAGGAGAGGGAGTACAAGGAGCGTAAGGCTGCCCAGGAGAGGGAGCACAGGATCCTGGTGGCAAAGCAGAAGGAGGAGGCGAAGAAGAAGACGGAGGCGGCAGCGAAGGAAATTCTTGCGGAGGAGGCTGCTGTTTCAATTCTGATGCGACAGGAGAGGATGAAGGCGGACGAGGCCGCGAGGAAGATGGAGGAGGAGGCTGCGAGGAAGAAGGAGGTGGAGGCTGCGAAGGCGGTTGAGGGGGAGAAGGACGAGAACGTGAAGAAGGGGTGGGCTCCCGAAGGATGTTCAGTCGATTATCAGGTATGTTTATTGATGTGAGACGTACATTTTTCAGATGGCTTTTGAACGGCGTGTGTGTATCGTAGAAAGGGTGGGATTTTATGTCACACATTGATCGTAAGGGTATCTAGCTGCGGAGAGACGTTGACCTAGGAGTTAAGTTTGTTGATGACGACGACGACGATGTGTGGCCTTTTTTTTACTCTTGTTGTCTGCAGCCCGACACGGTGGCCATTCTGAAACAGTACCTGGCTCAGGCTGAGTCTGAGGCTGGGGCGGGCGGTAAAGTCGAAAAGGGCTTGATCCGCTTTCTTTCGGCCGAGATAGCGTTTGCAGAGAAGTCCGGTGTCGTCGTGGTGGACCGTCCGGAGTCGGCACACATAAATTGGAAGAACGACCGACTGGGCCATCTTGCTTTGTTCGAAGCCACACAGCGAGCCATTCATGGGAAGAGAGTCGTTGGTGACGACGTTTATGCGGTTTTGAAGATCGCGCACTCGTGCCGCATCCTTAATCTGAAGGAGGATGCCGGACATTTATATCCTCGTCGTGCTTTAATATGGTCGACGCTCTTTGATGAGGTTGAAAAGTTCGAGGACTGCACGGGCGTTTCGTTTTCAGAGCTTGCCTATGTGGAAACCTTGAGACTTACTGCGTTGCATCAGCTCTTTAAACTCATGACAGGAGATATGAAAGCGGATTCGAGGGCTCCACTGTCGGAAGATGAAGTGTTTGATACTGTCAGGAAAGGATTTGTTGAGATGTCCAACAGTGACTTTATCGTAATTGTGCCGGGAAGAATGAATTCCACAGCAGGATTGGAGGAGCGCGCAAATGAAGTGATCGCGCATTTGGACATGACAAGAGACCACTTACTGCAATCTTTTGTTAAGTGGCGGACCGACTTTCTTGTCAGCCCGGACGCCAGCCTTTCGCGGGAAGCGGTCGCTTTCTTTTTGGATTGGGCTGGACAGGTGATCCAAAGTTTCCGGCACCGTGCCGACTTCCATGTTATTCAGACATATAAGCCACCGGGAAATCGTCCAGGAATGGTTGGATCAAATCTCGTTGGTTGATTGTCTAAGAGTATCCGAAAGAAGTTAGACACGGAGTGGTCTGATTTAGAGGCGGCAGGCCATTGGCAGTCCCTCGAGTTGTTCTTCGAGGCGGAATTGAGGCGGCATCTGGAAAAGGAGAGAGCCCATGTTGTGCCGATATGGCCTTTGGGGAAGATTCTGAGGAGGTGGAAGTTCACGGTTTCGGTACGTTAACTTGCCGATATCGTTTATCGATTTGTTTTGTTTCCATTCCCTGAATAGGGCTCTATATGCTGACCCACCTTCATGGTTTGTCCTGTCATATCATGCAGGGGGGCTCCATGCCAGGGGACCTCGTATCGGAGGATGTAACGAATTTGTCAGACTTGGTTGATAAGGTGGGTGCTTGTCCGTCGAGTTTCCACGAGCATCTTACATGGGGTCTAGCTGCAGGTAGACCCTCACCCTTTTATTGAGACTGACATCTACGGCTAATTTCAACGGTGCCCCCCACAAATCTGTTGTCTTTTTTCAGGGGGCGGCTGCGGCGATGGCTGTTGACAGTGCTGGTTTTTGGCCGGAAATCGCCAATAGATGGAAATGGTAAGCATTGAACGATATCCGGATGTCTGCATTTCGCATGAAGTTTTAGTGAGCGCATTATGCGAAATATACAAATGTCGACTAATTTTGATTTCCAATGAGCTGTCGTATTCGGTGTTGACAGGTGGGGGGTTTGGCCTCAGCAGGCGCTGGCGGAGAGGAAGAAAACGCTGGAGGAGATGAGGATGGGGGAGACGCTGAGGGAGAAGTGGCTGCGCAGGTACGTTCATCCGCCGCGAGTTCGGGTGATTTTTTTCGTGCTGAGGGTTATCTCCGCAGAGAGACGATGGTGCAACAATCGAACTGAGGTCAAGTCCCTTCTTGTTGTATTTTTTTTTTCATGCAGGGGGGGGGCGTCGCTGGGGGTACTGCGGGGGGGAAGGCGGCGAAGCCCGAATTGACTGAGCATGAAAGGGAAAAGCTGGATTCCCGCAAGAAGATTGCGAACGATCAAATTATCGCGGTTGGCCTGATCATGCTAAAGTCTCCGCCCGAAGGCGTCAATTCGGAGGGACCTGAGGGGGCCGAGTTTCGCAAGTACCTGACACGACTTGAGGCGGAAGTCGATGCCGATTTCGATACGGAGGTGTTGGGTGCCACCTTTAAAGTGAATTGGCATATGAATTTGTAAATCTGGTGAAGTCGAAAGCCACCAAGAATTTCAAGTGGCAGCCTAAGGAGTACTCAGAGGCAAAGGTTGACAAGATCGAGAAATTCATGAAGTGATTTTCGTCGTCGGGCCGCTGAGGGAAAAAGGGCGCTGAATGCGGTGGCAAAGGCCAACAGTAAGAAGAACGCGGAGGCGAAGGGCGGAGAAGGAGGCGAAGAAGGCGGAGAAGGAGAAGGCTAAGGAGGCCAAGAAGCAGCAGAAAACTGGACAGGTACGATTGTTGTGAAAATTTAGACCTCTCGCTGCGGGTAGACGCTGACTGGCTGCGGGACTTGGTGTTTAGTGTCAGTAAGGTATTATTCCAACAGAACTTTGTTCGTCCCTGAACAGGATGTCGTGGTCGGCCTAAATTACTGACTTGAGCAAATCCTGCGGTCCTTTTCGATTTTTTACTTCAGGATGACGGGGGGGACGAAGACGCCACGGTGGAGAAGAAGTTACCTGGTCATGACGCCGTGTTCGCGCTGGTGAAGGATATGCTCAAGTACTGCTCGAGTAGGCGGATGGCGGACGTCGATGACCTGCCAAACTGGCCCGAGTTCTCCCCCTTTCTTGAGCTGCTCCGGTCACTCAACAAGCTTTTTAAGGAGGGGGTGCTCACGAGCAGTGGGAACCCGGACACCGACCCTATCATTGAAAGCTGGAAGCCTTCGAAAAAGGTCGACTCGAACAAGGAGGTCAGGGACCAGAACATCCGGAAGGCCAATCTCTCAGGGAAACGCGTTGGATTCGGCCGGCCGATTTTAAGCAGACCGGATGTTTCAGTATGCGGATCCAGACGGTCAACGCGCTTATTTTGCCAGAGGCTTTGAGGCAGCGGCGTTTAAACCTTGAAACCATTAAGGAGAACGGCCGCATTCTCCTCAATGCGCGGGACAACGCTTGCACTTCAAGGTTGTTGTCCCGGTCTGGCAGTTCCCTTTCCAGGCGCTTGCCGAATCTCAACCTGACCTGTTCGACAAGCAAATCTTGTGCATGCCGGATTTCGTCAAGTGGCTGAAGATTCACCACGGCGCCAAGATTGACGCGGAGGATGTGGGGTCCAGGTACTTCCGGCCCCTTTCGGATACTGAAGTCGACGTGTGGCTTAACACGGAGTCCACCACCTCTTTCCTCGCGAGAGGACTTGAGTGGCGTACCTACGCCAGGTGGACGAGGTGGAAGCAGTTTTGCCTCAGGACATCAGGGCAGTCGGAATGTTTTCAACCTGCTGTGCAATACTGCGATGAAGTCCTACGATCCGAAATTTTTTGAGGAACGGGTACCGGTACCGTATCTGGTTCTCCGGTACGCGGTGGTGGATGGGAACCACTACTTTAAGGGGTTAAAGTCGTTTCTCAGGGGGCCGGATGGCGGGTGGGGAGAGGTTCGGGCAATGATGTGCGAGGGTGGGGCGGAGTCCAATTTCGCAAAGACTCCTAAGGAGGCGGAGCACGCATTCCAGGACCTGTTGCGGAAATTCCGTGGTGGTTACATGGGTACGAACGTCATTCTTCTCAAGGGTGGCGACCTGCTCCCGTCGTGGAGTGAGCTGCGAAATCTACCTAAGGCAAAAGAAGATGTAAGCTATCTATTTTGGCAGGGTCTAGCTGCGGGTAGACCCTCGGAATTTTCGTGGTTGTTTTTTGTGTGCGCTTCAAGTTTTTTGCGAGGGTCTCGCTGCAGCTAGACCCTCTCCTTTTTTTTGTTGGAATTTTCGTTGCGTATTGTCGGCCGTTTCTTTTTCGAATTTTGTTAGGGTCTATCCGCAGCTATACCCCTCGCCTTTTATGACTGAGTTTTGTCGTTGCTCGCTCGATGTTAATTGATGTCGCAGGCGGTGCTGACCGGCAAGCTGGAGAAGCTGTTCGACATCGCCAAGGGGGCGAATTCGGAGGACTTAGCCGTGGCGGATCGTACGCTGGGCCAGGCGTTGCTTGACGTGTGGAACTACAACAAGCTATATCTATACGGCAAAGTCACGCGTGGGAAGGGCCACTATATTGCGGATGGCCACTATACCAATCTGCTCACGTACATCCTCCCGGCTATGCGGCAAGCGGGGGGAAGGGAAGGGAATGTGGAGCCGGCAGCGGTGGATGTACACGAGGAGGAAGCAGAAGGAAAGAAAAAGCCGGCCCACAGCATTGCTTCAGTGCATTCCGCTTACAGTCGCACGCTGGCCAACACGTTTCTCCGTCTGACACAGGAGCAGACTGATGATCCTGCCTCAACGAAACCCGCGCCTGAGGAGGTGATGATGCAAAGGTGCAAATTCGCGAATGCAGAGGGGGAGAAGAAAGGCCAGAAGGTCTCTTGGACCTTTCAGGAACTTGGCCAGCCTTCCTATGATGGACGCCGTGATCGATTGCATCATGAGCTGCCAGGTTGGACCGGAAAAGCTCACCAAGTTGGTGGAGTTCGCCAAGGATGTGCTGGAGTGCCTGCGGCTGACCATTTGCGCCAGATTCAAGGAGGATGTGACGCTGGAAGCGCAATGCAAGGACGCAAAGGGCAAGGAGTTTGTGGCGTCTCATATTTTCGAACTCGTCTTCAATCTCCATCCTCTCGCTCGGCCGGTCGGCAGGAAGGAGATTGTGGCCAGATACCGGGAATTTTGGGATGTGGCCGTCATCATAACGAGGAACATCGCCTACCTTCTTAAAGCCAAAAAACACGCCGCACATCTGAGGATTCCGAGAAAGGATCTCAGTAGTGGCAAGATCGACTTTCAGGAGATTCTGCTAAAAGAGAGCGAGGACAAGACGGTGGGTTTGGCACTTTTGGCTCCGGAAGCGTTCAGGAAGTACGCTCCAAAAGTTGGATTACTCGAAGGGGGGTGAAGGAGGCGGCGATGAAGGGGCCGGTGAAGGGGCTGGAGAAGGGGAAGGGGAAGGGGAAGGGGAAGGAGACGGAGGAGAAGAAGGAGGAGGAGAAGGAGGAGGAGGAGTGGGACGTGTGTATGAGTGGCAGAGTGTGGACTGGGGCCGTCGCCGGGTCTGGTTTTGCTGTCAGGAACTAGACGGTGATGATGATGACAAGTCGCTCGTCAAGCAGGTGGCAGGCGAGGTTGCCTCAGCTTCAGCCCCCCCTTTCCCTTGGGCAGGTCCCTTCCGTGCCTGAGCCTGCTGAACTTGGCGAACATTTGGGGTGATAAGTGGAGTAACTTTCAGAGAGGGTGGTGGGCGTTCGGTCCTTGCCCGACAGCTTCGGACATTCCCCAACCGGGCGGGATGTACGATCATGTGCTGAAGGCTTGCGCCCACGAGTTTTTCTCCAGGTTCGAACCGATGGTGATCGTGTTTGGTACCGAGCGGAGATTAAGGGGTTTCAAGAGATAGTGGAAAGGATCGGGAAAGGGAGTGAATTGTGGGAGCGGCTTGAACAGGGGGAAGGTGATGGGGGGCCTAGGCTCGGAAGGGCGAAGAAGCGAAAAGCTTCCCACGAAGCTGGGGGATTCGTCCGCCGTGGTGGAGAGGGATGACCAACAGTTGTTGGAGGGAGGGGATGGAGGGGATGGAGGTCCGGCAGGAGGGTCTAACCGCGGAGAGACCCCCGTCGAGGTCAGAACGCAGCAGGCCGAACAGATGACGGGGCCTGAAGGTGATTCGGATCCGCCTGCGGCGAAGAAGCCCGCTTCTCAAGTGACTCGACGGGCAGTCGTGTCACTTGTTGAGGATGATGGAGGTGGGCCTTCCAAGCCTGCCGCGTCAGCCCGTTTTTCAGGTTCCGAAGAAGCAGCTTCGGGTTCCCCCGCCGACTCTGCCCACCCCGGCGCCTCTGCCCAGTTCTCAGGTACCGAAGAAGCAGCTTCGGGTTCCCCCGCCGACTCTGGCCATTTCTCAGGTACCGAAGAAGCAGCTTCGTAAGCCAGTTGTGGCAGTGGCTGATTCGGACGACGATGCTGAGGAGGAGAGAGGAGGAGGAGGAGGAGGAGGAGGAGGGGGAGGAGGAGGAGGAGGAGGAGCAGCACGTTGCTACCAAGAAATCCGCCAAGGGTGGGAAGGCTGCGGAGCACGTTGCTTCCAAGAAATCGGCCAAGGGGGGAAGCCTCCCAAGCCTGCCCTGCCTCAGAAACGGCGTCGAAAAGCAGTTGTGCTTTCAGATTCGGACGATGAGGAGGAGAAGGAGGAGGAGGATGGCGGCGGAGAGGAGGAGGACGGGGGAAAGGAGCGCGTTGCTTCCAAGAAGTTACCCAAGACCGCGAAGACTGCCAAGGTTGCCGAGCCCGCCAAACCCGCCCCGGCGCCTGCCCCCCACCCCCAGACGGGGTCTACCTGCGAGCAGAGGTCGAAGGAAAAGGCCAAAAAGGGTAAGAAAAAATCTGCGAGTGAATTCTGGTATGTAGAGTGTTTTGATTTTTTACGGTTGGCAGTCCGATTTCTACTAACTCGATTTTAGTCATGCGTTGATGGCATGATCGGTTTGCTCGCAGGTAATGAGGATGTGGAGCAGTTACTTCGCTTGGCTAATGTGGCGGTGGGCTTCGGACCAGCGGCTGTACATGCTGACACTTCCGGACGGGAGGAGCCTAAGGGGGCGGAAGACAGTCAGGCGGGCGATGAGGATGATGACAAGCCCACGTTGGAAATGAGACTTATGGACGGGGAAATGGGGTTCGGAGCACCAGAGGCCTTTTGGTGTGATGGGTGGACTTCAGCCATTATGCAAGCAGGGAACAAGGATACGGCTACGCCAATGTATGCCAAGCTAGAAGACGTCATGCTTTATGGGCAGGTGTCTGCCAGATACGGCACCAAGTGGAGGGACGTCGCATTTAAGTTTTTCGCTGAGGGGGAGAAGGGAGGGAAGTTGAAGAACAAGTTGTGGTGGATGCCGCTGGACTACGCGATGAAGGTGGTAAAGCTGACGGATGGCAAGAGCTGGAAGGATGTGGAAGTCTGGGCGCCTGCAAAGGAGATCGATAAGAAGAGGAGGAACTCGAAAACGGAACAGCAGATCGCGGAAGCGAAATTACGGAAGAGGCCCTCGAAAGCTTGAGGGAAAGTTAGCACTTGGACATGCGCTGGCAATGCTCGTCCTATGGTCTACAAAGGTTAGGATGATGTCGAGTCTCTCCACGTAAAATTTACATGAATTACTAACTTTCAAGCCTCTCGATGTGGAATGTACGCTCAAATTGACATGAATTAAGCATTAAATTTATGACACCAAATTAGCTCGAAAATACGCGATTGGACGCCAAATTCGCGCAAAAAAACGCGATCGGACGATTGAAACTAGCGTTTTTTTCTTGCAAAATGCGCGAAAAATGACCCCATTCCGCGTGGGACCACCCCACCATGGATTTCAGGCTGTGCGTGCGCTGAGCCACCTGCATCGCCCTCCTCTATACGGCACCCTCATCCACATTCCTCGTATCAGTGTCGTCCCCTTCTAACTCGATGCCTGCCTGCGCCTGGTCTGTAACGACCGTGCCCACCAAAGCCCGCCGACCGCTTGCACTGCCGGCCAAGGTTAAAATGCCACCGCCTCGTGAGAAATGGTCTTTGAATTTGTAGCCCAGGGGAATCGGGGGCTCTTTCTTCTTTGTCATGATTCGCTTCTCTAGCGCACTGTTACGTCGCGTAACAATTCGTTGTAGTTACGGACGTAAATTAGGTCCTTTGCCTCGGTTGTTCCTAGATTTACGTGTAGTTCCAACTGGGACACTATTGTCCTCGTAACAGTACTGTGGTACAGTGGGTGCTTTTGGGGCGCCGCGCCGCGTACTTTATTAGTGGTCCTTATCCTTTGGTAGAATGTAGTGGACCAGCGTGCACCTGTGCATCTGCCTGTCTATCTGTATGCGAGGGCCAGGTCGGCCCGAGCATTTTGGACCGTTTGTGACCATTTATGCACGTTCCACCCCTCGTGTGGTCACTCGGCGTGTGTTAAATGAATTAACACATATAGGCTTGGGTCATGGCAGTGTAGTGTGTTTCCTTCCTCTATTCCTGGAATAAACGGGTTCGGGTAAATGGTTGTATGGCGTATTATTGCAACACATACGTGAATGCATTGAGATCAGCTCCGTCTCGTTCGTCTTTCGCTAGGGGTTTGAGTAGAGGAGGCCTGACCAATTTAGGTAGTATCAGGCCCAGTAGAGGTAGAGGTGGAGGTAGAAGTTTAGGACGTAACAATGGTTCCGGAGGAACTTTCGTAGGTAGAGAACGAGACGACGGTCCTTTGTCACATACGCCTTTGCAAGAACCCTTCCGCGTCCAGGGATACGAAGACGACACTTTCTTGACAGGTAATGGGCGGGTCGCCGTCAAGCTGGGGGAGTAGTGCTGCCCGGTTCGGGACACGATCTGCCTAGATGCTAGACCTGCTCGTAGCGGATAAACCCTTTCATAGATAGCTCCTTCGCTTTGTTTTCCTGCGCAAGTTTTCTCCCTGTCGTAGATAGAGGATAATTCTCTCCCTGTCGTAGATAGAGGATAATTGTTTGGTTCGGCAACAGTGAGACGAGTAGCGTCGTCGTAGACTACACCTTTTTCCTTCGTGCTGCTGTTTTATTAGACGGCCGCACCCGCAGAGATACGGGTCTCTGCTTTTAGGACGAGCGCTGGACTATTCGGTCGCTGATTTTAGGACGAGCGCTGGACTATTCCGCCTCATGCTGCTTTCGATGCTCCAGATCGCCCAGATAAGTCGCCTACGCCTTCTTCTAGCGTGACGTCCCAAGACCCACCAGGTGCGTTACCATGAGCCAGCGGAAGTTGCGTCAAAAAGCTGTAATAAAATCTGATGTAACCAGCACTCACCAATGGATTGGTGTGCTGCTTGGTTGGGTAGTGTGTTCAGGGTTGCATTCGAAGAGTACACATGGCCTGACAGCTCAGACGTGTGACAGATGAGCTGGCTGGCTGAATTATTAAATTGTCAGCGTTAGGATATTTCTGGTTTTGCCGTTTTCCATTTTGACGGTAGGCTTGATAAGCATGGTCGGCGGGTTGTGACCCGTAATTGTTTCTTTGAATGTGCTCACTGAAGCAGTATGCGCGGCCTCGCTGCTATGGCGGCGGGGCTAAAGAAAATTAGGCAAAGACCCCGTCCTTGCCTGCTATGAAGTCGCGGGCTTTGCGACTTCACGGCAGGTAGGGGCGGTTTGAACGGAACGGAAATTTCGCGTTACCAATGTGCCAAGTGGTTCTGGTTGGCACCTTGCTGGGCAGCGTCTCGGTGGTCATAGAAAGTGGGCTGGGCGCCCCGCCCCGGCTGCTGGTAATTCCAGCAGCGGAGCCAATCATGTCGACTAAGAAGTCCGCAGCTGATGCGGAAACTGTGCGAAGGTCAATAGATTAATTTGGATTCCATGAGACTGCGCTGGTAGTCAGTCAGCGGCCCACCGCCTAGGGCGCTGCATGGCGCTGCCTTCGGCTTGGTGCGCGGCCCTTTTTTGTTATGGGCCAGCGAGGGATATAAGGGTGACGCGCGGCCAGCTAATTTCTTGCGTTCCGGAAGAAAATATATTTGCAAAATTCCCACAAAAGGAACCGAGTATCGGAAAGGCGTCTCGGCTGACAGTGGCAGTGTCTGGCCTTGTCGTCTCTCCCTGCTCAGCACCCGGCAGGTAGCGGTTCAAACCCTGGTGGCGTCGGAATGCGAATTTTCTGGGTTTTTATCCGGAATAATATTTTGCTGAGGCGGCTCCGCGGATTCGCTAACCTTTTATTGTCGGGCCCCTTAGGGGGTTATTATAGCCTTGTGCGGGCTGAGTCGCCATGAAGGAGATGTTGCGACACGCCCCACTTTGTGGTCTTTTATGGAAGCGGCTACCCTCGAGGCTGCTCGGAAGAGGGGGGGGGGTCTTCTCCTTTTATTTGTTCACTGTTATCGGGGCAACAGTGATCCTATCAAGTTTTGTTTCCTGAGCGGCGACAGTGCGGGGGAGGAGGGTAATGGCGCCAGGGACTGGGGTGGATCGGGGGGCTCTTGCTCCTGCATGCGAGGGAGACGAGATGACTACTTAAACCTGCCTTTGGCAGGGGCTCTACTCATTGTTTTCAATCAAATGCTGGTTTTCTTGGGAGCTCAAGTGTCATAATCGGATTTCTCTGAAAATAGTTTATTAAACAGCATGCGGGAAAGAAAGGGCCGCCACAACCTTGTGGCTGTACATGCAGAAAGGCTTGTTAGACGAATGGGGACGGCTTGTTGTTTACCGGGGAATCCTACTGGCAACTAGCTTTGCCTTTTGTAAGTCAGGCGCCGTTTGTTTGAACGGCCGGCCATGTGTTGAATGCTGACGGAAGTTGCGTCAAAAAGCTGTAATAAAATCTGATGTAACCAGCACTCACCAATGGATTGGTGTGCTGCTTGGTTGGGTAGTGTGTTCAGGGTTGCATTCGAAGAGTACACATGGCCTGACAGCTCAGACGTGTGACAGATGAGCTGGCTGGCTGAATTATTAAATTGTCAGCGTTAGGATATTTCTGGTTTTGCCGTTTTCCATTTTGACGGTAGGCTTGATAAGCATGGTCGGCGGGTTGTGACCCGTAATTGTTTCTTCCCACCCATCCCACCCTTGGGGGGCTCTTGCTCCTGCATGCGAGGGAGACGAGATGACTACTTAAACCTGCCTTTGGCAGGGGCTCTACTCATTGTTTTCAATCAAATGCTGGTTTTCTTGGGAGCTCAAGTGTCATAAAGGATAATTCTCTTCCTGTCGTAGATAGAGGATAATTGTTTGGTTCGGCAACAGTGAGACGAGTAGCGTCGTCGTAGACTACACCTTTTTCCTTCGTGCTGCTGTTTTATTAGACGGCCGCACCCGCAGAGATACGGGTCTCTGCTTTTAGGACGAGCGCTGGACTATTCGGTCGCTGATTTTAGGACGAGCGCTGGACTATTCCGCCTCATGCTGCTTTCGATGCTCCAGATCGCCCAGATAAGTCGCCTACGCCTTCTTCTAGCGTGACGTCCCAAGACCCACCAGGTGCGTTACCATGAGCCAGCGTCGTGTTTTTACTGCTCCTTCCCATTCGTCCAGTGACAATAGCTTAGCCAAATATTACGTAGTTATTACCCCTCAATGGTCAGCCATTTTCCTTTCTTGGTCAGATGCTAGGAAGATAGTGCAAAACCGTACATATAACGTAGTTAGGTATAAGAAATTTGTTACCTTCGAGGAAGCTCAGCAATTCCTTATAGACCATAGTGAATCAGATTTAGGCCTACATGTACGGTCTAATCCTCATGGTCGTCCTCCTGTAGAAGCTCTAGTTTTTGCTACTCCTCCCTCTTCTCCCCCTAAACGGGCTGCATCCTCATCTACCTCAGATACTCCTCTCACCTTAGAGTTTGGTTCCCTATCCATTACTGTGGTTAAAAAGGATTGATTTTAATTGTTTCTTTGCTTAACAACGACATTCAAGGTTTTTCCTTTTTCCTTTATTGCTTCAATTCAGATTCCTATTCCTTTCTTAAGGCAACGTTTGTTGTTTTCTTTCCTTTACTTAATTAAAGATGGATCCAGTGGGTGGAGATATGTCGCCTATACCTACCAATACTACTACTACTAATAATAATACTACTAATAACAATAACAATACTCGTGGTAACCGACGGGACTCCTTGGAAACGGTGCACCATCTCACTCCTCAAGGTAATCTGCGTACCTCACCTCCTTCTCCTGTTGCTGCTGGTCGCCGTCGCCCCTCAATTACCCCACCTACCTTTGAACAACGTGTCAGATTTAGTGATGAACCCTCTTTTGCTATGAACCAGGACCCTGCCCCTCCTGCAACCTTGGCTCAACCTTCAATTAGGTCCTCACTCCCTGACAATGCTTCTAGACCTCCTCCCCACCCTGTGCCTTCCATCCCTGCTTTTAACACGGGTCGTACCCCTGCCCCTGTCGGCCCTTCGGGGCGCCCTAGTGCAGTTCCCTTTTATCCCCCTGCTTCTTGGTCCTACCCTGATACGGCCTACGAGGCTGCCCAGGTCCCTACCCGTGTGGCTGATTTAGAAGTTAATAGTGATTTCAGCACCATGCCCCTAGATGACAGAAACTATGATCATTTCGCCTACTCCTCCCTTCGTGAGCAATATACTGTTCCCTTCTCCTATGGGCACCATCCTGAAACGGTGGCCCCCTCCAGACCCCTATCCAAAACCTTTCCTCTTCCTTCTTTCTATCCCTCGTATGTAGCAGTGGAAGACAGTGGCCCTATGGGTAAATCTGACCCTTCTAATCCCCCTAAGCCCCCTGCTCTTCCCCTCTTTGCTAACCTACCCAAGTTGGATGTTAAGTCTACCCCTCAACAGTTTTTCACTTTTATTATGTTGCTTACCCAGAATACAGAGTCGTGGCAAAATCATAATAGATGGCGTCTCTCTGATGCTGTACTAGTCCCTCATTATCTTACTACCTGTATTACTCCTGAGCTTGCTAACCTCATCCAGTGTGAGTCTTTGGCCTCTCATGCCTACCCTAACTCAGTAGCAGCATTGTTTAAGCGTTTAGAGAACCATTTAGTCCCTCCTGATGCAGATTGGCAGGATAGATTATAGCCTTTGGTACCTTGCAGCAGGGTACTAAATCGTTTAAGGAGTATATGAAAGAATTTGATGCACAGATGGTACGAATTAGGGATTTGTCGGGCGCAGAAGTACGTGCTCGCTTCCTACAAGGCCTCAGTAGACCCTTATTACGTGAAGTAAAGCGCCAGTTCTATGCCTACCGTTTTACTGATCTACCCCTCAAGCATGTGCGTCAGCATCTATTACGAGTAGCAGATTTCTTCACCACTCCTTCTCTTCCTACCCGTTCCCGTATTAATAATATTAGCCTTACCCCTGAGGAGGAGAACTCCTATGTAGAAGAATTAGATATTTGCCTGTCAGCCGGGGGTAACCTGGACAGGTCCTTAGATAGTACCCCAGATAATAATTTTTGCCTGCCTGTTTTTATAACCTCTGTAGGAGCTGAATCATCCCTACCACTACGTGTCCGTCCTCTTATGTTTTTGAATGGTGGCTTAACCGTTCCCCATACTGTTGTAGACCCCTTCTTGCATGCTGATGAACTTTTAAACGTCTCTGTGTTAGTGGATAGCGGTGCGGCTAGCTCCTTTGTGAGCGAGGCCCTAGTTAGGCGTTTAGGACTAGTCCCTATCCCTCACACCAAAACTGTCACTGTTCATTATGCTGACGGTCGCACCAGTCATTCCCCGGGTACGGTGTCCCTTCCCATGGTCATACAAGGACGTACTGTCAACCTGACGGCCACTATAGGCCCTATCACTACAGCTGATGTATTACTAGGATTAGATTGGCACCAGGATAATAAGATTACTATTAATTATGATACCATGGTCATTTGGTTTCCAGATAGCTCTTACTGGGTACCGGAACGTCATTATAGATTATAAAATTTATCCTTAGTTAGTAGACATTACTCCTCCTACACCTGTTGATCCTCCTGTAAGACCTATACCTGAAGTATTAATGTCCAATGATGAATTGCGATCTGAACTAAAGGAATATGGATACCTATTATGTATGTTCCTTCAGTTAGAAGTACAGGAGTTACGTTAAATAGTGTCGGAACCTTTTGCCGCCTGAGGCAAATCGGTCCGTAACACTATTTTGCCCGGAATAACCACTTCCGAGCACCCAAGTTAATTCGGCCGAATTAACTTGGGTGCTCGGAAGTGGTTATTCCGGGCAAAATAGTGTTACGGACCGATTTGCCTCAGGCGACAAAAGGTTCCGACACTATTTAACGTAACTAAAACCTGGCCTCGTGGAGGGGGGACGAAGAGCCCGAGACATCCGCCTAGGCCGCTGAGCACGCACCACTAAATGCGCCGGAGCTGCCTCAGTGAGGATTCGAACCCCTGACCTCCAAGGTGCACAGGTTTTAGTTACGTTAAATAGTGTCGGAACCTTTTGCCGCCTGAGGCAAATCGGTCCGTAACACTATTTTGCCCGGAATAACCACTTCCGAGCACCCAAGTTAATTCGGCCGAATTAACTTGGGTGCTCGGAAGTGGTTATTCCGGGCAAAATAGTGTTCCGGCCCGATTTGCCTCAGGCGGCAAAAGGTTCCGACACTATTTAACGTAACTAAAACCTGTGCACCTTGGAGGTCAGGGGTTCGAATGCTCACTGAGGCAGCTCCGGCGCATTTAGTGGTGCGTGCTCAGCGGCCTAGGCGGATGTCTCGGGCTCTTCGTCCCCCCTCCACGAGGCCAGGTTTTAGTTACGTTAAATAGTGTCGGAACCTTTTGCCGCCTGAGGCAAATCGGTCCGTAACACTATTTTGCCCGGAATAACCACTTCCGAGCACCCAAGTTAATTCGGCCGAATTAACTTGGGTGCTCGGAAGTGGTTATTCCGGGCAAAATAGTGTTACGGACCGATTTGCCTCAGGCGGCAAAAGGTTCCGACACTATTTAACGTAACTACAGGAGATACCTATCCCTAATAATAGTGTGGATATAGATGTAAACACAGTGGATACAATAGGAGTGGGATTTACTGAAAATGAAATAGTAAGATACATGGCTGTGATAGATTCCTCAAAAGTTTTTGAAGAAAAGACTCCTTCTTATCCTCCTCCTCGTTCTGTTTTACACCGTGTAGTTATCAAGGACGGTGCAGTTCCTCTAGTGTACGCACTCTCCGATGTATAGAATGGTCCCTACCGAATTAAAGGAACTAAAACAGATTTTAGTGTCACTATTAGAAGCAGGATTGATAGAGCCTAGTAACTCCCCCTACTCAGCTGGTGTCCTATTAGTTCCTAGGCCAAATGGCAAGTTTCGCCTAGTTACTGATTATAGGAAGTTAAATGATATTACTGTGAAGTCTAAATACCCTCTACCTCGTATTGATGATATATTTAATAAGGTTAAAGGTTCCACCTGTTTCACGGTACTGGATTGTGCGGACGGTTTTTGGCAGCTGCGTATAGCGCCTGAGGATTGCCATAAAACCGCCTTTGCTACCCCTTTTGGTCATTACCAGTTTAGAGTAGCGGCTATGGGACTCTGTAACTCTCCTGCCTCTTTTCAAATGTTAATGAATGAAGTGCTTAGACCTGTTATGGGTAATTCTCACCTTCCTCAAGTGTCATCTGATTTAAGGGGTCCGGACGGACCTGCCCCCCCCCAAATTGAATACACATGTTTTGCACTCAATACCCATTCTGGCAATGCAAATTATGATGGGGGACCATAAATATGACCCTTGGGCATGCATCCGGCTACTTGTTGAGTTCAAGGCCCATCACAATACATGTGCACGGAGCTTTTTTTGGAGCGCACACCCCCTAAAAGCACGGATTGCCTAGGACAACCCCCCCACACTTGTGTACCAAACACCATATTTTTGTCAAATCCCCACCCAGACCAAAGAATGGAGCTAATTTGCAGCACCAAAATCGCACGTCTGGGCATACTTATGCAGTTTACCGAAAAATACGTCTTTTTTGTGACTAAAAAAAAAAAATCAAATCAAATACGCATGGGTTGGGCCCAGGGAGACAAAAATAACTTCCACAGGGTGGGAATATCAATGGGACCAATTTTCAGCTCATTCTGACCACGTATGTGAACAGTTATGTTCTTTTGTATGAAAAAAAATGCACGAAAATACGGTTTTATTCCAAATGGCTGCACCAATCACAACCTTGCCCACCACCAAGTGGGGCAAACAAGGTGCCAGCAAGTTATTTATCATGCAAACTATCTTGGAATCAAAATTCAGGTCATTCTGAGCTAGACTGATGGCATAATAAACTAGTGTGCTCAACTGCCACCCCTCAACCCTAGTATAGACTGGCATGAGCTCAAACATAACCCTTTTCATCACCTGCCCACCACAAATCATCAGAATCCTAACATAGACGGCTGCCAATTGAGTTATACAAACAGCCACCAAATGCAGGATCAAGCTGAGCATGAGCCTTGAGTACTAGAGAGGTCATTCATAGCATGCAGCACCACACTATGGTAGCATAGTTGGCAATCTTCATTGGTAATAACAGAAATGTTTAGAGGCCCAAGCAACGTTCAATAGCAACAGAAACATGTGGGATTAGATGGGTGACTCGTACATGCTAGCCACACCCCACACCTCACCATGGTTGTAAACCATGCTCAACAATAAGGTGCATAAACAGCATGCTCATCTACACGTGCTATGCTGACTTAGAGTAGAGGATGATGCCTCAATCAACCAGCAATAATAGCACAATGTTCTAACCCTGCAGGTTCACATCACCCCGTTCAAAAACCAACCAACAAAACAGAACTGTAAGCGCAAACACGAAATACAGCAAAGCCATAAGAGAAATGGCTTGCAGCCATCCTCATAAGCATGGCTAGCATCCTTGAGAGCACATTGATTGTGAAGCATAGTGGCTGTGATCCACAAATCTAAAGAGGACACACACGTAAGCATAGCTTACACATATACAAAGCATGGCCAGCAAGAGAAGTATAGCCACCTTGTTTCCCAGCACGTTGAGACGCACGGTTCATATGCTCGCCAGCTTGTTGCATGCCGCCCTCGAGGCATGCCGGGGTACGTGTTGAATATGCAATATAAGCACTCTGCCATCCAAATCCTTCCATATATCATTACATTAACGTAGCAGCTTACCTTGATATTACCCAATCCTAGACAGGATTTCAGAGCTTGCCACGCATAACGTAAGCGAATCGGTTGAAAGCTGCCGGAAAACTAGAGACGTGCATGCAGCAAGCGGCGAACAAGTCAACGCACCCTTCCAGGAAACCGTGCTGAAAGCTTAGAATAAAGGGATTTCTAAACGCAATAGACTTCGGGGGTAACCACTGGATAATAGACGTACAATGGCATGCTATCTTTCCTGACAAGGCGCGCAAGAAATGCCAGCCACCCATGGACGGGTTGACAGCGCATAAAGCAGGACCTGGCGTTTTCTTTCCGAAAATGACGAGGAAAAGTAATAAAATAAAAGGTTCTTTAACATTTTCAATCTCCCCGTTATGAACGTTGCTTTCTGCATCGCTAGGGACTAAGAACCTTTGTAATTATCGCTGTAGGCATGTATTGCTGCTTATTCGTTGCGGCAAGATTTCCGCGCCAGACCGCCTCGCAAACGCGGATGAAAAATGGCATCGATCTCGTCAATAATGCATCTTCGGCTACGCAAGATCATGATGAAACTTTGATTTGACGCATCTGCATAATTTTCTGCGGTCTTATTGCCATATCACTGCATTTATTACCTAACGCACGTCGCCATGGCCAACTTGGCGCAAGGGTTACGCGCATCGTGCACCACAATTTCACGTGCCGGGTACCGGCGCGAATTTTTTGGCGCGAAATAATTCCGGTCCGTCCGGACCCCTTAAAGGATCCTTCCTTCTCCTCTGTTTCCTTATCTGAGCACGATCGTTCTTGCGCTCAAGCTTACTTAGATGATATCCTTATTTACTCTCCTGATTTTGAAACGCACCTACGTGATTTAAAGAAAGTCTTAGAAATAATGGCTGAAAATTCTTTGTGGGCTCGCCGTGCTAAAGTTCGTTCGGGTAGGAGTGTACCATTTTTAGGACACGTCTTGTCAGATGCCGGGGTCGCTACCGACCCGGATAAAACTAAGTCAATTCAGGAATGGCCTACCCCTACCGACGTTAAAGGTGTACGTAGTTTCCTAGGGATTGCCTCTTACTATAGGCGTTTTATCCCGCGTTTCGCAACTATAGCAGCCCCTATCAATCATTTATTAAAGAAAGATATCCCCTTTGTTTGGAGTAGTGAGTGTCAGTCGGCTTTTCAGTGTCTAAAATCCCTACTCCTCTCTCCTCCCGTACTCATCCTCCCTGATACTACTAAACCCTTTGTGGTAGCTACAGACGCTAGTAAGGTAGCTATAGGGGGCGTCCTTCTCCAGGATCAGGGTCAGGGCTTACAGCCAATTGAGTATATCTCTAGGACAATGCTCCCTGCGGAGCGTAACTATCCCGTACACCAGCAGGAACTCTTAGCGGTGGTGTATTGTTGCCACGCGTGGCAGCACTTTCTTAAAGGTGCCCAATTTGATGTTTGCCTGAATGAACCCTGTGAGATAGATCCTTATAGATTAGTTATCCAGACGGACCACCGTCCCCTTACCCATCTTCTCTCAACCCAACCTTACCCCTCGTCAAGCGCGCTGGATGGAGTTTTTAGCACAGTTTTCCCCTTTTAAACTTCAGTATGTTAAGGGTGTAGATAACATAGTACCAGATGCACTCTCCCGTCGCGCAGATTACTCCTTTTTCGAGGACTTGGACGTTCTCAATACTACTCTAGTTCCTACTACTATGGGTGTAACCCCTTATGGTGAACTACCTGATGATGAATCCTATGCCTATCTCTTTCATACAGCTGTTCGCATGCCTGATCTCCTTTCTCACGTAGGACTCTCTCTCCCGTGTGAGGCCCTTCCTGTGGTCTCGGTGGGGGGGAGGGGAAAAATAAAATTTCTATACCGCTTAGCCATATAGCGACTAGGTCAGGAAAGTCTTATGATAACATAGTCCCTCTAGGACCTCCCCTTCTCTTTGGCAAGGCGGTAGGAGACCTCTTTAAACCTGTTCTGGATACCTCTGTAGCGATGCCTACCTCTGATCTTGAACGCCTTATTAGTAGATTTACGGCCACTGAGCCGGAAGCTTTAGCTGCCATTGCTGCCCATCCCCAACAATTAGGCAAGCACCCTTGTAAATTTGTAGGTGGGTTTTTATATGTGCAGATAGCAGATTCTCCCCCTCAATGGCGCCTGTATGTCCCTCCTATCTGTCGCTCCTCCTTGCTCTTTGAGTTGCATGACTTAGCTGCTCATCAGGGTGGTAAACGGGTACGGGACCTAGTAGCCCGCTCTTACTACTGGCCTTCCCTTTTAAAGGATGTAGATGAGTATGTTAGAACCTGTCAATCTTGCCAGGAGATGAAACCCAACAATGTAGGACAGATAGCAGAACCTAGGACTCTACCTGATCCCATCATGCCGTGGGACTCTATTATGATGGATTTTGTAGGACCTTTTAGGAAGAATGATAGAGGTAACGCCCAGATCCTTGTTTTCGTAGATCGTTTTACTCGTATGTGTCATCTCGTGCCGTGTCCCTTAGAACTCACCGCACGCGATTGCGCACGCCTATACCTTAATAACGTCTATAGATATCATGGTTTGAGTAGGCAGTTTATTAGTGATAAAGATAAGCTATTTACCTCTGACTTTTGGCAGCAGTTTTCGCTGCTATTGGTACCAAGGTTACGTTCGGTACTGCCTATCACTCCTCCTCCTCTCATCTAGTAGAACGTCTTAATAGGGTAGTGGAAGAAGCGCTGAGGCACTATGTTAACGGCTCTGGTAGTGATTGGGAGGATTATCTATGCTTGGTAGAGTTCTCCCTTAACAATTGCCCTCAGGCTGCGCATGGCTATACGCCTTTCTTCCTAGATACTGGTAGACAGCCTCTTACTCCTACCTCCTCTTAGCTAGTCCTTTACGGGACAGGGACGATGTGTCCCGGGATACCGTAGAAGGTGTGCAGGCCTTGCTAGATAAAATGAAAAATGCACATGATCACGCAATTTCAGGGTACCAAAAGGCTCAGGCCAAGTACCTTGCTAGGTTGCGTGCCTCCTTAGATAGAAGAGCGCCTGAAATAGATATAGGAGATTTAGTCTTAGTAGAAGGCCCCCGTGTTGGCCGTTTTGCTCACAAGTTCGAAGCAGAACTTAAAGTGAAACTTAGGCCCGCCTTCTTAGGACCCTTCCGTGTGTTGTCTAGAGTAGGTAATTTCTTATATAAAATAGATATCCCTACCTCTTGGCAGACACATTCTAACACCTTCCATAGAAGCCAGCTGAAGCTTTATCACCAAAGCACGTTCGCTGGTAGAGAACTAGCTCCTGCCCCTTTAGAGCATAACCCTGACACTGGTGAGGTAGAAGACGAGGTAGAGAGTATCGTGGCCCATAGAGATATTAAAAAGGGCCGCGGTACCCAGCGCCAGTATAAGGTGAAATGGATGTATGCTCGTAGTGAGGTAGATAAAGTATGGTACACGGAGAGTGAGTTAGATGGTTGTAGCCGCTTGTTGCAGGACTACAAAACCCTACACCAGCTCTAGCTGGCAACCTGCCCCTCCCTTATCGTATTCCTGCTGTTGGTGGGTGGTTGGTTGTCCCCTCCCCTCCGCAGCCATCATGGCTGATCCTACCCCTCCGTCGGAGAGCCGGCCGCCTTCCCCTCCACCACCGGACCCAGAGCTCTACTTCGAGGCCCTTCCGGGCCGCTGGGTGTCACGTTCCAGTTATCCGGGTGGCCTCGTTCAGCCTGCCCTCCAGGCTCATCATGCGACTTTAGTCAGGGCTGCCCTCTTTGGGGTCTCGTGGTTCGGCCCGGACCCCGACGATCCGCAAAAGCTAGTCTTGCATGGGTTCGACGATGCCGGGCATTGTCTTTTAGGATGCGGCTCCCGCTGTCCCGCCTTGGGGCAGATAGCCGCTGTCCTTCAGTGCCCCCGGTGTTTTCCTACCTGTCTACCCCTGTGGGCCGCTCCTGCCTACGGGAGGTGTTCCCTTGGCTCCCAGGCGAGGGCGAGGCAGATGTAGATGACACCCCTGTGACCTCCTACGGGCTGTCGAGTACATGGAAATCGCGGACCAGTCAGCTGGGGTAGCAGCTAGCGACCCTTCCCATACGGACGCACCAGTCGAGGCGCAGTGCACGCCAGAGTATTCTGCCTCAAGTGCAGCGTCCTCCTCCTCCGTGTCGGCTCCTTCTCCTGTCCCGTCTTCACCACGGACGACCCGGCACGTGTCTGTGGAGCCTACCCCTTTGGGCTTGGATCGCGAGCCTGATCATCTCTCGGCGACTGTTTCTGCGATGCAGGCCCAGATCCAGTCCCTGACCTCGGCTTTCGGGGCTTTCTTGGCGGCCCAGGCGCAGGCTCCAGCCACGCCAGGTGGGGTGTCTGTTGTATCTGTGCCCCCTACCCCTTCGGCTGCCTCGGCGCCTACGGTTTCGCCTGCGCTGTGCGAGCCCTCGGTAGCTGCGGTTTTGGCAGCGAGCCCGGCGCGACCTCCTGTTGCACCGGCGCCGGCTGCGGCTGTGCCGGTTCCTACCCCTGCTTCGGCCCCTGCCCCTTCGTCCTCGCGGTCTTTGGCTGCGGTTGTTCGGGCCAGCGGCCCTGATCCTCGCACCACCCGCGCTGCTGATTCCCTCCGGGAGTTGTCCCAGGGCGATCGGGACCGGGCCCCTTCTGTGGTGCATGCGACGCCGGAGTCGCGCGACACGCCCGTCCCTGGGTACGGTATGTCTGCGCTCGCCTGCCGACAGTGTGACCTGCCGCGCGCCTCCGCCGAGCTTGCCATTTCGTCCATGTCCTACGGGTTCTCCCAGGTGTGTCGGGCGCCGCGGGACCGTGGCCTACCCATTGAGACTGATCGGCCTCCTTTCGACATGGTTATTTTAGCTGATCCTGTGTTCCAGGGTGAGATCCTGGTTCGGCGTGTTCTGTATCGCTGGGCTAGGCGTCACAACGACTTGGACACCTACGGTGGGTTCCAGTGGGCTTACCCTCCGCCTCTGGGCATTATGGCCTCAGATGCCCTTACGGTAGAGTTTCCTGCGGTGCCGGGTGCCACGTACAGCACGGTTCTCCAGCCCATCCTGGAGTGGGATGCCCGTCGTCCAGCGCCCATCCCGGGCCAGGGTCTGGACTCCCGTGGCCATCCTCCTCCTCGGGCCAGCGACTACCTAGAGACGTTCGGGTCGCGACAGTGTGCTCGTCGGTGGCGCTCCCGTGAGGTTCGGCACATCCGGATGTGGCCGTCTAACGTGGAGCCCCTGGTGGATCTGTTCTTCCCGACGGGTTTGCGCCCTCGGATCCAGTACCATCGCCTACTCCTGCGGGCTCTCTGTTTGATCGCGGTCGAGCCTTTCCTACGCCTCTTTGCCTGTGGTTTCCTGGACTGGGCCCGTGGCCAGGTCGTCCTTACGCAGCATAGGTATTACTGGGCCTTTCTGGGTCTGTTTCCTGATGGCGTGTGGGCCGATGTTTTCCTCACTGTAGACAGGCATGACAATGCCGATGATGTGGCCCACTACCAGGCGTACCTGGATGTTCTGCTGGCTTCTCGTGGCACTTACCAGACGGATGGCAACTAGATAGAGGGCCTTAGGCCCGACCTGAGGGTGTTGTCCCTCCGGTATATAGAGTCGCCCACATATTCTGGCCAGTTGACTGGTCGTTCTTGGTCCTTAGTACTGGTTTGTTTACTCTGTGTGTCCTGCCCAGTGCCGTCCCCCCCGGCAAGGACTCTGTTCCGGGTGCAGTTAGGGGAACCTACCACCAGGCTTGGTGCTGGCTAACCCTATACCACCCGGCGTGGTGGTGGAACCGAGTAACATGATTGGTGCTTTGTATCTTGGATGGCCTGCCGATTGTGTTGGTGTGTGCTGGGTGCATTAGGTTTCCTACCCCTTGGTTTCCTCCCCGTGCGTAGGGAGAGGGCTCCCTACCTTTGTGGGGGGGGAGGTGTTACGTCGCGTAACAATTCGTTGTAGTTACGGACGTAAATTAGGTCCTTTGCCTCGGTTGTTCCTAGATTTACGTGTAGTTCCAACTGGGACACTATTGTCCTCGTAACAGTACTGTGGTACAGTGGGTGCTTTTGGGGCGCCGCGCCGCGTACTTTATTAGTGGTCCTTATCCTTTGGTAGAATGTAGTGGACCAGCGTGCACCTGTGCATCTGCCTGTCTATCTGTATGCGAGGGCCAGGTCGGCCCGAGCATTTTGGACCGTTTGTGACCATTTATGCACGTTCCACCCCTCGTGTGGTCACTCGGCGTGTGTTAAATGAATTAACACATATAGGCTTGGGTCATGGCAGTGTAGTGTGTTTCCTTCCTCGATTCCTGGAATAAACGGGTTCGGGTAAATGGTTGTATGGCGTATTATAGCAACACATACGTGAATGCATTGAGATCAGCTCCGTCTCGTTCGTCTTTCGCTAGGGGTTTGAGTAGAGGAGGCCTCACCAATTTAGGTAGTATCAGGCCCAGTAGAGGTAGAGGTGGAGGTAGAAGTTTAGGACGTAACACGCTCTATCGAATAATGTAGGATTAGAAAACACGCAAAACAAAGTCAGCTGGCTCGACTGCCGTGAACTTCATCAACGTTTTGCGGCTCAGCACCTTCACATCGTGTTGCGTACCTACTGCAGGTCTGCAGTCTGCAGCGCATTATTTTGTTTCCCGGTCTACCAGTCTAGTCTACGCATTTGACAGACTGGACTTGCAGGCTGCCCAGTGCTGACCCATTCGTTGTAGGGTCAGAACTGCACCGCCCCACGCCTTTTGTTACTTGGATACGGAACATCGATTTACTCACAAGTTGAAGTTGAAACTGTAGCCCCTCCTCAACAGTTACTGTTACTGTAGTACGTCCAACAACAGTCTACAAATCTCTGCTGCCCATTGCGTGGCAACAACAACAGCAACAACAACAGCAACAACATTTGTGCTGGTCAAGCTCACACCGGGATTTAAGTGGGCAACATTATAACGACAGCCAGGCGACAGCTGATAAAGTCGCGAGCAAGCAATGTTTGTGCAAAATCGCCTAGCCTTGACAAACCGTTGCCCATGATTATTTTTAAAATACTGCATCTGAGGGTCACGCACTACTATTTTATGTTGATCAGTAAGGTATGTTGTAGCTGCGATTGGACCATCGCGAGATTTCATTCCCTTGCATCCTGGTTTTTGTTGGGCATTCAGCAGGGTTCTGCTGTGTCGGCGTTTACATTTCGTGGAGGTGTTAGCACGGCAGCAATGTGCAAAATTGTTGTAAATGCCGGGAATAGTCAACATTTACTAATAGAAATTGATATTGTGTTATAGTCAGTATATAAGTACCGGTTCTGTCTGACGGGGAAACCGGGGAACCCCGGCCGGCATTTAAAGCTTCCCGGTCGACCAGGGCAGCCCGGACAAGTCACAATGGCTTATACCGGTCGAACGGGGAGGGGTTCCTTCTCTGAACACAGCATACCGGTCGAACGGGGGGGGTTCCCTGCTTGGCATATAGCATACCGGTCGGCCGGGGGGGGTTTCCTGCTTGGCATATAGCATACCGGTCGGCCGGGGGGGGCTTACCGGTCGGCCGGGGGGGCACCGGTAATTACCGGAGAATTACCGGACCCATGCGGTTTACGGTGTGCCGAGCTATGGATGCCGAGAATGCTCATAACTTTCGACTCCAGGCATGAAATTTGGTCGGGTAAATTGCAACAGACTCGCCTTTTGATGACGAACACGCTGATCTAATATCTGGCAGCCATCGCCCAGGATTTCGCAAGTTATCGCCAGCGGGCTGCCCAGCAGATATCGCTATTTTTCTGCACGATATGGCGGCACCACGCACGTGAGCCGTGTGCCTGCGCCCCCTGCCATCGTCTAGGTGTGATTCAACGTAGATATGGAGGCCCCCGCATCGTCTTCAGCTCCTGTCACCGATTCTCTTGATACCATTATTGCTGCAAACAAAATCGCCAATGTTGCCGCCGAGAACGCCGCTAACAAGCGACCCAAGACTTCGGAGACTTCGGAGGCAACCCGGATAGCGGTTGAGACCTCCTTGCCGGACACCATTTCTGCATCCTTTTACCTGCCCGGCAAGCGTTTGAGCCCGGACGACATCGCTGACTTACTCGACTTCAGCGACGCCACTGCCCTGAGCGTGCTGAAGCTCCGCAACCAACACGACGCACCGATCCGCAACCCTCGCAGTGGCCTGGTTGAGGACGCTCCTTCGGATGAGTGGCCTAACTGGGAGCCCAAAGATTACCGCCTTGCCTGTCTTATTTCGTGCTGCCCTGAACTTGTCGAGCTGCCGGCGACGACCATCGCCAGGCCAGCCACCGCGACCGATACCGTGCAGTTGCAGGAACTCGCACAGTCTCTTACGACCGTGCAGGGTGACATTAAGGTCCTGACGGAGGCGTCTGCAGCTGCGATGGAACAATTGCTGGAGCTGAAGAAAGCCCTGGCAGCCCCCGCCAAAACTACCACGTTTGCCGATGTCAATGGCAAGCAGTTGACCACCATTGTTCAACAGGCGGCCAAGTCTGCCGCTACCGCTGCGGTCACCCAGAATGCAGTGCAGCAACGCCAACGCAATATAGTAATCAAAGGCTTCCAGAAAGGCGAGGCACATGAGACAGCACACTCACTTGCCGAAGAGCTGCGAGGCCCAGCGTTTCTGGGGAAGCTGCAGCTCCAGAACCGTGTTGCCATTGAACGCGCCATTCGGCTGCCAGGCCCTCTGGGCCTGGTCGTCGTCACCATGGCCTCCATGCACGACAAACGCCTCGTGCTGGGAGCACGTCGTCTGCTCCAGCACGGTGACTTCAGTCTCGACGAGGACTACACGCCGGCTCAACTGAAGGCGAGGAGCGCGGTGTGGAACAGCACCATCGTCCAGGAGACCAAGAAGCTCGAGACCAAGGGTAAGCGCATTAAGTTGTGTCTGCTTCAGGATGGCTCCTTCGCAGCATTCTTTGATGGGAAACAGATTAAAGGTGTTCAGATTAACACCCCTGGAGCGGAGTCTCGTGAGGTGTCTAGCAGGACAGGTGCTGCCTCCGGTGGTGTCCGTAGGTAGACAACCTTCCTCGTCGGCTCGCGGCTAAAAGG
Source organism: Mesostigma viride (assembly GCA_009746045.1). NCBI lineage: Eukaryota > Viridiplantae > Streptophyta > Mesostigmatophyceae > Mesostigmatales > Mesostigmataceae > Mesostigma > Mesostigma viride. The sequence goes on along the minus strand of RPFO01000389.1, from coordinate 2,057,117 downwards.
CTTCGGGGACAGCCTCTAAACAGTCCCGTTCCACTACCATGCCTCGACCTAACCGTCGGGTGAAAGCCATGGTGGTGCCGGTATTTCGGGCTACAACCTCATCTGTCAACTGTCAGATCCGTAGAACCCAACGTTTGCTAGATTACCTACGCCTCGGCGTTGTGCAATCAGCCCCAACCCCGAATACCCCGAGCAAGCGGCAGGCTCGCATCCTACGCTTGCAGGACAAAATAAATGCGATGAAAAGCACTATTTCCACCGCTTCCCTTCCCCCCTCCGTTTCACCCCCACCTCCACCCCCCGCCGCATCCACCCCCATCATCCATCGTCGTTCTCCCCTGGTGGGCCAGCAGGCATCCTTGGCCCTTGCCACTTTCAACACCCGCACATTGCTAGCAGATGACGACCATAGATAGCCATTACAATTCGTTCAAGTGGCCCGCCGGAGCGGCTGTACAATTTTTCCCAGTGAGCGCGCTGCCAAGTGTACTTGTGGGCAAATTTTTAGGTGCCCCGTCACTTCGAGGTACTAAAAATTAGGCTACGGTACGAATTCAGCGAATTTCAGCGAATTTTCAGTCGAACCAAAGGAAGTGACGCCAACTACCAAAAAGTTTCCGTTACGAATTTTCAGCCCAACACTCGCGCAAAATGAAGTGACGGCAACTACCAAAAAGTTTCCGTTACGAATTTTCACTCCCACACGTTTGCACAAGAGGAAGTGACGGCAACTACCAAAAAGTTTCCGTTACGAATTTTCAGTCCCACACTTCGCGCAAATTTTAGTAGGGCTGCACGCAAGCTACCTTTCAAAATTTTGCGCTAGTATGGAACGCATTTCATTCGTCTGCATGGAGGAACGCTGCCCGCCAACTACCCCCGTTCAGAAAGTTCCGCCAAAATTTACTTGAGATTTGGAAATCTGAACGTCCACGCAAATTTTAGTAGGGCTGCACGCAAGCTACCTTTCAAAATTTTGCGCAAGTATGGAACGCAATTCATTCGTCCGGAGGAATGCTGCTCGTCAACTGCCCCCGTTCAGAAAGTTGCGCCGAACTTTACTTGAGATTTGGAAATCTGAACGTGCCGTTGGAGTTTCGCGGGGAAACCCAAGTTCCCCAGTAATTCACCAATGACGCGCTTCGAACACTTGCCCGCTAAAACCTAAGCAGCCGCTCCGGCTGGCCACTTAAACGAAACTTGATGCTACCGGGTAGAGGAGCTAGTCGCATTTGCATTGCACATCGTGTATCTATTCTAGGCGTCCAGGAACACCGTCGCCAGGTGCCATTTGGCACGGTGAGCACTAACCGCCTTGCAGGCGGTTGGCGTTTCTACTTCGCTGGAAGTGGGACGCCAGGCCAAGGTGGTGTTGGTCTTTTGTGTTCGCCGCTGGCAGTTGCTAGCCTCAGCACGCTTAAGTTTTTAACGCCACGCCTTATGGTAGCACATTTCACCTCCGTCGAGGGGCGGTCTAAACACCACCTCACGGTGGGGGTGGGCTACGCACCCCATAGTGGTCTACCTGCGTTGGAACGCCAGAAGTTCTTCGAGGACTTGCATAGCCTTGAGGGGGCCACCCCGGCCCGCCACTTTTTGGTTATGCTGCTCGACGCCAATGCCACGTTCCCCGTGGGCACTGCTGGCAGTCGCTTTGCGCCTGCTGACACTGCTGCTAACGACAACACTCCCCTGTTTTCTGCCTTTTTGCGGGATAGCGGGATGGTTGCTGTCAACTGCCACTTCCAACGTCCCTCACAGGACTTGGTCACTTTTCATGGCGCTAACGGCCGTCAGGCCTGTCTGGACTACGTGGTGGTACGGCAGCCCAGGTGCACCTCGGTTCTGGACACCCGAGTGTTTGACACGCCCACGGTGTGCTCTGACCACCGGTTGGTGCGCGCGACCATTCGGCTCCGGTTCCACGTCCCCGCGCTCCGCGCCCCAGTGGTCCGCCCTGACTGGTCTGCTCTACGCCCGGTCCGGGGAGATCCTGAGGACTGGACGGACGCCGAGCACGAGCGGAACCGGTGCCGATGGGAGTACCTGTCGGCCCTGGGCGCCCGGGCGGACGTCGGCGAGCTGGACAAGGGCGCCCCCAACGCCGCCATTTTTGCGGGCTTTGCGGCCCGTGCCCCGTTGCTGGCGGCCCGGCACCTGCCGGTCATGCCCCGCCGCCGCCCCGGCCCGCTCTACCGCCAGGACCCCAAGACCTTGGCCGCCCGGCACCGCCTCAAGCGTAACCGGGACCCGCTGCAGAAACCGGTGCTCAAGGCCGCCCTCGTGGAGGCCTACGAGCACGCTCAGGACGCGGAGGCGGCCCAGTGCATCGCCGATGCCAAGGCCTGCCAAGCTCGCAACCAGGGCAAGGACATGTGGTACCACCTCGACCGGCTCGGCGGCCGGCGGCAGCGCACCCCGGTGGAGCACACGGGGGAGGGCACGGCGCCGGTAAGCCTTGACCGCTGGTTGGCCCACAATGTTTCCTTGACCGGTGGGGCTCGCGCCCCCCCCCCCGCCGCTTCACCCCGAGACGGCCGCCCGCCTCGGGGTTGCCGGACCCCCGCCGCAGTTAATAAACGAGTGGACCTCTCAATGCTCAATGGCCTAACGCATGTGTTTATTACAATAAATCACAAGCCCCGCACCCAACGTGCACAAGGGCATTTAGCATTGTCGACAAGCAACGCTCTGCCTGGCCGCCACGTCTGGAGCAGCCGACAGTGGCCGTTGGGCTCTGTGGTGCAGCCTGAGTGGCGCGACGCCACTGCTAGACTCTCAGGACCTTAGTCCAACGTCCGACACCTCAATGTCAGTCCCGAGTGGGTACTGGCGACGCCGTACCGCCAATCCTACTTGGGTACTGGCGTCCGTCACCAGGACTCGGCTATCGAATAGTCTAGCCTGCCGAATCACATATAGCCGGGACTTCTGACCGAGCCTACACGTGCGAAACCCCAGATAGCACATTGCTATCTGGTACTTAGCCTATGTCCACGACTAGAGGCTAACTCCAGTTTTATTCTTTTTTTTTTTTTTTTTTTAAGGCATCAGTGCTGCACCTCCAGTTTTTATTCCTTTTTTTTTTTTCAGGTACTTGGCAATATCATGAATAAGACATTGGTACAGGAAAACTCATATCAGACCACAATGGACGTTGTGAATTAAAGCGCCCACAGACCCCATTGCCTTTAAATCTGACAGTGTCTTTGAGGTTTCTGAACCTAGGATCCCCTGTTTGTACAAGTCAGTGGAGTGATGAGTGGCTATGGAAAAACCAGGGGGCACATCAAGAAATTATTATGTTTGTTGCCAAGTTGCCACCAGCTGGGAAAGACCATAGTCTGCACCATTAGTCTGGAGTGCCCTATTTCATCATCCATTTGTCTGACTAGACAGATAGGGATTCATTGCATCACACAGAAGCTGGTACTGGGTTGCTGCTAATGACGGAATCTTGGTCAATGCGTCAGCCAGGTTCTCCTCGTCTGGCAGATGCTGCCAGCTGGAAAAATAGCTTGTTTCCTGTTTCAAAATCACCCAGTCCAGATCAGTATGCACAGCAGCAGTCACAGATTTCTTGTTAAGGAAACTAATGACTGACTGACTGTCAGTGTGTAAGTGAGCATGCACATCAGCCTTGCTGCCAGCCTGAGTTTGCAACCAGGTTAGTATGTGCTGAAGGGATCGAGCATGCTGCACAGCAGACACCACAGCACGGCACTCAGCAGAGTTACTGCCAACAGCTTTTCTGCGATGCAATCTGCTGTACCACGACACCATGGACATATAGTCTCCCTTGTTGGTAAGGAAGAACACCCCAGCCTCCCTGGCATCCATTTTTGTTATTACCCTACTCTCCATGGAGCTGTCCATCAGACAGTTAATGTGAATATCTTCCATGAGGTTGAGTGGATGAATGACAAGGGAAGGTCCAGCCTTTAGTAGCTTCTGGAGATCCTTAGGTTTCATGGTTTGTAATACTGTGTCATCAATCCTGCTGACCACTGCCAGATGAGGTGCACAGATAGCACTCAGCCACCCTAATTTTCCTTTGACAGTAGCACACATGTGAGCAGGAATGCACGGAATATCAAGCAGCTCTAGGCATTCTTCTAAGTACTGGGCAGGCGGGGATAGAGTACACACCCACTGTTCCTGTTGCTCTTCCAGTGCTAGCATTATGCCACAGAACTGTAGGGGTTCTGGCCCCAGCTCTGTCTGCTTTCCAATCTCATATGACTGCTGAACCTGCTGAATGAACTTGTCAACTTCAGCTCTTGGTCCACAAATCAGTTGGTCATCACCATGCCACACAAACAGGAGCAAGCCAGAGGGTGTGGGCACAGCAAAGAGACAAGGGTCCAGATCATCATAAGTGGCATTAAGTTTCTTGAACACCTCTTCTGCTGATTTTCTGAAGATAGTGGGAGCACTTTGCAAACCTTCCACCCCTAGATTTAGGAGTAGATATGGCTCATCAATATCATGTGCCCATGCAGCAGGGGTGGGAACCACATAGACCTGACCCTTCCACACATCTTGCGCTTTATCAGGGTCCCCTCTAAGGAAAGCCCTTTTGATATCAGTAGCTTTGCAGGCATAATCTTGGCCAGCATTGAGATGGTGGAGGAAGACAGAGAGCAGTATCCTGAGGGATGTTTGCTGCAGCCCAGGAGTGTAGAGTTCACCCTTGGACAGTTTTGACATGCCTTTTAATTCTGTCACACATGGCCTAGCATGATATATAGGTGAGCCTACTGGCTGTGCCTTGTGTTTTAGCACAAACTTGAGTCTCAACTTTTTGGCACCTTCTGGAATTTCCCAGACAGGAGTGACAGGTGGCTTATAGTCAGGATGCTTAGGGTTTGGCAGCACCCACTCTTCGCGGGCTTGGTGCCTAATGGCTTGGATCCATTTTTGAAACCCTTTTTGTGTTTTGCATTGTTGGATTAGAGCATCATAGTTGTGAGGAGAGTGCATGGCTAAGTCCCACTTTCCAACCCCAAAGGACTGCGGGTGTGGCCTTTGATTGTGCACCTTTTTCTCTAGGTCAGGGATTTCACCTGGCCCATATTTGATGTTAATGGCCTTGATATAGGCATCTAATCCATGAACCAGTTGGGACAATGGAATCTTGTAGTGATCCAAGGGAATGGCTCCTACCCCAGTCACACGCAGCTGGCTAGCAGTGATGGTGACACCTGGGTAAGAGATAAAGGGTTCTCCCAACAAAGCATTGCCCATGTACCCTTCCACTACCTGGAAAGGTGTCTGGATGCCAAGTATGGGGATCATTACTTGACCCAACACATCTAAGGTTGTTTTGCCTGAAAAATCTTGCACCTGTGTCCATGGTGAGGGTGCAAGTTGCAGACCAGGAATGGCTTGTGCACTGATCACACTGACCTGTGCCTGAGTGTCCACAGCTAGGATGCAGGATTCCTGGCTATAATCGGAGCACACAGCAGAGACCTTGGCCAAACCTGAGGCTTGTTTAGCCTTGCTCTTGTGAGCCTTATGCAGAGCTGCCAGGGCTTTTTCTAGCTTGGATTTGAACTCAGCTGGATTGCCTTTGTTTTGCTCTGGTACCTCATGCCTGGTTGAACTCTGCCCAGAGGGACTTACACCAGGTTGTGGGGTGACACGTACCTCACTGAGGGGTGGAGGAATGACAGAGGGTGTGGTAGTGCCATCATCAGCTCCTGGTGTTGGAATGCTGGGTGGTTCTGCTTGCTCACCAGAGTTAAGGAGGGAATCCATGTTCAAGGACTCTTCCCCTGGCACGTCTGCCAAAGGAGGGAAATACTTCTTAACTCTATGACTGCTCACCCTGTGTTTTCTCCCTGTTTCCAAACTTCGAATATCCATATTTTTTCCTTTTTTGGTCATTCTTAGAACAGTGCACGGACCATACCACATGCCTGTCTTGCCATGTTTGGTTTCTTTGAAATATAGGACTTGTTCACCCAGTTGGAATACTGTTCTGGGGTGTGTTATGTCCTTTTCAGCTAGCTTATCAGCCACTTTAGCCCTTACTGTGTTATACAGAGCTAATACCTCTGGAGGGTACACACCTGCCTGTAAGCCAATGGGAAGGATTTCCCCCCATGGTGCATGCAACACAGGTCTAAGGTTAAGTGTAGCACAGATTTCACTGCACCACAGTGCTCTGTCAGCATAGCTTCCAGATGTGGCTTTCAGGTCAGTGGATTTCGCCACTAAAGTTTTGACTGACCTGATGGTTCTTTCAATGACACCCTGCCCTTCATGATCTTGCAATCCAGCAATCTCAATATTAGCATCCCATCCTTCACACTCAGCCAGACAGCTAAACTGTTGATCAAGCAGTATAGTGTCAACTGGGTAGAATCTGGGCAATGCTATCACAAGTGCTGCACGCAGTTGCTCTTTAGCCATTCCAGGTAGGGGTTCCATGACAGTGAATCTGGACCATGTGTCTTTTAGGATCAGATATTGTTCACCATCGATATGCACGACATCACCCACAATTATTCCCCTTTGGGTGGGTGGTGTTGCGACATGCCATTTGGGAGGTTTTGGGCCATGGAACTGACATTGCTGGCAGTGTTTTCTAGCCAACCTGACAGCATTCCTGAGTCGTGAACCTCCTGCTCTTCTGGCAATCTTTTCTGCCACCACCTCATGACCCATGGCTATGTGGAGCTGGGTTGCTAGTTCCCTTAAGTCTACTGTGTCAACAGCAGCTGGGGTAAGAGCTTTGAGGTAGGGCAGTATCACATTATACGTGGAGGAGATTTTCTGAGCTGCCTCAAAATCTAGCAGTCCCTTGTCTTTATCCCCAATGATAATGAGATCATATAAATCCACATAGGCGTGCTGTGAGGACGTACATCCTTTTGGAGCCTTGTCCTGCCGGTCGCACCACGTGCCGGGGGGCAGATGGCGGGGGTGCTTGCAACCGAAGCAGAGGTCCACGTCGCCTACTGCGGGGTTCCACTTGCAGTCCGCCCGCTGGTGTCCCTTGGTGCCACACCGGGTGCACTTGTTCTTGGGACCTGCATGGGGGGGCTGAGCAGTGGGTGCAGGGGTGGGTGGGGCAGGTGTGGGGGGGGTGGGCCGCCTCCACTGGTTTGGCTTGAGCTGAGCAGGCTGTCCCGGCTGGCCTTGGGGCTGGTTGCCCTTGGCCTTCTTGGACTGGCCGCCCTGCTGCCCCCCTAGCTGGCGCTTTTTTCCTTGCCCCTTCCCTTGGGTCTGTTGGACCTTGGGGGTTGGGGTTGCAGACGGAGCACCTATAGCCAGGGGAGTCAGGCAGTCTTGGATATGGTTCATCCCCGCCCGGAAATCGTTCCACAGAGGTTTGAGACCTGCAACCACAGTGGCGTACACAGCTTTGTCCAGGTTAGCATTTGACAACCATGAATACAGCAGGTAGCTAGCAGGCAGACCCCTGAGATCAGGGTCCTTTTCTACAGCCAACCTATAATTCTTGCAATCAGTGGCATAGTCTTGCTTGTTGACCTGGTAAGCATTAAGCCAGTTGAAACCACGGATGGATTCAAACTGTGTCCTATCCACCAGCAAGTGCTTAAGCTCATCCATGAAGGCTGGCCACAATGCAATTGCTAGGTTAGGTGTCCCAGCCTTTTCTTGGTAAATCTGGACCAAGGTTTTAATGGCTGGGGCTGACCTATGGATGGTGGTGGATGCACGCAAGGCACTGAACCAGTTCTGGACATTCAGAGACTCAAAACAGTAGTTCAGGCTAAACAAAAATTCCTTGGCCTGTTCCTGGGTGTAACCCTCAGGTAAGCCAGGGATTTCTATTTTAGATTCTTTTTGTTTTGGGTTAAACGTACCTTTGACCGGGTCCTTCTTTTCAGCCAAGAAAGTCTTGACTGCTTGTTGAAGATCAGCCTCCTCCATGTTCGCCCTGCCCCTTTCCAGCTGGGAGATACTGGCCAGGAGGCCATCCAGCTGGGTGCGCGACAGGTCGTCCATGGGGTTGGTGGCCATGGTCTTGAGCTGTGCCGTGAGTATGGCAAGCAGCTCTTGGACGTCCCCCTTGAGGGTGGGGGGGGTTGGGTCCACTGGGGTCCCTTTTGCCACCGCCTTGCTCTTATCTGACTGCCCTGGTGTGGGTGCAGTCTGCTGGGCCTCCGCAGAAGGTGGTTGTGTTCCAGCTTGCTGTGCTAGTGCAGTGGCTGGTGGTGTTCCAGCTGCAGGCGCAGGGTCTTGTTCCCCTTGCCTTACTCCACTGCTGGTAGGAAAACCCTTGGCCTGGCCAAGCTGCTGCAGCGCTGCTGCTTGGGCTGCCAGGCCGCCCTCACGGGCTATCATGGCCTCTAGGAGTTTATTCTCCACCACCTTGCGGCGGTGGAGCTCCTGGGCATCCGGGTCACTTGGGGGTTTGCTGGGGGAGCTGAGGACAGTGCCCTGGCTCTTGCCCTGCAGCACCCTTGGTGACACGGCCCCTCCAACCACCCTTTGGCTCAAATCAGTGCCAGGGGTGGGGAGGGTATGTGCAGGGAGTGCAGGCGTTTCTGTTGCCTGCATCTTCTCCTGCAGCTTGGTCAGCTGCAACAGGAGGGAATTGAGTTGGTCCGCTGTTAGCGTGACCCCCTCGTCCCCCTGTGCAACAACCAGCTCATTGTTCAAGATATGTGGCTACATGACGGCTATATGTGATTCGGCAGGCTAGACTATTCGATAGCCGAGTCCTGGTGACGGACGCCAGTACCCAAGTAGGATTGGCGTCCGTCACCAGGACTCGGCTATCGAATAGTCTAGCCTGCCGAATCACATATAGCCGGGACTTCTGACCGAGCCTACACGTGCGAAACCCCAGATAGCACATTGCTATCTGGTACTTAGCCTATGTCCACGACTAGAGGCTAACTGCCGCCGCCAGCGCCCCCCTTCTTCGGCCGCGGACTACCAAGTCCCCGCCTTGCAGGAGGGCTCCCTTGCCACTGACGGTGTCGTCCACCCCTTCACTTTGAAGGAATTGGACGGCGCCCTTGCTCGCCTGCGGTACGATGCGGCGGTCGGTGCCGACCACCTTTCTGCTGAGCTGCTGAAGACCCCTGATCCAGCGGTTAGTTAGGGATCTTCATTTGCGCAGCAACTCGTCAGCAGAGCTTGTGAGCTCCTGGTCCTTGCTGGCTGGAATGACCCTAGGCTGCTGGCTAGCAACCTTTATCCTCACACCAGGCCTACGACCCTCGATAGGCTCGCCACTCGTCGTGACGACCAAGGTTCGTGTGTGAAGACGCTCGTTGCCTCGTTGAGCCTCGAGCTATATGCAACCTCGTTCCATCCTTGTTCCTCGGTCATGAGCAACGCTGTGCAACGCTACCTTGCCAGAGCCTCGTATCGCTGGCGGCCCTGCATCCTTGTTGCAGGCAGCATACAGGAATCTCTGGCTATCCTGTGTCTAGGACAGCACAGGACCTGCCACAGTCCTGCATGGACTTACATCCTTGCAGACCTGCTGGCTGGTTACTGGCTTCTACTAGCCACAGTACCGTTGAGCCCTCAGTACACTGTGTCCCAGTCACGTGAGAGTCAGGCTAAGCCTGTGCAGGCACGGCCTGCCACGTGTCCTGTCCACTATGCCCTGAGTGTGCACCGCCCTCGCCCACCGGTCGGCAGTACTTCGGGACTTGATAACTTTCTAGTCCCTTGTCTGTTCTAGGCGGTTGACACGGCGTTGGAAAGGTCTCCTCAACCTGCATCCATCTAGCACATTGGTGCCCCAATATGCTAACTCCAACCCTTTCTTGTTTTGGAGCTTGGACCAGCCTGAGAACCTATCAGCCACTGTCCCCACAAGCCTTCAGACATCTGATCCCTCCCAGAGACCAGACCTGCCTTTTCTTTTGGAACCTGAGGTGCCTCCAAATATTAGCTAGGCCTGCTCATTGGTTCAAAGGTTGCCCTCTGACCCACATGACATCCCAACCCTTTCTTTGGGAACCTGGTGTAGATTAAAGTTAGGTCTTCACTTAGTCAGAGGAGTTTGGATAGAGGAGTCCATGAACGTACTATTGTGAGTTCCTGGTCATCCAGTTATCACAGGCGCCCGTTCATATGGCGCCCGCCACGGAGCCTCCTTTATCTTTTAAATCCTTCCAAAGACTGAGAGAGCCCTGACAAATGTTAGCCAACACATGGGGAGCCCATGTCCTCACTGAGGGATAAACTCAGGATTCATACATGCCAGGCTGAGGTCAGCTGGGGAATCGAACCCCACCCCATATCCTCCAGGTTTGGATCAGCTCCTGGAACTGAGCATCACAAACAACAAGACATGACAATAACAAGATTATGTTTTATTATAAAGAGTATAACCCATAGTGAGGCCCCTGGCAACCACGTCCAACATGGTCACACAACCAGGGATTTTATTAGCATGCAACAGGTTGGTTACAGAGAATATATACAAATGTACAGCAACCTGTTAGAGCCAACACTTGGGCTGCCCTTGCAGGGTCCATTCCATGAAGACCCAAGGCCCATTACAAAGTCCTTAAGACTCTTCTGCAGCTCCATGACAGAGCCAGGCGAAATTCTCAGCCAGGGGAGTGACTCCACCCTGACCCCTGTCCAGCAGAGTGTGTCTGAACTCTGAAGGACCTGCTGTCAGCCACCACGTGGCTGCCCAGCCCACTGGGATGCCTCCCACCTAGAGCAAGGCTGTTTGGTCTACTCTGGCCCTCCCCCCTTGGAGGCCATGAGCCCACGAAGCAAAGGGTATTGCAGCTCAGCCTTCTCCTCCAGCTTGGTGAGAGCATCTGCAGGGTTGTCCACGCCAGCCACATGTTCAATGTTAGCTAAGCAAGACATTTCCTTGAGCAACAAATAATCAAGGTCCCTGCTCCTGGCCAGCTGCCTGTGCACAAACTGCACCATGCCCATGCTGTCAGTTCTTACCAGTGTGTGCATCTGCAACCGACAGGAAGCCACTTGACATAGCTGGTAAAATAGCTCCCTCAAGTAAAGAGCAGTATGAAGCCCTTCACAGATTGCCCTGCACTCAGCAATGTCACTGCTGGGAGTTACCCTGTTTTGCAACCGACTGTACCAGCAGACCAGAGAGGACTGTTCCTGCACCAGGGATATTAATGCTGCTGCACGGCCCCTGACCTCTGTGACCTTCCTACTATCCATAGAACTGTCCACATAGAGCATCATGTCAAAAGGCCTGTACAAATCCAAAGGACCCAGCATGAGAGGGGGAGACATGCGAACAGCCTCTACCACTCTCTCAGCACCCACCTCAACCAGTTGGGAATCGGTCAACCGACTCAGTACCAACAGGTCAGGAGCACAAATGCTGGCCAGCCATGCCAACATACCTCGTATTGTTGCACATCTGGCCTGGGTGATGGGCTCCTGCAAGGCATCTATGATCTGCTGAGGATAATCCTTACCACCCTCCAGCTGGATGGACCATGTACCCTGCTGATGGACCAAGGTCGCCTGCATTCCACAAAACACCATGGGCTCATTCTCAACCATGTACTGGATCTTACCCAGTTCAAACCGTTTCTGGATCCTGGCCAGAGTCAACTCTTGCCAAGTGGGATGGCCCAGGAGATGCAGATCATCACCATGCAGGGAGGCAAACGCTGGCAGCCCCTCATAGCTACCCTGAAACAGACAAGGATCAACTGGAGAGACTGAGAGACCACAGACAGACCTGAGGTACTTCTCCAAGCTCTTCCTCCAGATGATGGGACTCGATCTAAGGCCTTCCACGCCTTTGAGAATCCTCAAATACCTCGTCTTCAGCTCTGCCCTCCACACTGCAGGCACCTTAACAAAGAAAGGGGGTATTGTGCGCCAAGTATCCTGTGCTTCCTGCTGATCACCCTTAAGAAAAGCCCTCTTGAAATCTACCAACACAGAGCTATAGGGTATCCCCTTCTGCAGAAAAGACAAGTAAATGCACAACAAAATCCTCCATGTATCATGCAGCATCCCTGGTGTGTAAAGCTCCTCATCTGCTAACTGTCCAGTGCCATGGTACTCAGTCACAACTGGTCTAACATGTGGCACCTGCACGCCATCTACCTCCTTGAGCTTGAGGACAAACATCAATCTGAGCAGCTGGTGATCCTCAGGGAGGACATCCACAGGCTCTGCACAGTTGGCAACTATCCACTCATGCCCAGAAGCAACAAAGCCAAGAGTCCATGCCTTAGCCATCTTGGGGCTTTGCATCATCTCCACTAGCTTGCGCCAAGGTACAGGACTCGTTCCTGGGATCTGGTACCTCTGCACACCCAACTCACGTGGGTCAAACGTAGTAGGGAGGATCAGCAGGTCCCCAGCAATGGGCTCCTTTGTATCAGGACCCTCTGCCTCTAGACCCCTCACAGCCCTTACAGCCACACTAAGACCCTGGGAGTAGCGATATCTCTGCAAGGGAAGGCGGCCCTGCCCTTCTAATGCTAGCTCCTCAGAGGATATCCTCACCCCTGGTAAGCACAAGAAGTTCTGACCTAGAATGGCAGGCCCCTGATACCCTTCAACCACACTGAACGTGGTGGGCACCCCCAGGATAGGCACACTCACTTCTCCCAAGATCTTCATGGACACATTCCCAGAGAAATCAGACACAGCTAGGCAGCTAGGGGATGACCACTGCAAGCCTGCAGCATCCTCTACCCTTAGAATGGACACCTGTGAGTTGGTATCCACTTCTAGTGCTGGTGCCCCACATGACCCCCATCCCGTGAGCTTAGATACCTTGGGATCACGCTTGCTGTTCTGCAGAGCTCGAATGATGTCCGCCATAAGCAGCCCCCTGGACTGTGGTGCAGCCCTGGCCACCTCTGGCCTTGTGACAGACGTCTCAGCAGACTCCTGCTCACCCTCATCCATCCAGGACAGACCATAATCCAAGCATGGTGGGTTAGCATCTGCTGCCTGGCTCTCATCCTGCTCATCTCCCTCCAAGGGAGGATCAGGGCCGTCTTCAGGCCAGATTGCAGTTGGCCTTCTCTCCTTGACGTGAGCCCAGGATAGCCTGTACACGTGCTTGGGATTACTCTCCAAAGCCACCAGACAAGAATGGTTAGCTTCTCAACATGGGTTACCTGCCCATCTTGCCACTTGCCACGCTTGCCTGGTAATGACGGTTCCTTCCACATCCTGACCCTCAGTCCCACCTGGGGCCTCAGCATTTTCCAACCCTTGTCCTTACGCCTCAATCTGGAAAACACCCTGTCTGCCTTCTTCAGGCAGGCTGCCACCACGTCCTGTGATAGCATACCAAACTGCAATGCCAGGGGAGAGACTGCCACACCATCATAGTAATAGGTTACCCTGTGGTTAAGCTGCTCCTCAATCCCCTTACACCAAGCTGCTTTCTCTAGAGCTGATGCCACAACAGGCACACTCCTAGCTGCTAGCACCACTGTTTTTACTTCACGTATAGATCTCTCTACAGCTCCCTGCTGCCCATGGCATTCCCTAGGGACCACTACCAACTTACAAGGAAGCTGGTCAGCCAGCTTGATCAAGCAGTCAAACTGCAAGTCAGCTTGCACCTTGGTGTACACCCCAAAGCCTGGCAACAAAGACTGGAGACCCATCAACAGCTGATGCTCCTGCATTCCAGGAAGAATGGTCAGCAACCTATATCTGCTAAACCTATCCACCCCCACCAACAGATACATGCCCCTGATGTGTTGGATGTCCACCTGGATATCCCCCCGCTCTCTAGCAGGTTCTCTGGCATGGGACTGTGGGAGGCGAACAGCATTCTCCTGACAGACACAATTCTGAGCAGCTGCACTGCAGGCCTCTAGCAAAGGCTCCTTGCCAATCTTCCAAGCAAACATCTCTGCCTGCTTAGAGTGGCCAAAGATATGGTGTAGAGTGTTTCCAGCCTGAGCATAGCTCAACCCCCTGTCAGCCTGGCTGCACAGAGAGGAACGTGACAAAGACTGTGTGCTTGGGATAGCACGACCCACCTGCTGTTCTCTTGCTCCAGGGACCTCCTCCAAGGTAGCTCGGCTCCCAGAGCCAGCCCCGGTTCCCACAGAAGCTGCAGGTCCTTCCAGTCTGGCGGCTTGACTCCCAGAGTCAACCCCAACAACTGGAGACCCTGCACCTGCCACAGGCACAGGGAATTCCACTGCTGCAGCAGCGTTATTGCAATCATTGAGTGGAAGCACCTCATCATTCCCAACCCCTTGCTGCTGCACAAGAGGGACACCCCCATTACTATGTACAACTGTTCGTCCCACTAGGGGTGATTGACTATTTACAGGGGACAACATCTCAAGTCATGGCTTACCCACCTGGCCAGAGCCTGCTCCAGCAGACTTGGCCTGGTCTGGGCAGTCACGTCGCCAATGACCCGTCCTGCCACATCCAAAGCACTTGTCATCCTTCCCAGCAGCAGCCTTCTTCAGGCCACCCTGGTTCTGGCTGCTCTGACTGGCCTGGGTGCCCTGGCCCTGGCTCTTGCCTTGCCCTTGGCCACCCTTGTTCTGCTGACCACCCTGGTGACCACCAGCCTGCTGCTGACCCTTGCCTTTGGATCCCTGCTGCTGGCCCTTGCCACCCTGGTTACCATTCTGCCTGCGCCTGTTAGCCCTCTGACGCCTACTAGGTCTGGTTTCTCCCTGAGCACCCTGCCCAGGGGCGTCACCATGGACCTGATGAGCGGAGGCTGAAGGGGCACCAGTCACCTGGATTGCCTTGCAAGCAGCATTGTCAGATGGACGGATATTGAAAATAACCTTTTGCAAGGCTGGCCACGTCCCATCTGTCTGATCAGCAAACATCCTAGCTGCATTTCTCCCATCCACACTCAGCCCCATGCGATCCAGGAAGTAATCTGCCACTGCTCTATCAGTCAGATTGAAGCCATGCTTGGCCCCCTTCTCCCTGATGCGTGTGAGCCGCTGCAGCTCCTCAGCTATTGTGCCCTTGATCTCAAAGGTATCATAGCTGAGCTTATAGTGATTAGTGAGGTTGAGTACCTTATCAGAAACTCCTGACGTAGGCCCTCTAGGAACTGAGACCAAGTCAGCTTGTCCTTGACAGCTGCCTAGCCTTGTCCCTCACACGCTCACTTGAATCCCTATTAGTCGTGGATGTGTGGAATACCTGCACAAGGTTGACAGTGGGATCTACAGAGCATGAAACTAGCTCCATATCCTCCAACCACTTGTCTAGCTCTTCCTGTCCCACAGGAGGCTTGAGAGGCTTCTGGCCATTCATCACAGCCACAGCACTCATATGAGGTCTAGTCCCAGGCAAAGCACGAGGGTCACTGCCAATGACAGCAGCTCCTACGGTGCTAATGGCGCAGGAACACTAGCTGCAGGAACACCAGACAGGCACACATGGTCTCTTACCAGGTGCTTGACGTTCAGCATCATTCTGGCCCTCCCCCGTCAGCACCACGCCGTCGGTTGGCCACCCTGCACGCTCCTCCCCTTGTGCCACCTCTTTCCTCTTCCGGTTGGATGCCCTCCTGCCATTGACGCCCTCTGCCGTTGGGATTGCCTGTCCCTCTGGCACGACGTTGGCGGGGCCTCCCGTGTCTGCCCTTGCCTCACCCCCGCCATCCCCCGCTCCCGCCCCGCTCCCGCTGCCGCCCCGCGCGTGTTACGAAGCATTATAGAATACACAGAAAACACACGCAGATATGGCTGCTGGAACCCACTCAGGCTCACGCACTTACTCCAGACGAGGCCGCCTCCTGGCTTGCACTCGCCTGCCCCTCCTCACGGTCTGGACGCTGCTCAACACCCTCAGCAACCGGTGTGGCTGCTGCTGCTGCGACAATCTGGAGGTCTGGGTTAAACTCTCCCAGCACGCAGGTCACAGGTCGCCCGTCTTCCTTGCGTTCGACTGGATGTTGTGTCACCTGGGTTGCGATGCCAAGCAAGATCGCGTACCCACCGCTTACCGCCGCCGACAAGCTCGTTCTGCTCGCCTCGGCCGTAACGATCGTACTCGTGAGTCACCTCACGAGGGATATGCAGATCAGCTCTCTGCCTCTCCTCGTAGGTCTCTGTAGTGCCGTCGCCCTCGTTTATCTGCTGGGCTGAGCGCTTGACGGAGCCCTCTGGCTTGTCAGTCCACTCAAAATGGACGTCTTCAGGCGTCTTCTCGACCCCGTGACAATCTCCACCTCCGGACCCCACGCAGTGGTGGTTTCCGGCCTCGGTGTATCAAGCCTGGAGTACACTCCGAAAGGCTGCGTGGTAATAAAGAACCTGTCTGCGTACCCTCTCGACTCTTGCAAAAGGACAGCAACAAGATTCTCAATGGTTTGGGCAAATACCTCCGCCGTGCTCCAAGGATTCACCCTCCCGAGCACGCGCGTTCCGGATGATGTCGGCGTCTGGTACCCCCTCTCCTAGCACTGCTGTCGCCACCCAGTGGTTGAACAGTCTGGTGCTGCCGAGCGCTGTTGCCACGATCTGGCTAAGCGCCTCCCTGGCTAGGTCGAGACCGGCTAGCGTGATATGGGCGCCCTGGTAGGCGACCTCCACACGATTAGCAGTTTCAGCTAGCGCGTCACGAATGCGCACCAACTCTTCCACCGCCACTCGCCCCGTCTCACCTGGAGAAATCACGACGCGAGCCCGTTGTATAATCGGGTCCGCCGCCGCTGGCCTGTTGCCTCCCCCACACACCGCCACCCACCCCTCTTCTGCCAAGTGCCTCCCTACGTAGGCCGCTTGCACGAATGTTGGAGCGTTTGCTTGGTTACGGTAGGGGAAAAACGCTTGCGCGTCTCTCTGCTCGCTCGCCTCACCAGCACCGTGGCTGCTCGACGATGAACCAGACATGAAAGCGCTTGGAAGCAATAGTACGATTTGCGCAGCAGCTCGTCAGCAGAGCTTGTGAGCTCCTGGTCCTTGCTGGCTGGAATGACCCTAGGCTGCTGGCTAGCAACCTTTATCCTCACACCAGGCCTACGACCCTCGATAGGCTCGCCACTCGTCGTGACGACCAAGGTTCGTGTGTGAAGACGCTCGTTGCCTCGTTGAGCCTCGAGCTATATGCAACCTCGTTCCATCCTTGTTCCTCGGTCATGAGCAACGCTGTGCAACGCTACCTTGCCAGAGCCTCGTATCGCTGGCGGCCCTGCATCCTTGTTGCAGGCAGCATACAGGAATCTCTGGCTATCCTGTGTCTAGGACAGCACAGGACCCAGTGCCACAGTCCTGCATGGACTTACATCCTTGCAGACCTGCTGGCTGGCCACTGGCTTCTACTAGCCACAGAACCGTTGCGTCCTTAGTACACTGTGTCCCAGTCACGTGAGGGTTCAGGCTAAGCCTGTGCAGGCACGGACTGCCACGTGTCCTGTCCACTATGCCCTGAGAGTGCACCGCCCTCGCCCGCCGGTCGGCAGTACTTCGGGACCTGATATCTTTCTAGTCCCTCGTCTGTTCTAGTCGGTTGACACGGCGTTGGAAAGGTCTCCTCAACCTGCATCCATCTAGCACATTGGTGCCCCAATATGCTTACTTCTTCTGCTGGCGTTCTGCAACCGTGTCCTGCTTTCTGACGAGCCTCCGCCTGCTGAGTGGCAGACGGCCACCCGCGTCATGCTGTACAAGAAGGGCTCTGCTGCTGACCCCGGTAACTACCGGGGTGTCTGCCACCAGAGCGCCGCGATGAAGGTCTTCATGCGCATGATGCTGCACAGGCTCCGCGCCGCGCTGGACCCACACCTGGGTGAGTCTCGGATGGGTTTTCGTCGTGGTCGTAACACTGTCATGGCTGTGTTTGTCGCGCGCCGGTTGATGGAGGAGGTGCGTCGCCTTTGCCCTGACAGTTTGCCGCTGGTCTTCATTTTTGTTGACTATATCAAGGCCTTTGACACGGTCCTCTGGGAGGCTCTTTGGGCCATCTTAGCTCTGGACCGCGTGCCCCCAGCGTTTATTGCTGCCATTCGCCGGCTGTATGAGGGCTCACAGGCAGTAGTGTGGACTGCGGAAGGCACCACCCCACCCTCACCCCTTCACCACGGGGTGTGGCAAGGTTGTGTCCTGTCTTTATACCTGTTCATTATTGTCGTGGACCACGTCATGCGCCAGGCACGTGCGCGCTTTACTGCATGCTCTTAAGGGGTTCGAGCCAGGCTTGGACATCCTTAACGAGCGTGGGCACGGCGGGGTTAGCACGGATTACCGCCTGGCTGACCTGATTTATGCGGACGACACCACCCTCATCGCGCGCCCCGAGCACATTCAGACCTGGCTGGACTGTCTGGGCCTGGAGGCGAGGGCGGTGGGGTTGGAGATTAGTGTCAAAACTGAGGCGATGGTGATTGGGGCCTCCAGTCGTCCACCGCTGCCGCGCCTGCTCGACGGGACGGAGGTCCCATTCCGCGACCGCTTCAAACTGTTGGGGAGCATGCTCCCTGACACCGCCGACGATGTGGACGTCCGCATTGGCCTGACCTGGGCTAGGCTTCGTTCGCTCAACACCTACTGGCGCTCCAAGGGCCTGGACAAGCACCGCAAGCGCATGCTCCTCAAGGTCCTCGTCCTCACGGTGCTCACGTATGGCGCCGAGGCGTGGACACTCACGGCAACACTGGCAGCTAAGCTAGACGGCACGGTAATTAGGATGCTCCGACAGGTCCTGAATGTAGGGTTTTCTCAGCGTAGCTGTCATTAGAGTCTTTGTATCACGGTATGCCTCGTATTTCGGATGAGATTAGGCAGCGTAGGATAGCATTTGTAGGACATCTTGCTCGCACCAGCCAGGTCGATACCGCCCTTGGTCTGGCCGGTCCCCAGCGGCTCGGCCAACCAGGGCGGCATATTTTGACCTGGCCTGGCCCCAAGAACATTCCTAAAAGGGTAGGGAAACATGCCATGACCTATACCCAGATGTTGCTGGACGACCTAGTGGTCCCAGCCCAGTTTGAGTACCGCATCCCCTCTCTCTCCCTTCTCTGGACTGCCATGCAGGACAAGAAGCCGTGGCAGAAGATTGTCAAGGCTCACACGCCAGCCCCTGTGGGCAAGCCGCCTCCCCCCAAGAGGAGGAGCCGTTTTGATGAGTAGCGTAGATAGGCTTTTCTAGACCAGATATAGCTTAGAGTTAGGTTAGTTCGATTACGCGGCTTCCTCCACTCCACCCATCCAACCTGGAATATGTGCTACATGACCTCCCAACGGAGGCATTTTATAATTTTTATTTAATTTTACCGGAACGGGTCCGTTAGCAAAAACACTGGCGCAACTCCGTGACCACCGCCGCTGGTGGAGCAAACCCGCCTACCCCGGATCGTCAAGCGTGACGTCTTCAAGGTCGTCATTCTGACGATCCTGACCCACTACATACGGCGCCGAGACCTGGACACTGGCGCAGGAGCTGGAGCAACGACTCGACGGCAATGTCACCCAGATGCTACGCAAGGCCCTTAATTAACTAACATCCCCTTTGGTTTGCACATTAGTAATGAGGATTTGTACGCTGATTTGCCCTATGTTTCCCACATTATTAGGCACAGGCGCCTGGGCATAGCCGGGCACCTGGCCCGCACAGATCAGGTAGACACATCAGATAGACTAGCTGTCACCAAGCCTGCCCAGCCTGGGCGATCTGTCCTCACCTGGCGTGCCCCATGCCGCGCGCGGCAGGGCCGCCACCCGTGGACCTTTCGTGATAGACTCGGCATGGACATGTGCTACACTAGACGTGACGGGCTCACACCCGGGCAGCCTCCTGGCTTGTCTGTAATATGGAGGCAGATGGTACGCAAGGATAGATGGCAAGTAGTGATGAAGGAGACCACCCCCAAGTCTGTGGGGGCTCCGCGTGTGACCGCGTATGGCATTCATAGCGATTCGGGCCGCGGTGCCCACAATTAACCCTGTAACTAGGGCCTACATAGCTTACACCATCCATTCCATCCCATGTTTCCCTCCCACTGAGGACTTATGCTCACGCGACGCAGTCACGTGTCTATTAATTAATTAAATAATGTGTGACCACCTGACAAGGCGCTAAGCGGACCACTCAGTAAGCAGGTAAGCACGATGACACTTCATATGCCATCCTGAACATGCACCAAGACTACTGCTGAATATGTTTAGAAAGTACAATGGGGTGGTCTCATACGCCTTCACCGCCCCTCGAGCGTGGCCAGCCTTGTATCTATGTGCATAGCAATAACGATGGTAGCACTATAGTGTTGATGAGCTTGGTTGGCATCAACCTTACACTCTAACATGGGAGAAACATATATATAACATGCCTATCCAGCATTTTCTATGTTTCTCCCATGTTAGAGTGTAAGGTTGATGCCAACCAAGCTCATCAACACTACAACACTTCCTAGACTGCCCTATCCGGTATGGGCAGCAAGCAGGGACTATGGAGGGCAAGGAACCAAGTAGGATCATGGTATGCATAGCTTGCATGCAGTCAACCATGTCAACCATGGTTGGCTCAGCACAATGCAGTCTTGTCACATCAGCATAACAAGGGAAAGCTCAAGTAAATCAAAAGTGGCAGCTATCCACATGCAGTCACACAAATGCAATACCTCCATAGTATCATCACTACAACACTTCCATCCCTGCACGATAAAATGCAAAGAAAACATTGGCGGCCCTTCAGCGCATGAGCGCTGTGATGCCGCCATGCGAAGAGAGGGTGCGTCACTCTCACACAACGAGAAGCGTCCATACACACAACATCCTTGCCAGAACATGTCGTTTCATGAATTAATGCCTTAAACCTTCCCAAGAAGCTATACTGTAGGCTGCGACTGAAGCGGCCCTGACCACAACATCAACGAAAGCAATCTAAAGCTGCCAGGTATTCGACAACACAACGGCAAGCCACGTCGAGCTAGCTGGCGGAAACTGCTCCAAAAGAACGCAAAAAGCTTCGAACGATGAGTTCATAGAAGAAAGCACTTATAGCAGATAACATTCGCGACAAATCTGTACCTTGCCCTCGGAAATCCCTTGCCCAGGCGCGCAACGACAACGTTCTTCCATGGACAGGTCAGACACGCACTGCGCAGGCCTGAACAATTACTTACCGAGAAATATGGCCGAAATTGTGCCCAAAAGCACCCGCTCGGTTTACAATTCGATGCTGCCGATATTAATGCCTGCTTCACGGTCAGAACAACTAAGAAAACCGCGATTTCACTGCCACTATCATGAATTCTATTTCATTCCGCGCGATCGACCAACAAATGCAGATTGCCCCCCATGCCGAGGGCGATGGGATAAAAACAGCAGCGATATTGTAAACCAGCTTATTTCCGCCACAAACCAACATCATAAAATCATCGTCTTTAACATTCGAGTAAATAATTTGCATTTCCATCGCCCTATTGTGGTAATTTCGCCTGAACGCAGTCGCCATGGCCACTTCTGCAAGGGGTGCGCGCACCGTGCACCCACTTTTCACAGTAGGGACGGTACCTCGGACGGTGCCGCGAATTTTTCGGCGCCACAAAATTCGAGCATATCCTGTCCATAGATTGGGTCCTGTCCATAGAAAGGGCCACAGATTGGGTTGCTTACACCACCCAGTGATCACTGCAATCCGCGGCAGCCCCAACGAGACTGCGTAACTAATTGATTCATGCATGCAGGGCACCATGGCCTGTTGGCAGCATTATTCGCAATCGCTTAGGGGATATTGACCCCGTGTCCTGCTCTCTGATGAGCCTCCACCAGGCTGCTGAGGGGCAGACGGCCATTTGAGTCATGCTATACAAGAAGGGCTCTGCTGCTGACCCCGGTAACTATCGGGGTGTCTGCCTCCAGAGCGCCGCGACGAAGGTCTTCATGCGCATGATGCTGCACAGGCTCCGCGCCGCGCTGGACCCACACCTGGGTGAGTCTCAGATGGGTTTTCGTCGTGGTCGTAACACTGTCATGGCTGTATTTGTGGCGCGCTGGTTGATGGAGGAGGTGCGTCGCATTTGCCCTGATGGTTTTCCGCTGGTCTTCATTTTTGTTGACTATATCAAGGCCTTTGACACGGTCCTCTGGGAGACCCTTTGGGCCATCTTAGCTCTGGACCGCGTGCCCCCAGCGTTTATTGCTGCCATTCGCCGGCTGTACGAGGGCTCGCAGGCAGTAGTGTGGACTGCGGAGGGCACCACCCCACCCTTCCCCCTTCATCACGGGGTGTAGCAAGGTTGTGTCCTGTGCCCATACCTGTTCATTATTGTCGTGGATCACGTCATGCGCCGGGCACGTGCGCGCTTTACTGCATGCTCTAAAGGGGTCCAAGCCCGGCTTGGACATCCTTAACGAGCGTGGGCACGGCGGGGTTAGCACGGGTTACCGCCTGTCCGACCTGATTTATGCGGATGATACCACCTCATCGAGCGCCCCGAGCACATTCAGACCTGGCTGGACTGTCTGGGCTTGGAGGCGCGGGCGGTGGGGTTGGAGATTAGTGTCAAAACTGAGGCGATGGTGGTTGGGGCAACCAGTCGCCCGCCGCTGCCGCGGCTGCTAGACGGGAAGGAGGTCGAGTTCCGTGATCGCTTCGATCAAACTGCTGGGGAGCACGCTCCCTGACACCGCCGACGATGTGGACATCTGCATCGGCCTGGCCTGGGCTAGGCATCGTTCACTCAAAAACTACTGGCACTCAAAGGACCTGGGCGAGAACCGCAAGCGCATGCTCCTCAAGGTCCTGGTCCTCACGGTGCGCTCACCTATGGCGCCGAGGCATGGACGCTCACGGACACGCTGGCCACACGGCTGAACGGCACGGTAACCAGGATGCTCCGCCAGGCCCTGAACGTAGGGTTTTCCACACATAGTTCTTTAGAATCTTTGTACCAGGGAATGCCTCGCATTTCGGACGAGATTAGACAGCGTAGGATAGCATTCGTAGGACATCTTGCTCGCACCAGCCAGGTCGACACCGACCTTGGTCTGGCCGGCCCCGAGCGGCTTGGCCAGCCAGGGCGGCATGTCCTGACCTGGCCTGGCCCCAAGGACATACCTAAGAAGGTAGGCAAACCCTACCCACATGTCATGACCTACCCACAGCAGTTGCTGGCCGACCTAGTGGTCCCAGCCCCGTTTGAACATCGCATTCACTCCCTCTCTCTTGCTTGGACTGCTATGCAGAACAAGAAGAGGTGGAAGAAGATTGTCCAGGCTCACACGCCCGCCCCTGTGGGCAAGCCCCCCCCCCCAAAGAGGAAGGGGCGCTTTGCTGAGTAGATTAGTTAGGGTTTTCTAGATTAGATTAGCTTCGGTTACGCGGCTTTGCCCTCCTCCATCCATCCAGCAAGGGAATATGCGCTACATGATCTCCCAACGGAGTCATCTTATAATTTAATTTAATTTTAATATTGACCCCACAGCATGAGGAAAATACATTGAATAGAAAGTTATAATGCTTGCTACCTAGTATACTATTAATTAATTAATTAGACTCGTGCTCCCGTTGGGGAGTCACGGAGCATTAACCCCAATGGATGGATGGATGGGTGCAAACAGTCCTACCAGTCTAATCTAACTACATCAGCTACCTATGACATCTATCTAACAGCATTCTAACTACAACATCTATCTAGACAGCCTCATGCTGCCCTAGGGGAGCTGTCTGGCGTGCCTCCCGCGGGTTTGCACACGCGGGCGCTTCCCCACAGGGGGGGGCTCGTTGTCCTCTATGACCTGGGCCCACTTGGCCTTGTCCATCATCTTCGTCCAAATCACGGAGAGGCCTAGGCCCCCCATGTCCTCTACTAGCTGTTCTTTGAATGTGCGGGCCTTGCGGCGTCTAACATCGCTGGGCCCGGCCCACGTCAGGAGGTGCCGGCCAGGCTGAGCTGGCCGCAGTCCTGCGGGGGGGCCACGTGAGGTGTCTACCTGGTTGGTGCGAGCTAAGTGCCCTACTAGCTGCAGGCGCCGCTGCTTAATGGTGCTGGTGATATATGGCATGCCCTGGTACAGGTCCTCATTGCGGACATGAGCAGCAGATCCTACTCTGAAAATGGAACGCAGCATGTTAGTGACCGCGCCGTCCAGCTTGCGGGCCAGGTCGGCGGTGAGGGTCCACGTCTCGGCCCCATACGTGAGAACAGGAAGGACGAGGACCTTGAACAGGTCCTGTTTCTCGATCTTGCCCAGGGGTTTGCGCCACAGGGCCCGGTACTGGCGTAAAGCGTGCCAGGCGAGGGAGATGCGGTGGTCCACATCAACCTCGCAGCTGGGGAGCAGGCTGCCTAGCAGCTTGACGCAGTCCCGATACAGGACTCGAGAGCCGTCGAGGAGATAGAGGGGTGGCGGTGAGTGGGTGAGCCCAACCGCCAGGGCCTCTGTCTTCTTGCTGACCTCAAGCCCCACTGCACGGGCCTCGATAGCCAGGCAGTAAAGCCATGTCTGCACGTGCCCAGTGTCCTCGAAGAGGGTGGTGTCGTCTGCGTAGATGATGTCTGCCAGCCGAATCTCCGTGTATAGTATACTATGTAGCAGTGTTGCTTTGCCATTCCAGCAGGGACAGCTCACGATGCAGAAATCCTAGTCCAGTCTGGGAGTAAAAGCCTTGCCACTCGGCAAAACTCAGCAACTGCAGTGACCATGCCAAAGGAAAGCACAGCTGTGTCAGGGGAGGGGCTCATCCCCGCCGCCCCGCCAGCAGTTGGGATCACGCCTCCCACATGGACGACCTCGTTGTCACCTCTAGCTCCTGCCGCAGCCACGGGTGCCACCTCAGGCGACGTGCTGCTAGTGTCGCTGGCACCAGCAGCAGGCGTCGCCCCTGCTGCTTGCCGCAGCGCGGTGACGCGCGCCAGCACTTGCTCCCGCGTCACCGTGTGGCAGACACGCTGTCGGAGATTGGCGTCCAGGGATCCCACCAGGGACGCGCCTGCCCACGCGAGGCAGTTGGGAGGCACGGGCGGCCGCACGAGTTGCGTTGCGCTGGCGATATCGTTGCTCCCAGCGCGTGCGTGAGAGGCTTCGCCCGGGCATTTCTGCACGGTTGCCTGTCCGGATGCCTGCTCAGGCATGGGGCACCATGGTCCGGGCGCCGCATACCCAGCCATGATGCAGCACAAGCAGCAAAGCAGGAAGTAGTCAGGATTTGGGATCCACGCAATCCGAGCAGAGAATCGGCTCAATGCTTCGACAACACATCCCATCTTTGCTGGGCCAACTACGGGGCATGAGACAACCAATAAACCCGCAGCAAACTACCTAACCATGTGCAGTCGTTTGGCCACCAAGCCACTTGTGGAAATCCATGCTCAAATACTGTATCATTGATATAAAGAGCACACCTGCCTCTTCAATCGAAAATACTGGCGATATGGGCAGACGGCAGGCTGATGAGACGGCAGGCTGATGAGACGGCAGGCTGATGAGACGGCAGGCTGATGAGACGACAGGCTGATGAGACGGCACGCTGATGAGATGGCAGGCTGATGAGACGACAGGCTGATGAGACGACACGCTGATGAGACGGCAGGCTGATGAGACGACACGCTGATGAGACGGCAGGCTGATGAGACGGCACGCTGAATGAGACGGCAGGCTGATGAGACGGCAGGCTGATGAGACGGCAGGCTGATGAGACGACAGGCTGATGAGACGGCAGGCTGATGAGACGGCAGGCTGATGAGACGGCAGGCTGATGAGACGGCACGCTGAATGAGACGGCAGGCTGATGAGACGGCAGGCTGATGAGACGGCAGGCTGATGAGACGACACGCTGATGAGACGACACGCTGATGAGACGGCAGGCTGATGAGACGGCAGGCTGATGAGACGACAGGCTGATGAGACGGCACGCTGATGAGACGGCAGGCTGATGAGACGGCAGGCTGATGAGACGACAGGCTGATGAGACGGCAGGCTGATGAGACGGCAGGCTGATGAGACGGCAGGCTGATGAGACGACACGCTGATGAGACGACAGGCTGATGAGACGGCACGCTGATTAGACGGCAGGCTGATGAGACGGCAGGCTGGTGAGACGGCAGGCTGATGAGACGACAGGCTGATGAGACGGCAGGCTGATGAGACGGCAGGCTGATGAGACGGCAGGCTGATGAGACGGCACGCTCCTGCCCAACAAGGACGAGCCAAGAGGCTTATACTTCTCATGGACGCAACCATCACAAAGGCCCCCATTGCTGGGCACCATCAATGCGGACACGCAGCAATGCAGGCTACACAAGCCTTGCACTAAGGTGGATAGCGGCAACCCGCCAATGGCTACAAGGGCAGGAGACACCACAAGGCCCATCCACAGGTTGAGTGCGTCCAGAGGTACTCCCTGGAGAGGGTGTCGTCACTGTCGTGAAAACGGACACGAGGTTCAGGTAGTCAGCTGTCGGGCAAATTTGGCAACGGCTTGCAACTGCTGGCAGGCATGACCTGCCTCCCTTTGGACAGTTGGCCGTGCTTTTGAATGGTTGCCCATGCCAAACTGCGCTGACCTTTGGAGCTATAAGTGCACGACCTATTGAACGATGATAACACGTTCCATGGGACGACAAGGCTGCATTCAAGACACATTTCTTGATCAGCACAACCACACATCGCCTTTGATGGCATGAAACGTGCTGCAGCACCGCCACAAAATGAATGAGCACCCTGGCAAGCCAGAAGGCCGTCGGTTTTGCCCCACAGCGGAGTAGTTTAGAATAGCGAGGCACGTGTAGAGAGAGTAGTACACTAGTCCAGGAGTTTGCAATGTCCAAACTCACCTGGTCGTCTTGCGGTGACCTGTCCTTCACAGGCGTCAGTGGCAGCCCTTCGGACATCCCTGTCTCTTTCGCAGAGTCTTGCCCAGGTGTCTTGACCCCCTCCGGCCTGCACCCCTCCTCCCCCTCGCCAGCATTCAGAGGATGGGCATGTTGGACGCGTAACGACAGCCAGTGCCGTATGTCATCCAGCAGCCCTGGGCCAAGGGCGTACAGCATGGCGCCCCCGCCACAGAGCACGATGCCTCGGGCCACCTGGCAGGGACACGCACATGCAGAAGTGCACAAAGTTGTCATTCATTCAAACAAGTCTACCAGATCCATCCAGGTGAAGGCAACAAACGCGATATTACTATTATTGTTATTATAATTACTATCATTATAATTACTACTACCATCATCATTATTATTATTATTATTACAAGCCGTGCACGATCCCTGGAATAAGACACTATACGACAAGCCAGGATAAGACGCCTGTTGCAGGCACACAAGCTGTGTCGCCGCTTAGATCTCGCAGATGGCAACCCAAACTGCAGATGGCAAGTCATGCAGCTCAATGAAAAACAAGGCTGCGGCTGCTCAGCATGCTTCACGCAATGGCAGCTACGGCAGCTCAGCATGCAATGGACATGTTACTCCGCATGCTCCACATGGTTCTCCGCATGCCCTCACCTCCCAGCCCATTCTGTTCCCTCACCTCCAGTCGGCAGTCCCTGGGGCACCTTGCCAGCGCGTCGCACACCAGCGACGCCAGCGCGCCGTCCTCCTCCCCAAAGTTACCACTTGCTCCTGTCACGTAGCCAACGTGGCCCGCACTCCCTACCGACAACCCCTTGCTCCTCCTCCACATCCCCCCCTCCATTCCTGCCTGCTGCACTGGCCGACCACGCACACCACCCTCGTCTAGCCTGCTACCAAACGGCTCACCCCCCTGGCCCGAACATGGTGCAGCTCGCGCCCCGAACAACGCCGACGCCACCGTGGCGTTCACTAGCGCGCGCAGGGCTCCCGTGTCGCCCACACCAAGCGTCTGGGTCCCTGGAAACGCAGCCGTCCAGGCCGGCGGGTTCCGTGCAGGGTTGTCATCATCATCGACCCTGCCCTGACCACCGGGCCACACGCCATCCTCATCATCGCCCTTCTCATCCTCCTCCTCATCCGCCACACCCCGCGGTGCTGCGTAGCCTGGCGAGGGACCTGCCACCTTGTCGCCCAGGAGGTCTGCTGCGCCCGTGGCGGGGTCGCCCCGTTGTCCCCCGACGGCAAAGGAGACGCTGCACGTTGCGATCAGGTTTTCCGCCAGGCGGCAGGGCACACAACACCCCGATCCTTCTTCTCCTGCTGCTCCTTTGTTCTCTAACGACTGGGATGTTGAGTATGCGTGCGCGAGTCGGCCCCAAACCGATGCCGGGCTGCCATCTGGCAGCTGCGTATTACTGCTGTATAATACTGGCATCCGCATCATGCCACTGGTGTTCTGCCCCTCGCCAACTGGCCCTCGGACGACGCCACTGGGGTCTCCTTGCTCCGCATCTGGATGTTCCCGATGGCCCTCCTGCGGCCTTCCCACAGTGCCATCCCCCCCCCCAGCTCTCAGATGCTCAGTGGACAAGTGGAGACTCCAAGGGGCGGCCACCCCTATCCGTTGAAAAGGGATTGTGGGTACCAGCGGGGGTGCCGGCCGAGCAGGGGCTGTGCTACCAGCGGTGGTGGCGGGCTCTAAAATGTTTGGAGCGGGTGCAACGGGGGCAGCGAGGGCTGCCGGCTCCGTGCCCGCCCCTGGTGTGTCAGCAACTAGTGTGCCAGCGGCTAGTGTGCCAGCATCACTAGCAGTGCCAGAAGTGCTGCATTCTTCTCCGTTTTTTGCTGGCATCCCTTGCGGTACGGCCTGACTGGGAGACTCCGCCTGGGGTTGACCATCGGTTGCGCGTGCATGCGCGCGCTGTTCCTGCGTGGCATTGGGCTGATGGTGCACGGTCCCTTTCTCCAGACACTGAAGCCGCCGGCAGAGGCCCTGCAAGCCATGGTCTCCGATTAGTAAACCCTGGAGCAACGGGACGTCTTTGTATACAGGGAGCACACGTGCGTCTCGGTAACCGATGTCGAGTAGCATGCCGGAGCTCAGGCCGCAGGCCCAGAGGGCGGCCGTCAGGGGGGCGTAGGAAATGCTGCGCACCTGCACAACGGGGTATGATATATGGAGGGTTGCAGGTGGAAAACGCGGAACAGCATGAAACTTTCTACAGACTTCCAGGCAGTGTCGATGCAATTGAAGCATAAGTGGCACAGCATGCCGACGAAACTTGCCAGTTCATCGAGAGCACTAGCAGCGAAACGGCATTTGCATGTTGTGGATGCGTGCATACAAATTTCAGGGTAAGAAAGGAACCCACAAAGTATAAACATTGGCAACGCAACGTAGAACTAAATTACTTCAGTGAGTCCGTTCCATGGCCAATTATGACCATTAAGACTTCTGCTGTCTCGAGGAGCACCCCAGTGCCGTACCTGCAGGCGTACGATAAGCACGTACGCCAAGGCATAGCAAAAGTTGTCCTCCGCTACGACGTTTTCAGTCAAAATCACGTGGCGTTGGTTGGGGTTCACTAGCAAGTACTGGTAGAAAATTTGGCGAACGTGACTCTCTAAGGCATCCACCCATTCTTCGGTGGTGGGAGCAACCGTTGTCAAGCAGCAATCGCATGCATACGGATGCTTGGGAGCCGGCGCAGGAGTGCGTATGATAAAGCGAGGTGCACTTTCCCCTGAAAAACCTAGCCGTGAGTAGGCAGTGCCACAATCGAGGACAACCAAGTCATGGTTCGCGACCATGGTTGGCAGCCATGGCCAACCTCACGTGCTCATCCTCCGTCTCTTGATACTGCGCCCGATTTGCTTACATACAAGAATGACGATGCAGCCACAAGCCAGGGTCACTCAGTTACAAAATTCCGTGATCGGTAGACGGTACAGGCATTCACGCCTTAAGTTGTGTTGGCTTAAGTTGGGTTCACGCCTAAGGTTGGGTCGCAGTTGGCTGCATGGCGAACCCAACTTAAGGCTGATGGCTGTACTAGTAAAAACCCAACTTGAGGCGTGAAGGGGCTTCTAGCGCGGTGTGGATTTTTGACTGCCGCGACATGGCCGCGACTGGAGGGTTTCCTGCGGAGAGGACGGGGGGGGGGAAGGGCCGCGCGTCCGCCCGGCCCCCCCGTCCTCCCCGTCCTCCAGCCCACGGGCCTGGCGGCCCGCCGGCCCGAAACCCAAAACCGGGCGGGGACGACGGGGAAAAACCTGGGAACGGGGCCCGGAGGACGCTCCCGAAACCCAAAACGGGGCTGCGACGACGGGGCTCGGCCAGGGCAAAACCTGAAACAGGGGCGCAGAGGACGGGGCTTGGCCAGGCAGCCAGGGCAGCGCTGCCGAGACGTAACGTAACCATCATGCTGAGTCTTCGGGCAAACAGCACACCCGAAGCTTGCCGGAAGCACGAATTTCAATGCTTTATAGAGCAGCACCAGTGTGTCAAATGCTCTTTTTTGGCCAGCCAGGCAGACGGTGAATATACAAGAATGGAGGATGTGAACAATAATGCAGTGTCGGACGAATAAGAATGTAGGAGATGCCGACAAGGCTGCTCAAGTCGTATGCAGGGTATGCACTCTCAACGTCTGCAGCACCGTTGGATCATGCGCCTCTCTGTACTGCCGGCTTTTACAGCCCAGTCGTCTTACTGTGTCCGCAAGGGCATTGCGCGGATGCGCCTCTCTGTACTGGGCTTTTACAGCCCAGCCCGTCTTACTGTGTCCGTAAGGGCGCTGCGCGGCTGCGGTTAAGGTTTAGGTTTACAAGCTGCGTTTGTGTTACGTCCCGGCCCTTTTAGTCGGACGTAACAATGGAATAAATTACTAAGGCCTTGTGGCCGTTGTACTGGGTTTTATGAATATTGACTATTGTGTGAATTGGACTAGTTATTTTGGTCCTAGGTTGACCTTTTAGGGGCCGGTGCCGTGGCGCCGCGCCAGTTCTGGGTCTGTCTATAGTTAATTCTAGGCGTGGATCCTGTAGTTGGGGGTCGATGTCGGCCCGGATCCTACGCAGAATGAGTGACTTGGATTGTCCGGTAGGATTTGCTGTGCATCTGCGCCGCAACCAACCTAGGTTAAATTAGTCCGAGGACAAGGGTCTCGTCCTCTTGGTTTGATGAATGATAAGTGCGAATACGCCTACACATTAAACCTGGGGCAATTATCCATTTGTAATTGGTCTTGCTAGCCATTATAAGTGTGTACAAATTAGCTTGGTATCAAG
Source organism: Mesostigma viride (assembly GCA_009746045.1). Classification (NCBI taxonomy): domain Eukaryota; kingdom Viridiplantae; phylum Streptophyta; class Mesostigmatophyceae; order Mesostigmatales; family Mesostigmataceae; genus Mesostigma; species Mesostigma viride. The sequence goes on along the minus strand of RPFO01000389.1, from coordinate 2,026,117 downwards.
CCGTGATGCCAGATATCTCACGACTCACGTCGTGAAGCGCAACCTACATTATGCTACCTTGAATTATTCCTAATTCCGGCAAGGAGGGTCTTTCGCTACGTAGCTCAGGCTAGGTGTGTCTGGGCTGGGACGTAACACTGGTTATCGGAGGAAATGTGCTGGAAAGGTTAGCTAACTCTCGCGGAGAGGGTTAGTGAGCCAATTAGGATACCAAGGCGGAGCTTGACGTAGGTAGAGGTTCCGGAATTCAACGACTGCTGACAGGTCGGCGGCCAGCCCGTAAAGGGATTCAACGACGACCTAGGCAGCAATCGGCCAGTCTGGGATACTCGGCGGGGCTAGCAATAGTCCTGTGGTGAGGTGCTGTCAACGATAGCGTTCAGCTCTCCTGTATTCAACGACACCTAGTGGCGGCCAGGGCTTGCCTTCAACGACACCGGGTGGCGGCCAGCTCAGGAGGGATTAACGTCATCGAAGATGGTACGTCCCCTAGTTAGGATTCTTTCTTTGCAAGCTATGCCAGTGCATGGAAGGCTAGCTGGCGTGCTCGCTTTCTCTCCGGGTCCGCACGCGTAGGGGGTTCTTGTTATACGTTGTACCTCTATAGGTTGTGAATGTCGTTGGTGCCATGGACGTCGCGGAGACGGCCATCGTTGTTTGACCTGTCGTGGGGGTGGATACCGTCTGGCTGTTGCCGACTGTGTTGACGGTGTTTACCTCCGTGTGCTTATTGTATAGCCCTCTGCCGCGGAAGGCTGGGGCGTGTGCTGTGCTAGACTCCGTGCCCTTTCCTCGTTTGTTTAAGGTCACTGCATTTAGAGGTAGCCTGGGATTCCCCTTTCTCTCCTGCTTGCAAGCCGCTGCCAGCCTATGATGTAACATGCCTAGACACAACAGAATAAATAAGGGTGGACAGTCTGGATTTCCTTACTACCGTAGTGGCTAGAATCTATTTACGAATAATGTTTACGAATGCCCCCCCATATGTGGAAAGGCTCTAAGTTCCGCAGCGCTTGCTGAATTTGCCCCCTTTTCAAGGCCCGCTGACAATACTTGAGAAATTCACCAATGAATGTTCGGTTTGAAACTGACCATGGATTGTTACTGGTGGATACACCTGGTGTTGCTCACGTCGGAAGCCCGGGGGCACTTTCCCCGCTGAACAAAATGTGTGCACGTATTCCTATGCCCCCTAATAAACGCCGCTTATTCCTAGTGCAGCTGGAAACGCCCGCCGAAGTCCAAACACTGCAGACGAGCACTTGCCACGTGGCAAATCCCCTTTGGCAGTAGGCTCGCCATATGGGGGCCATGACCACCCGCCGGCAGGCTATTTCAGCCGCAGCCCCTATATTTATTTAGGGGCCGGACCAATGCAGCCACCGGCAGCCTTGGGGCCAGACCCTAGTACCCGTTAAATTTTGGCTGGGCATGTCACCACTCCTCCGTCAAGCCGACCGTCACTCTAGTAGGCGACCCAGTTTCGATGAGTCGACAGGTGGCAAGTCGCAAAAGTTCGACCAACTACGCGCCAGTCAAGCTCGATCGACTCGCTAACGTCAAAATGTCGCGAGACGACTTAAAAGCCATTAAAGATGCCCGCGAGTGAACGCCAATAGCGTCTCACTGAACAAACGCCTTTCGTCCTCCGCTTAAGATACGCCGTTTTCGATCCAGCCACGCACGGAAGCCTGTACGATATCCAAATTCCGACGACTTGTGCCCAACGGTAAAAGGCGAAAAGGACACCCGTCGATCACGAGTTATCCACTGAAATGTACGGAAAGTTAATACGGCGTACGGACCACAGGATGCCCGATGGTTTTTCATATAGAACTTGATAGTTGATAGGAATACGTGCACACATTAAAAATTTTCACAGGTCGGACAAATATAAATAAAATATGATTCAAATACTTTTGGCTGCTTACCGGTCGCCGTTGGATTAATTTAGATGTTTTGGTGAAAACTTTTTCGCCGTTGGATTAATTTAGATGTTTTGGTGAAAACTTTTTCGCCGTTGGATACATCTAAATATTTTGGTGAAAACTGTTTCGCCGTTGGATTAATCTAAATATTTTGGTGAAAACTTTTTCGCCGTTGGGTTAATCTAAATATTTTGGTGAAAACTGTTTCACCGTTGGATTAATCCAAATATTTTTTGCCGAAATGCCATTCGTTTCGCAGACGCGGCCAGTTCAGACTGAAACTTCAGATGTTAAAGTTAAAGGCCCTGGCGGCACGAGTATTTAAACATTCATTTAGATTCATTTAAATATTCAAAGCCGGTTTCGCCGTTGGATTAATTTAGATGTTTTGGTGAAAACTTTTTCGCCGTTGGATACATCTAAATATTTTGGTGAAAACTGTTTCGCCGTTGGATTAATCTAAATATTTTGGTGAAAACTGTTTCACCGTTGGATTAATCTAAATATTTTGGTCAAAATTGTTTCGCCGTTGGATTAATTTAGTGGACTAAATATGCAACATTTATAAATCAAATGCGCAAATACGGCCAAATATCATTTATATTTGTCCGACCTGTGCACATTTTGTTCAGCGGGGAAAGTGCCCCCGGGCTTCCGACGTGAGCAACACCAGGTGTATCCACCAGTAACAATCCATGGTCAGTTTCAAACCGAACATTCATTGGTGAATTTCTCAAGTATTGTCAGCGGGCCTTGGAAAGGGGGCAAATTCAGCAAGCGCTTCGGAACTTAGATACTAAAATTTCGTTTTTTGTTCGTAACTTACAGCTAATCATTTTGCTCCCGGATCATAGTGTGGTCTGGTCACTGAACACGAAAATTTCAGCGCGTACCAGCAAATGTATCTTTGAGTACACCGCAGATTGGGGTTATGATATCTTGTTGCATACGTACCATCAGCCCCATCCGGGCCGAGCCCGCTGGGGAATACAATGGCCGGGCTACACCTGGGTTAAGCTGACTACCCTGGCGGTAAACCACCCTCTTGTGGACCGCAGGGCCACTGATGTACAACATCTTCTGATGCATAGGGCGATAGGGGTCTGCGCTACGCTCCACGAGCGTTTTGGTCATGATGCATCATGCCTGTGCACGCACCCTAGTGAAACCATTGAGCACCGGTTCCTTTTCTGTAATCTCCCAGGGGTTTGGAAGTGGCTCATTAACATTTGGGCCGCATGGACGGCATCGCCACCCAATCTCCCAATTAGCGTGCGTACCATCATTTTCGGTATTGCTGGCACACCAGGGACCGAGCTTTCAGCTTCCCAAGCAGAATGGATATGGCTGCGCACTACCGTACTATGCTATACGCGATCTGGACCATACGCAACGAGACAGTCTTTAATATACCTATGGAATGCAGCTATGCGCCGATACTGGCTGTTGGCTCAGGAACAACACAGGTTGTGGGACCCAGGGCCCAATAACAACAAGCCCAGCCCGCTCCAGCTTTTTCATGATCTACTGGGCCGTAACCAGGTATTCACCATTATGCCTCACGGCGACATGACTCAGGTCCACTGGCTTCCCTGGTCTAATAACGCGCCCTATTAGCCTTTCACCTGTCACCTCCACACGTGTGTGTGCCCACCTTTAATTAGGATTCGCTGATACTCATTTCCCCTCTCACCTCTTTGGTCCATAATTGGCTAATAAAAATATACCCATTTCCCCGAAAAATTTCAGCGCGTTGGGGGGGGGCATATGGGGGCCGGCTGTCGGCGCACCGGTGGCGGCGCCCCAGGGGGGCGCTACAGTAGCATACTGGGGGCCAGCAAGTTTCATTCCGGCGGTTGGCATTGGACCCTGAGTTCAATATGGGGGCCGGACATTTCGACCTGGCGGTGGCGGTATTGGGCCCCCAAATAGCATGGCTGTATGTCACCACTCCTCCCGCACAGTGTGCGCTATGCATACGGAACCGTCGCACCGTTCTACGAATAGCGCACTTTTGGGCTCTTGCGTATACACTATACACCCGCCCTGCACCCGCAAATAAATGGCTAGGTAGCAGGGGGGGTGGAAAAAACAAAAATATCAGACACCATGCTGAAATTTTCCAAAAGTTGGCCCTTTGACCCTACCTACCTAGCACGTAGACGCTATACCTAGCAAAACCCTGAGGTCCCGAGGGTTACAGGGGTCGACCTAGGGAGCAAAATGATCAGCTCCGCGAGCTCTACCGTTTGAGCATATTGGTGTATGGGAAAATTCCGGTTTTCTAAAATGGGTCGTTGGCCGGCGCGACGCGATACTGGCACAGCACGGCGCTGGATAGCCGAAGCCTTGTAGTGGTGGCAGACGGCAGCATACTTCCGTGCCTAGGGGCAGCACCATCTTGCGGGCAACCCCCCCCCCTCTATGGTACCTGCCAAAATTTTGACTGCAGATTTGGGTTCAGCTCGCCAAGTGCTATCAGTTTGTCCGTCAAACCGTTTCAAAATTCCCCGAAAGCACCCGTCGCGTCATTTATGCCATTTACAACCGCAGGTACCCTCAGCGTATCTACGTTGGCCAGACGCAACGGGATGCCTGGACGCGTTTTCAGGAACATGTCCGAGCGGCACGCCGCCTTCATATTGGCGGCCCTGCCGCCAACGACGACACCCCCCTCCATGGCGCCATGGCCCAATACGGGTGGTGGGATTGGCGAGTCGTACCCTTGGAACATGTCCCCAGCACCTTTACCGGCGCCGCTTTTCGCAAAGCCGCAGGGCATCGGGAAACGTTTTGGAAACGAATGTTACATGCATTTCTGCCCCACGGTTTTTGCATTGAAGGCAAGAGCTTCAAAGCTCGGTCTCGCCGCCGCCCGCCTCCCCCCGTCCCCGCCCTCTTATGTTCATCCGTGCCTGGCGTCTGAAGCACAATCTCCACCCATATCGCCCCTATCCCCCCAGCGTCACCCCGGCCCCTCCACCTTCCACACATGTGTCCACCGATCCTTCCCTTTACTCCACCAGTCTCCGCTGCTTACGTCACATGTCTCGGCTTATGCAACGCGGCAACTTTCATGCATCCTATCTCGAAGCCTGCAGCTTGAAGAAGCTTACCAGCTTACACATTGCCGTCGGGTCGTGCTCCCCAGCTGATCTGCAAGTCCCCCGCTCCCATGCCACTAGTCTGCGAGGCCTTCTCTCACGTATCATTCGGCACCGTGTCAATGGGAATGCAGATGCACTGCGTCCGCGCCGTTTACTGATCTCACCTTTCATTCATGCTGCGATGGATGAGCTGTGTTTGCCACACATTCTGCATTTGCCGCAAGTGCAGGCTGCGATGCCGCTCGTGGTGCGCAACACTTTCGGCACTCCCATTGCCGCCTGGCATTACTCTCCCACCTTGGGACAAATGGTTTTCAGCAACGGGAAGGTCAGCCGCGATACAACGCCCACCGAGCTGGCCACCATCTTGGCAGGGCCCTGCCCCTGCCAACAACAACGGTATTTCAAGTACCTTGATCCCACCTCACAGCACGTCATGACCGCTGACCTCAGCATCCTGCCGAGCCACACGCTTGTAGACCTTTTTGCCAAAGGCACCAAGTTTCGGCCGTGGGTCCAGCGCACGTGTGCCAAAGAGGTGAATGCACTGCTCTCCACATCACTGCGCAAATTCTGCAATGCCATGAGCACGGACCTACAGCTTGCTCCCCTTGCCATGGAACCGTGGTTTCGCGCCGTCATTCACGAATGCAATGCACGTCTCACCAGGCTTGATTACCGTCTCCAGCAGGTCCACCGCACCACCTGGCTCAACACCACAGATAAAGCACTTCTTGACCACTTCAAGCAGGACTTTATCATCACGTGTGTTGACAAGAGTGCCAACAACTTTGCTTTTATATGCAAGAAGCACTACCTTGCTACTTTGCAACACGAGTTGGCGTCCAGCCCTACCTATGTTCAGCGTGCACAGTCCACCGCCAGTATCACTGCTGCTCATCGGGCTTTTCTGCACAGCCAAAACATTTTTGCTCGGGCATTCCTTAAGCGGCAGCGACGCGCCACCACCACTACGTTCCCATATCTGTATCTCACTCTTAAGCTGCACAAAACTCCTGTTGCTTTGCGCACCATTGCTGCGTCGCATTCAGCCCCACTGATGCCTCTCTCGAAACTCATCTGCCATGCTTTGAATGCTCTTCTCCCCGAAGCCAATGCATTATGGGTGGAGGTGCTGTCGAATGCCGGGTATGAATGCGCTGGTAGTTGGATCGTCATAGACTCAGCCCAAGTACGCCTACGCCTTGCCGCCCTTAGCCGTTCTAAGACAGCAGCAGAGAAACGTATACCTATGCCCATAGCCACCTATGATTTCACCACTCTATATACCACACTAGATTTGCACGATTTGAAAGCTCGTTTAGATAGCCTCCTTACTCGTCTGTATGCACGTAGGCCTCACGGGCGCAACCACCTGCACGTGCGTGTTTCTCAGACCAAGCCCACGGCAACGTGGCTCTCAGGGATCGCGGCAGGTGCTATCGTGCGGGATGGTTATAATTATATTATCACGAAGGCTGACCTTGTCCATTGGATCTCTTATCTTGTTGATAACACCTTCATCTGTTTTGCGGGCAATGTATACCAACAAGCTATCGGCATCCCTATGGGCACTAACTGTGCCGGGCTCCTTGCAAACCTCTATCTATACACTTATGAGCTTGCATTCATGGAGAATCTCATTGCCTCAAACGATGATGTTCTCATCAGGCGTTTTATCCATACATGTCGATACATTGATGATGTCATCGCTTTCGACAACCCTGATTTCGCAACCCATTTGTATATCACCGCTGGTCTGCCTGGCATCTACCCGCAAGCGTCCCTCACATTAAAGCTCACGTCGGAGGATACTCATTGCAATTACCTCGATCTTAACATTACCCATAACAAGAAGGGCTGGCGTACGGCTGTCTATGATAAGCGCAAGGATCCTAAATACCAGCAAATTCCTTTTATTCGTTACCCCGATATTCACAGTCTCCTTTCCCACACAGCAAAATATGGTGTTGTTCTTTCTCAGTTACATCGTTTTTCCCGTCTTTGTTCTTATCGTGTTGATTTCATCACGACTCTTGTTGAACTCTTGCAGCGTTTATTGGTCAAAGACTATGACCGAGCCATTATGCTCCGTCAAGTCCGATGTTTTTTGCAACGTCACCCACATCTGTTCGGTGCTGCCCCTTGGCACAAGCTCTACAAACAGGTCGTGGACCGGCTGGATCGCATAGTATCTCCGCACATCTGAACCCTGTGATGCCAGATCTCCTTTGCGGCCGTTCCGAGCTTGGCACTGGATTCGTTGTCCACATCGTCGCGTCGCTGCCGCAACACGATGTTTTCTGGCATCCGCGGGCTTTTGGTTCCCGCCGCACATTTGAAAGTGCTGTCCTCCGGCTTTTTGCCTTTGCACCGTGTGCAGTTCTTGGACGTTTGGAATCATGGCATGGCTAACGTGATGACTGACTAGCTAGACCTTTTCAGTGGTTTTCCATTTGCGGGTATTTCCTCGTAAATGGTGGGAGAGCGATCGCAGCAATGGTGCTCACCACTAGACACTCCCGGCCAGTTAGGCTAGAAACACACGCCCTGATCAAGCATGCTGTTTCCGGCCCCACCGTCTAGGTCATCTAGTCGCTCCACACGTAAGCCAGCCATAATTTCAATGCACACGGATACACATTTCCATCACCATTCATATTCATCATCCTGAACGACTCGAACACGCGGACAAGATAACGGCAGGCTCGAGCTACCATGGTCCGGATTCTCCCGATTTCTGGCCTGCGCTGGTTGTCTCCTTGATAGAGGGAGCTAGCAGAAAATCCAAGTGTTTTGCAGGGGGGGTGGAAAAAACAAAAATATCAGACACCATGCTGAAATTTTCCAAAAGTTGGCCCTTGGACCCTACCTACCTAGCACCTAGGCGCTATACCTAGCAAAACCCTGAGGTCCCAAGGGTTATAGGGGTCGACCTAGGGTGCAAAATGATCAGCTCCGCGAGCTCTACCGTTTGAGCATATTGGTGTATGGGAAAATTCCGGTTTTCTTAAATGGGTCGTTGGCCGGCGCGACGCGATACTGGCACAGCACGGCGCTGGATAGCCGTAGGGTTGTACCGAATAGTGTTCCGAATACCGAATATCCCCCGAATACCGAACCGAACACCGAATATGTTCAGTATACGGCGAACGGTCTGTCCGTCTGAACATATTCGGTATCGGTATCGGGAGGCAAGCTCTACTTCCGAATATGTTCGGTATCGAAATCGGAACAGCCTACTATTCGACGAATATATTCGTAGTTCCGAATATCGAATAGTAGTACCCCTACCAGCGGGCGGCGCAGCCTCCAGCCTCCACTCACCAGCTGGCGCGGTCATGCCTCCGCCGACTCAAGAGTTAGGCCAACGCCCAAAAGCTGAATGCACTATGCAGGGAAGGCAACTGGGCTCGTCTAAGTATTAAACACTAAGTGTATCTCAATATATAATTGATACAAAATAATAAATATAAGTCTCATTAATATAAATGATACAAGTTGTCTACCTAATACGTTATAGTAGCTACTGTCGTCATTATTCGATCGGCGTCCGAATACACCGCCCGCATTGGAAGTTTTAACTAAATAATTAGCTTCTGGAAAATGTTCTGGCTGAAAACCATAAAAAAAACAAAAGAAAATTAATTAATTAACTCCGGGGGCTGAGGACTGGACTCAACAAACAAACAAACAAAATTAATTAATTAACTCATGTGAGCACGGGGTCGTCGCCCTGTGAGAAAACAAACAAACACTTTATATTATATAATATAAAGTACATAAAACCTTCGAAAATACCTTGGACAGGCGGGAAACATGAAATATCGTGAAAATCGAAAAAAACCCGCGAGACGCAGGCCGAGCGCGGGGTGAGGCTCGAACTTCACCTTAACAACGTGCTGCTGAATGTCTCCCCCCTGCCGGCACTGATCATGGACAACGACGTAGGTGGACATAGTTATGGCGGACATAGTTATGGGCCGAGCCCATCATTTGCGCAGCCTTCCCCGCAACCCGCACATTGGTCGCCACCTTCATCGCCATCGCCGCGTGCTCATCCGACCCCTCCTTCATCACCAGAGACTCCATCATCCCCGCCTCCTGACACGCCACCACCAGAGACTCCATCATCCCCGCCTCCTGGCACGCCACCGTGGGATTTAAACCCGGTCTGGGCGGCAAAGTTGCCGCCGCTGAGCCGGAGTCCTCGCCCTGTACCCACGCCGACAGCAATGCACGCAGCCCAGCTGAGGCTGAGCGGAAGCAAGCAAACCACCTTGCTGTCGCTCGGCTTCCGGAAGTTGGGAAGTGCAGCCGGTTCGAACCAAGACCCCATCGTTAACCGGCCAGCCCCCCAGCTGTCGCCTCGCCGACGGTCGCTTTGCGCTCGGCGGACGTGGGAGCGGATGCTGGCGACAATTCTCAAGCCTGAGCGTTCCACTGCGAAACACCCTATCCTGTGCCTGCCACGGCCCGGACCCGGACGTCCTCCTGCCAAGGCCGTCCAGGGGGGGACACTTCTGCTGGTGAGGTTGGACAGGCCGTTGGCTAAGTGGTGGGCTGCGGCTTGGGTGTGAATCATGTTGTGGACTTTATCACCAGATTGGGTTAATATAACTTGCAACGTGACAACAATCCGAGAGGCTTGATCAAAGTTACTATTCATGGGCAAGTAATGGCATGTGTAGTGGTTTCAACCAAGTATAGATTATTTGTCTCTTGGTAGTTGCTTACCGTCGGCAGATGGAGGTTTTCTCACTTCAGGTGGAGGTATATTGCAACAGTTGGACACGGCATGAGAGCGCTTAGACACTTCCACATACACTATGCCCACCTCATGTACTACATTATGGAGCTAGCAAAGAGACATACAATGCATGCCAGAAATTGGTTCATGAGAAATTTGATCATGAGACAACTAACTATGATATGTGTATTAAGTGAGACAACTAGTCCTATATATGTCTTATATATGGACTCCATACGGATGGGTATTTTAGTGGATACTGAACCAACCTTGTAGGTCTATTAAATCATCAATCTAATTAGAAGTCGTGCGCGATGGATTGACATAACGCCTAAATGATCCTCTACATATTCCTAGATATGATGTATTAGCATATGCTCTCTCTCGCCACATTGTGCCTACGCAAAGAGCTGCTCTTTGCTGAGAAGCCATGCCCTAGCTCATGTTTATCATGCTTACTGATTATCTTCCACCCCATTTCCGCACTCACGTGCTGTGAATGCATGGTGGTGCAGGTGCACCATGTGCACCGCGAGCAGGAGGCCGTTGTACACCCCCCTCGTACAGGTTGTGGCTTAGAATGTACTGAAAAACCATACACCCTTCTCAGGTACATATGTGTTACATGAGCCCCCAACGGAGCCATTTTATAATTTAATTTAATTTAATATTCCTAGTTGTCTCACTTAATAAAGGGTTACGGGAGGAGAATGTGTGTTGTGGCGGTGGGGGTGGGCTGGGGTGGGGTGGTGGGGGGGTGGGGCGCGGGGGCAACAACTAGGGGTCAGCGGCCCAGCCCCGTCCTCGGGCACTGTGAGGCCCAAACCGCGTGCCACGCGGCGCACCTGTACCGGCTTTGCATTATGTGGTCCTCGTTGCGTAGCATAATCGCCAGCCAACGGTTGCTGCATTTGGCCCGCCATAAAATGGCAGATCTGATCAAACAGGAAAAGCGACCGCATTGGCATCCTGCCTAACCATGTCCACACTACATAGCCTACAATACAATGTATGCTAGCACGGACCACAATTCCACAAAGCCGGCCCAACAACCAAGTAGCTGACTGTTACATAAGTGTTGATGCCGGTGTGCCATAATACCGTCATTTATGTGTAACACGGAATGCTTCCTCTTGTCTTATTTGGTCATTTGCTATCATGTTAAGAGTAAAAAAAGGTACATATATAACTTCAAAGTTTACGTGCCAAGTGAGGCAACCAATGCTGGAGCTAACATGGGGAAAATGGGCGTTGAAAATACAAACTCCTGGCCCTACATCCAACAAAGCATCACCCCTGCATCGCTGGTTTGCTTCTCCCGTGCAGGCCATAAGCTCGTTTATGTGCCACTCAAAGAATGCACCCTTGCCCTAGCCCTCACCTGCTCTCACCTCATCACACTAACGCCAGTAAAACTTCCCACCTCTACCATCATTTACTGATGTCAGTGCGAACACAACTGGCCCAGGTAGCTACACGGGCTCCGATGTATGTTCGCGCCTTTCCCTACAGAGTAAGGACTCTGTAATGTAGTCGTGTCAGCATGTCATGCGTCCAGCAGCAAGGGTCTCACTTAACGACATGCCGCATCCCAGATGCGCACATGAACTCGGCTTTATTGTTAAACCTCACACAAAGCGCAGGAAATTCCGGCTTGCTGAAGCTTGTTGGAAACCGATTGCGATAGTGGTTCAGCGACGCGCAGCTTAAAGATAAAATCTTGGAAATGCCATCCCAGGCGGAAGTCCGTTGCTATAACCTCCGTCACAACCACGGTTTGGCTGTCAATCAACGGGCTGAGCACTGCAGCATGCTGTTTGGACACTCTGCCAATGTGCAGGTCGTCACTTGCTTCACCCTTGTGGGCAACGGCAATGGCATTTCGGTCAAAGGAATTAGAATATTCTCGCTCAAACCTGCAGATTTCTTCTGGGTCCGCTTTATTATTACCATTTACATGGAGACCGTTGACCCGAATAGTGGCGTGTACCATCACAGCCATCGCTCGTTACTAATCAATACCGACAAGTCTTTCACAAGTTGAAGTGTCCGACTACCAGGAATTCACTTCTTGCCTCTTGGAGGACTGAGTTGAAGGAGAACCAAGTGAACCGCTTTTGCATCCAGCAATCCACGCTCTACTGCCTCGGCAGGGCACGTCGGTCGGTACTCTGTAGAGGCTGAGGCCTGAGCGTGTCTACAGATGTACATGTAAGATGTACTACTCATGTGCGATACTTATGGGCCTTGAGCAATTAAATAGGGTATCACTGACCTGAGACCTCCACTGACTATAGCCTGTGGCCGCCGAAAGGGGGGCCGCCGGGCCGGGTTGGGGACGGCGTGTACCATATCTACCAAACAAACAAAAGAAATTTAATTAAATAAGTACCCACGTGCCTTGAACGGCTGCAGGACAAACAAACAAACAAAAGGTTTTAATTAAATAATAAAAACCCGGGACTCTAACTGGCTCCCCAACAAACAATCCAGGGTTATTCGTAATGCAAATACGGCAAAAATTGACCCATAATAACAAACTTCCAATGCGGAGGGTGTAGTTCGGAGAACTATTCGGTGTTCGATTCGGGAAGGGCCCTTCAGCTCCGAACATATTCGGTATCGGTATCGGGAGGCTCCAAATATATTCGGCATCGGGTTCGGGGCACGCCCCTGGTCCGAGTATCCGATTCGGCAAGCCAAAACGCTACCTATTCGGTACAACCCTAGATATGTAGCCGAAGGCTTGTAGTGGTGGCAGACGGCAGCATACTTCCGTGCCTAGGGGCAGCACCATCTTGCGGGCAACCCCCCCCCCTCTATGGTACCTGCCAAAATTTTGACTGCAGATTTTTCCAGGTAAATAGGTGTACGTTTATTCCAAATATAAAAAAGTTAAAAATTAAATTATAACATGCCTCCGTCATGTAGCACATATTTCATGATGGAGATTCCAAATATAGCCAGTAGTTAATCCCTGCTAAGCCTAGGGTATCAAGATGTCAGTGGCTAAAACGGAGCCTTACTAGACCACGGAAGCCACTGGACTTCTAAGGGGTTGTCATTGGGCATGTGGGTAAAGATCCTGTTTTTGCCCATGAGGTCATGAAAGATCTCAAGTGGGCTGGGCTTATCCTGGTCCGCGCCAGGGTCCCAGATTTTGTTTTGTTCATTTGCAACCATCCAGTAGCGTCGCATGCCGGAGTTCCATAGGGAAATGAAGCGTGAGAGAACCCCAGCTTTGTCGAAAACTGTGCGCCTATTGAACACCACATCGTTTCGCACCGTCCAGATTGTATATAACATGCATGTGCGGAGCCATATCCACGCTTGTTGTGCAAAGGTGAGCTCAAGGCCAGGGGTGCCAGTGATGCCAAAGATAATTGAGCGGGTAGACACCGGTATGATAGGCATTTTGACTGCAGATTTGGGTTCAGCTCGCCAAGTGCTATCAGTTTGTCCGTCAAACCGTTTCAAAATTCCGACCATACAGGGAGCTAGCAGAAAATCCAAGTGTTTTGTTGTAAAAAACCCATATCGGCCCGGCACCCTACCTACCTACCCTTTAAGTTAACGGTTTTTGAGGTTCTGTAACTTCTAACCTAGAGACCCCCTGGGGTTGCGACCAGTGGCAAACATGCTTGTTTTCGCGAGATGTACTCGAATCCAGCATGATGTAAATTTTCTTGTTTTTTTCCACCCCCCCTGGTGTTTTGTTGTAAAAAACCCACATCGGCCCGGCACCCTACCTACCTACCCTTTAAGTTAACGGTTTTTGAGGCTCTGTAACTTCTAACCTAGAGACCCCCTGGGGTTGCGACCAGTGGCAAACATGCTTGTTTTCGCGAGATCTACTCGAATCCAGCATGATGTAAAATTTCTTGTTTTTTTCCACCCCCCCTGCTAGGTAGCGTAATTAACTCATCAGTAGCGTTGTGCACTTCAAGGGAATTCGGACGAGCAATTCAAAATGGCTAAAAACTCGAAAACATTAGCATTCCGAATATCTTAGAGAAATTTGCGTGCATAATTTGCGGGACAATGGCAACTAGGCTTAGAGACATGTTACCATTTTAGATGGCCCTATGCCGGGATTTACGAGAGAGAAAATTTATTACGGGAAATTGGTGATGGCAAGGACAGGGGCGCGCTCATGTGTTTTTTGATGGGATTAGAATGCGCATTCCGCGAGGGTTCTGCCGCATTGCTGGCAGTGTCCCGCTCTTAATTCCCATCTTTGCCCGGCGTAGCGCTGGCACATTTGTCAGGGAGAATGGCAATCGAAATTAGCCCGGATCGGTTGAAACGATGATAGTCGGAGCCACTTACTGCAATGCGGTAGCTATTGCAACAGGCATTGAGCGTCATGCGCAGCAAAGCGCTACCCAGCCCCGCTGCATATTGGCGTGTGCTTCTAGAGCAGCCTCGCAACTCTCATCCAGCTTGGCGAAAGATGCCCCGGGACGATCGCAGGCAGTGCCGAAATACCCGTCACTCGTGCATCTCGGGCAGGGAGGCTTTCTGACGGGATCAAGCACATCATATGCCCTCCTTTCCCAGGGTAAGCACTGCGCGGCCAGCTGGGGGCTCCGCGCTGTCACGTCAACATTTGACAAATCCTGTCCTTCCAAGCTAGCCAATCCTCCCAAACCGCAACCAGCGCAAGCTTGCATCCGGGAGACGCCGCGGGCAAATTCCCGCTCGCGGCCCGACAACAACCGCAATTCGCAAGCCTCGAAAGTCCCGCCGCGATGGTTCGGGGCCAGGAGGGGTCTATTGACAGGATGGGACTGGCTCATCTGGTTCGTGGACCTAGTGGCTCGCGCGTGGCGCCGCCAGCCCATCCGCTGTGCCACGCTATGCCTTCTCTGCACCGCCTTCTTCCTGTCCCGGCCCGTCCAGGCCTCGGCGGCCCGTTGCGTTGAGCAGCAGGTACTCGCGCCGGCCTCCAGCGTGCTGTCCGAGGTTACCGGCCGGCACATCAACCTCGGCCGTGTGAAACGGATCACCCCGTTCAACGTCCAGCTGTCCAACGTCCACGTCGGCCCTTCGAACGACGAGTTCTCTCGCGTCGTTGTCCCTGACCTGGACCTCCGACTCAAGCCCCTGCTCTCCCTGAGCCGTCGCCAGGTCGTCCTCGAGGCCTTTGTGCGCAACCCGAGCCTCATTGTCTCGCAGGCGTGCAACTTGAGCTGGGCCAATATCCCCGAGACATGCCCACGTCCGATGATGCGGCCCCACTGGGTTGATAATGGCAACGGGTCGCCCGTGGTTCCCCTCAGCCTTGTCCCGGGGCATATTGATGCAGAGGCCAGGCTGCCGTCCTTGGCAAAGAAAAACAAGGGCGTGCAGAGCACTGGTAAGTGCTCTGCCTCTCTTGAACAGTTGCAAGAATGCAAGGCTTTTCATCTTCTTCCCCATAACTGCTTCTACCAACGCGCCATGCTTGCGTCTGGCCACCCCCCCTCCCTCTGCTCTTCTCCCCCTTTTTCTCGTGGAAAACTGGGTGAAATTCAGTAGAACCATTTATGATAGATGTTTGTGTGTGCATCAAGTCATTGGGCTCGTCCACCACATTCAATGGAATGACCGGATGCACAAGTGCACTTCGCCATGAGGATGTGCACGTGCGTATGTGCGCTCACTCCCCAATTTGAGTGTTGTGCACACGTGTGCATGAATTTGGCTAGTGAGCTCGGTGTGTTAGTGCGTGAATGTCCCCAATTGACCTGGTCATTGATGCAGTCATAGATGAGCGAGTGCGTGTGCGTCCTGCCGCGTGTATGTGCAGATGTACATGTATGTGAGTGCTTGTGTGTTGGCTTGTGTGTATGAGGATACGCAACTATGCGCACGTTTGTGTTGGTGTTTGGGGGGTGGAAGGATGCAACGGTCACATGTTGGGCATCTATAAGTTCATGCGTTTACCCATCGCCTCATGCTGCCCAGTTTCATGCCTGTGCAGATGATGCCCCTAGCGCATGCCGACGTCTTCGCCTCGCCCACCTGCCGGCCTGGCAGCCTCCTTCTGTCTCTGTCTCTGTCTCTGTCTCTGTCTCTGTCTCTGTCTCTGTCTCTGTCTCTGTCTCTGTCTCTGTCTCTGTCTCTGTCTCTGTCTCTGTCTCTGTCTCTGTCTCTGTCTCTGTCTCTGTCTCTGTCTCTGTCTCTGTCTCTGTCTCTGTCTCTGTCTCTGTCTCTGTCTCTGTCTCTGTCTCTGTCTCTGTCTCTGTCTCTGTCTCTGTCTCTGTCTCTGTCTCTGTCTCTGTCTCTGTCTCTGTCTCTGTCTCTGTCTCTGTCTCTGTCTCTGTCTCTGTCTCTGTCTCTGTCTCTGTCTCTGTCTCTGTCTCTGTCTCTGTCTCTGTCTCTGTCTCTGTCTCTGTCTCTGTCTCTGTCTCTGTCTCTGTCTCTGTCTCTGTCTCTGTCTCTGTCTCTGTCTCTGTCTCTGTCTCTGTCTCTGTCTCTGTCTCTGTCTCTGTCTCTGTCTCTGTCTCTGTCTCTGTCTCTGTCTCTGTCTCTGTCTCTGTCTCTGTCTCTGTCTCTGTCTCTGTCTCTGTCTCTGTCTCTGTCTCTGTCTCTGTCTCTGTCTCTGTCTCTGTCTCTGTCTCTGTCTCTGTCTCTGTCTCTGTCTCTGTCTCTGTCTCTGTCTCTGTCTCTGTCTCTGTCTCTGTCTCTGTCTCTGTCTCTGTCTCTGTCTCTGTCTCTGTCTCTGTCTCTGTCTCTGTCTCTGTCTCTGTCTCTGTCTCTGTCTCTGTCTCTGTCTCTGTCTCTGTCTCTGTCTCTGTCTCTGTCTCTGTCTCTGTCTCTGTCTCTGTCTCTGTCTCTGTCTCTGTCTCTGTCTCTGTCTCTGTCTCTGTCTCTGTCTCTGTCTCTGTCTCTGTCTCTGTCTCTGTCTCTGTCTCTGTCTCTGTCTCTGTCTCGGTCTCGGTCTCGGTCTCGGTCTCGGTCTCGGTCTCGGTCTCGGTCTCGGTCTCGGTCTCGGTCTCGGTCTCGGTCTCGGTCTCGGTCTCGGTCTCGGTCTCGGTCTCGGTCTCGGTCTCGGTCTCGGTCTCGGTCTCGGTCTCGGTCTCGGTCTCGGTCTCGGTCTCGGTCTCGGTCTCGGTCTCGGTCTCGGTCTCGGTCTCGGTCTCGGTCTCGGTCTCGGTCTCGGTCTCGGTCTCGGTCTCGGTCTCGGTCTCGGTCTCGGTCTCGGTCTCGGTCTCGGTCTCGGTCTCGGTCTCGGTCTCGGTCTCGGTCTCGGTCTCGGTCTCGGTCTCGGTCTCGGTCTCGGTCTCGGTCTCGGTCTCGGTCTCGGTCTCGGTCTCGGTCTCGGTCTCGGTCTCGGTCTCGGTCTCGGTCTCGGTCTCGGTCTCGGTCTCGGTCTCGGTCTCGGTCTCGGTCTCGGTCTCGGTCTCGGTCTCGGTCTCGGTCTCGGTCTCGGTCTCGGTCTCGGTCTCGGTCTCGGTCTCGGTCTCGGTCTCGGTCTCGGTCTCGGTCTCGGTCTCGGTCTCGGTCTCGGTCTCGGTCTCGGTCTCGGTCTCGGTCTCGGTCTCGGTCTCGGTCTCGGTCTCGGTCTCGGTCTCGGTCTCGGTCTCGGTCTCGGTCTCGGTCTCGGTCTCGGTCTCGGTCTCGGTCTCGGTCTCGGTCTCGGTCTCGGTCTCGGTCTCGGTCTCGGTCTCGGTCTCGGTCTCGGTCTCGGTCTCGGTCTCGGTCTCGGTCTCGGTCTCGGTCTCGGTCTCGGTCTCGGTCTCGGTCTCGGTCTCGGTCTCGGTCTCGGTCTCGGTCTCGGTCTCGGTCTCGGTCTCGGTCTCGGTCTCGGTCTCGGTCTCGGTCTCGGTCTCGGTCTCGGTCTCGGTCTCGGTCTCGGTCTCGGTCTCGGTCTCGGTCTCGGTCTCGGTCTCGGTCTCGGTCTCGGTCTCGGTCTCGGTCTCGGTCTCGGTCTCGGTCTCGGTCTCGGTCTCGGTCTCGGTCTCGGTCTCGGTCTCGGTCTCGGTCTCGGTCTCGGTCTCGGTCTCGGTCTCGGTCTCGGTCTCGGTCTCGGTCTCGGTCTCGGTCTCGGTCTCGGTCTCGGTCTCGGTCTCGGTCTCGGTCTCGGTCTCGGTCTCGGTCTCGGTCTCGGTCTCGGTCTCGGTCTCGGTCTCGGTCTCGGTCTCGGTCTCGGTCTCGGTCTCGGTCTCGGTCTCGGTCTCGGTCTCGGTCTCGGTCTCGGTCTCGGTCTCGGTCTCGGTCTCGGTCTCGGTCTCGGTCTCGGTCTCGGTCTCGGTCTCGGTCTCGGTCTCGGTCTCGGTCTCGGTCTCGGTCTCGGTCTCGGTCTCGGTCTCGGTCTCGGTCTCGGTCTCGGTCTCGGTCTCGGTCTCGGTCTCGGTCTCGGTCTCGGTCTCGGTCTCGGTCTCGGTCTCGGTCTCGGTCTCGGTCTCGGTCTCGGTCTCGGTCTCGGTCTCGGTCTCGGTCTCGGTCTCGGTCTCGGTCTCGGTCTCGGTCTCGGTCTCGGTCTCGGTCTCGGTCTCGGTCTCGGTCTCGGTCTCGGTCTCGGTCTCGGTCTCGGTCTCGGTCTCGGTCTCGGTCTCGGTCTCGGTCTCGGTCTCGGTCTCGGTCTCGGTCTCGGTCTCGGTCTCGGTCTCGGTCTCGGTCTCGGTCTCGGTCTCGGTCTCGGTCTCGGTCTCGGTCTCGGTCTCGGTCTCGGTCTCGGTCTCGGTCTCGGTCTCGGTCTCGGTCTCGGTCTCGGTCTCGGTCTCGGTCTCGGTCTCGGTCTCGGTCTCGGTCTCGGTCTCGGTCTCGGTCTCGGTCTCGGTCTCGGTCTCGGTCTCGGTCTCGGTCTCGGTCTCGGTCTCGGTCTCGGTCTCGGTCTCGGTCTCGGTCTCGGTCTCGGTCTCGGTCTCGGTCTCGGTCTCGGTCTCGGTCTCGGTCTCGGTCTCGGTCTCGGTCTCGGTCTCGGTCTCGGTCTCGGTCTCGGTCTCGGTCTCGGTCTCGGTCTCGGTCTCGGTCTCGGTCTCGGTCTCGGTCTCGGTCTCGGTCTCGGTCTCGGTCTCTGTCTCTGTCTCTGTCTCTGTCTCTGTCTCTGTCTCTGTCTCTGTCTCTGTCTCTGTCCCTGTCCCTGTCGCGGTCTCGGTCCCGGTCCCGGTCCCGGTCTCGGTCTCGGTCTCGGTCTCGGTCTCGGTCTCGGTCTCGGTCTCGGTCTCGGTCTCGGTCTCGGTCTCGGTCTCGGTCTCGGTCTCGGTCTCGGTCTCGGTCTCGGTCTCGGTCTCGGTCTCGGTCTCGGTCACGGTCTCGGTCTCGGTCTCGGTCTCGGTCTCGGTCTCGGTCTCGGTCTCGGTCTCGGTCTCGGTCTCGGTCTCGGTCTCGGTCTCGGTCTCGGTCTCGGTCTCGGTCTCGGTCTCGGTCTCGGTCTCGGTCTCGGTCTCGGTCTCGGTCTCGGTCTCGGTCTCGGTCTCGGTCTCGGTCTCGGTCTCGGTCTCGGTCTCGGTCTCGGTCTCGGTCTCGGTCTCGGTCTCGGTCTCGGTCTCGGTCTCGGTCTCGGTCTCGGTCTCGGTCTCGGTCTCGGTCTCGGTCTCGGTCTCGGTCTCGGTCTCGGTCTCGGTCTCGGTCTCGGTCTCGGTCTCGGTCTCGGTCTCGGTCTCGGTCTCGGTCTCTGTCTCTGTCTCTGTCTCTGTCTCTGTCTCTGTCTCTGTCTCTGTCTCTGTCTCTGTCTGCCGATTTTCTGCTTACATGTTGCCACATCCACGTGCCACACAACATTCAGCACTGTTGAAAAGGTCACACTAGGATTATACTAGAATTTAAAGACAGCATCTCTGGCAGTGCCCATAATTCCTTTCTTTTTCATCTTCCTCGTCTCTACCTTCTCTTTTTTCTTTATCTTCTCCAACTTCTCTGTCTTCTCTGTCTTCTGTGTCTTCTCTGTCTTCTCTGTCTTTTCTATCTTCTCTGTCTTCTCTGTCTTCTCTGTCTTCTCTGTCTTCTCTGTCTTCTCTGTCTTCTCTGTCTTCTCTGTCTTCTCTGTCTTCTCTGTCTTCTCTGTCACAGACAGAGAAGACAGAGAAGGTAGAGAAGACAAAGATGTTGGAACAGATTGAGAAGACAGAGAAGACAGAGAAGACACAGAAGACACAGAAGACACAGAAGACAGAGAATATAGAAAAGACAGAGAAGACACAGAAGACAGAGAAGATAAAGAAGACAGAGAAGACAGGAAGACAGAGAAGACACAGAAGACACAGAAGACACAGAAGACAGAGAAGACACTGAAGACAGAGAAGACAGAGAAGACAGAGAAGACAGAGAAGACAGAGAAGACAGAGAAGACAGAGAAGACAGAGAAGACAGAGAAGACAGAGAAGACAGAGAAGACAGATCTGTCTTCTCTGTATTCTCTGTATTCTCTGTATTCTCTGTATTCTCTGTATTCTCTGTATTCTCTGTATTCTCTGTATTCTGTGTATTCTCTGTACTCTCTGTATTCTGTGTATTCTCTGTATTCTCTGTCTTCTCAATCTGTTCCAACTTCTTTGTCTTCTCTATCTTCTCCAACTTCTCTATCTCTTCTATCTATGTTTTCCCTGCATTTTCTGGCTCGATGTCGCTGCTTCAAGGCAGAGGCACGATTTTGAACCTTCACATACCCCTCCTAAATCATGCCTCTGGACACATGCCTATCCACCCCACCCACTCGTACGAATGACAGATATGGGGAGACCCGCCGGCAAGGGAGCAGTATCCTGGCATACCTCGCTCATGCCTACCGGCCCTGGAAGCAGTACAGGCCAACCATCAACCCAGACGGACCACCTGGGAGCCCCCACGGGCAACGGGTTCGCCCGCATGGTGGAAGGGGCAGTCCTGAACGCAGGGCAGGTGGTCTCTGCGATCAGTTCCGCAACGATGATCCCTGCAAGGGAGACCGACGCCCACACGCAGGGTGCTGGCAGCGCAAGCGGGGTGAGGGCATTTGTGACCCCAGCGAGTGCGTTTTCCGCCGCGGCAGGCTGGGCGGGGATGGACCAAGATCGCGGCACACCCACAGTGAACGCGGGGGATACTGCTGTCGGCCGCGCCCTTCGCAAGGCGTTCGGGAACAGCCCCCCTGGCGCGGCCGCCCCTTCTGGTGATAGCCTAGACGGCAACTCGAGTCAAAAGGGGCCAGCGCAGTCTCAGCAACAACAACAGCAGCGGGAGTCATTGCCTCCTGTATGGCTCGAGCGCGCACTCTTCACCAACGGCAACTTCATCATGGTGCCGTTCGAGGACACGTTCGGCATGCCACGCGTGGTCAAGCGCGTGGAAGGGTCGGTGCGGCTGGACCCTGGATGCCAGCATTTCACGGTCGACTTTGTGGGGCAGGCGGTCGAGCGGGACATGGGCGCGTCGCCACGTGTCGTCACAATGAGCAAGTCAAGAGAGCGGGAGGAGGTGCCTGTGTCGTCCAGAGTTGGTGGCAAGGTGGGTAGCAGGGTTTATCCGTCTCCAATCTGCATGTGACTGAGATTTGCGTGGACAGCACCTCTATTATGAGTATATTACTAGCCATTTGCTAGTAATATACTAGCACAATACCATTTACCCCTCTGCTTCTTACCTCTTACTTCTTGCCTCTTACCTCTTACTTCTTGCCTCTTACCCCTTGCCCCTTGCCCCTTGCCCCTTGCCCCTTGCCCCTTGCCCCTTGCCCCTTGCCCCTTGCCCCTTGCCCCTTGCCCCTTGCCCCTTGCCCCTTGCCCCTTGCCCCTTGCCCCTTGCCCCTTGCCCCTTGCCCCTTGCCCCTTGCCCCTTGCCCCTTGCCCCTTGCCCCTGGCCCCTGGCCCCTTGCCCCTTGCCCCTTGCCCCTTGCCCCTTCCACTGGCCACTGGCCACTGGCCACTGGCCACTGGCCCCGGGCCCCGGGCCCCGGGCCCCCGGCCCCCGGCCGCCGGCCGCCTGCCTCTTGTCTCTTGCCTCTTGCCTCTTGCCTCTTGCCTCTTGCCTCTTGCCTCTTGCCTCTTGCCTCTTGCCTCTTGCCTCTTGCCTCTTGCCTCTTGCCTCTTGCCTCTTGCCTCTTGCCTCTTGCCTCTTGCCTCTTGCCTCTTGCCTCTTGCCTCTTGCCTCTTGCCTCTTGCCTCTTGCCTCTTGCCTCTTGCCTCTTGCCTCTTGCCTCTTGCCTCTTGCCTCTTGCCTCTTGCCTCTTGCCTCTTGCCTCTTGCCTCTTGCCTCTTGCCTCTTGCCCCTTGCCCCTTGCCCCTTGCCCCTTGCCCCTTGCCCCTTGCCCCTTGCCCCTTGCCCCTTGCCCCTTCCCCCGGCCCCTGGCCCCTGGCCCCTGGCCCCTGGCCCCTGGCCCCTGGCCCCTGGCCCCTGGCCCCTGGCCCCTGGCCCCTGGCCCCTGGCCCCTGGCCCCTGGCCCCTGGCCCCTGGCCCCTGGCCCCTGGCCCCTGGCCCCTGGCCCCTGGCCCCTGGCCCCTGGCCCCTGGCCCCTTGCCCCTTGTCCCTTGCCCCTTGCCCCTTGCCCCTTGCCCCTTGCCCCGTGCCCCGTGCCCCGTGCCCCGTGCCCCGTGCCCCTGGCCCCTGGCCCCGGGCCCCGGGCCCCGGGCCCCGGGCCCCCGGCCCCCTGCCGCCTGCCTCTTGCCTCTTGTCCCTTGCCTCTTGCCTCTTGCCTCTTGCCTCTTGCCTCTTGCCTCTTGCCTCTTGCCTCTTGCCTCTTGCCTCTTGCCTCTTGCCTCTTGCCTCTTGCCTCTTGCCTCTTGCCTCTTGCCTCTTGCCTCTTGCCTCTTGCCTCTTGCCTCTTGCCTCTTGCCTCTTGCCTCTTGCCTCTTGCCTCTTGCCTCTTGCCTCTTGCCTCTTGCCTCTTGCCTCTTGCCTCTCGCCCCTTACCTCTTACCTCTCGCCTCGGGTTCCGGTAAAGGAATGCCTCTGCTGGCTCCGCAGGTCGACCTGGAGGAGGAGCGTCGGCGTGAGTGGGCGGTTCGTCAAGGCGGTGATGGCGGCCGGTTGGCGCTGGTGGGCGACATCCAGCCCTTTATTAACCGGTGGACCATCAACCTGTCCTGCGACAACCTGCATGCACCGGTACATATCAGCCATCTATTTCCATCGCTTTGTCATTACTATGTGATGTCCATAAGTATGGTCCATTCAGAGCCTCTGTCTGTACTCATGGCAGCCTTGGACTCCAGCCTTTGATTTGTCTTACACCAATTGTATTTTGTTTACTTTGTGCGGAACCTTTTTGCCTCATCTCTATGTTGCCATGTTGGTGAATCGCTTGGATGCAACACCACCGACTCCAAATTCTGATACCACACCCTCCGTCTTCTCACATTCCCCTTCCCACAAATGGATTATCAGGCTTGATTGCATACAACCCCTTCTCTCGCGATGCACCTCTATTATCATTCCTTCTCCCATTTCTTTCTTTGTGTGTCTTTTTCTCTCTTCCTTCCTTCCTTCCTTCCTTCCTTCCTTCCTTCCCTCCCTCCCTCCCTCCCTCCCTCCCTCCCTCCCTCCCTCCTCCCTCCCTCCTCCCTCCCTCCTCCCTCCCTCCTCCCTCCCTCCCTCCCTCCTCCCTCCCTCCCTCCCTCCCTCCCTCCCTCCCTCCCTCCCTCCCTCCCTCCCTCCCTCCCTCCCTCCCTCCCTCCCTCCTCCCTCCCTCCCTCCCTCCCTCCCTCCCTCCCTCCCTCCTCCTCCCTCCCTCCCTCCCTCCCTCCCTCCCCCTCCCTCCCTCCCTCCCTCCCTCCCTCCCTCCCTCCCTCCCTCCCTCCTCCCTCCTCCCTCCCTCCCTCCCTCCCTCCCTCCCTCCCTCCCTCCCTCCCTCCCTCCCTCCCTCCTCCCCCTCCTCCCTCCCTCCCTCCTCCCTCCCTCCCTCCTCCCTCCCTCCCTCCCTCCCTCCCTCCCTCCCTCCCTCCCTCCCTCCCTCCCTCCCTCCCTCCCTCCCTCCCTCCCTCCCTCCCTCCCTCCCTCCCTCCCTCCCTCCCTCCCTCCCTCCCTCCCTCCCTCCCTCCCTCCTTCCTTCCTTCCTTCCTTCCTTCCTTCCTTCCTTCCTTCCTTCCTTCCTTCCTTCCTTCCTTCCTTCCTTCCTTCCTTCCTTCCTTCCTTCCTTCCTTCCTCCGCTCTCTTTCTCTTCCCCCCCCGGACACCCACCCACGCAGCTCTTGGAGCGCATCCTGGACGTCCCCTTTGACATCTACGACGGCCGTCTGGACGGCAAGATCCTCATCTCCGCCAACAACGGCGACCCCTTCCCCTTCTTCGGTGGGAAGCTGCAGCTGCGCGGCGGCCACTTCCACGTGTTCGAGGCGCCCGCCGACTTTGAGGGTGTGAACATGGATGCCATGTTGCAGCGGCAAGCATTGTACTTCCTCAAGGCAACGGGCAACTTTGGCGCCATACCAATCATGTGCACGGGCGACATGGACCTGAACGTGCAGGGGGGGGAGTACCGGCTGCACGCGAGCGTGAGTGCGACTGGGATCACGGGCGTATGTGAAGGGAGTGTGTGATTGGGGTGGAGGCAAAAGTGTGTGATTTTGTGCAGAACTTCCTCGGCACGCCTTGGCCTGTGTGGATTGCAAGTCTTTGGGTGTTTCTGGGCCGCTATGCCAACATGGCTCTTGTTGGCTGCAATGTCCTTATTTCAAGGTAGTTGACGTGGATGGCGTGCAGGGCATGCCCGCGGCGATTTTTCCTTGCTGATGCCATCTGCATCATTGGATGCTGCAACCATTGCCAACTGCTGCCACCATTTCTGGCTGCTGCCAATCACATTGCATCACTGTCCGCAGGTTAGCGCGGTGGAGGTGAACGAGCTCATGGACACCTTTGGCGCCATGCCGCCACCTTACCCTGTGAGTCAACCCTCTCCTTGTCCTGAAAGCATAGAGCCCTGTGACACAATCTTGTGAAGCGGACTCTGTGAGGCCAGCTGTGAAAGGGGCTATTGGAAATGGGCATGCCGGTGTTGGAAGCTTGAGGTGTTGACTGGCTACCCCTCTCATTGCCTATCAGCGCCCTGGGTATAGCGCCTGTGGCTAGAGGAATAATCTCCACCATCTGCCAATAAGCATGGGCCCCGCATGCTAAATGATGGGTTCTTGGTTCGACGATCATCTATTTGGCATGCCAGTTCTGGATTCTTACATGCCGTGCTGTTGCGCAATGGCATCTTGTGGATGTTAAGTCTTATCACTTTCGTAGACTACCAACGGTTGGACGGGCTTTCTCTTAGCCAAACAAGCACTTCCTGCAACGACACGAGGTTGCTTTGCCTGGTGGTCATGGGTGACTTGCACTGTTGCCTGTAAGTTCTCATTCTGGGCTACACAGGGATCATATCTTGCCATCACAGTTGTTATGGCATCAGTGGCACGCCTGCCACCATGAGAACACTGACAGTTGTCAACGGGAGGCGTGAGATGGGTTTCTCTTCCCTTTCCTTCACGGGAGCTGCCTTCATGGGACCCGCAAACAACTGTGTCACTGGCTAGTCTCTAGTGGCACTGCCTTTGGTGGCCCAGTCATCTCCTGGTGTTGGAGCTAGTTGCGATATCAGCCGGCCTTCCGCCCTGCGAGCACATGGCTTAGGTTGATAGCTTAATGTGCTTGTTTCTTTCTTATACAGTTGAAGTCTTAACCATTAGCAACACCCATATCACGGTCACCCCTTAACTTCTGCTGTCTGCTGTTATCCCTCTGGCCACCGCGCTAACCCTGACCCAACCTGTTCTTGACACGGCTTGTCCCTGACCCGACCTGTCCTTTGTCCAGGTGGCTGGCTGGCTGGGCGGCGTGGTCCACATGACGGGCCCGCTAGAGAAGCCTTTCTACACAGGCATCGCTGGTGCCCGCACAAGTATCGACGACGACGCCATGCCAACCAGCGTGGCCAAGTCAGCACTCTTTGCCAACCCAGGGACCGTCATGTCCTACGACAGGGTGCCTTTTGTGTCCGCCTCCACCGTGTTTTCCTATGACTCGGGCATGGAGGTGGGTGGGAAGCTACCCGTGTACCACGTAGCATAACATAGGCTAAGAGTGCATGTTGGCTGTCCTAACGTTAGTCCTAAAGGCCTGTGCTGGTTGTCTCGTTGATAGTGACTCTGAAACCAACTGATCCCCTGTCTGAGGTGTGCTCGCACAATATGGTGTTAATGGCTTTGCTGAGGGATTCGCCGCTGCATGGTGTAAACTCAACTAGCTAGGTCCCTTGTTTCCAGTAGTTGCATTCTGTTGGTGTTGACCTCCCCACCCTCGGAACTGTGACTGAGCGTGCCAGGATGGCTGGTTTGTGCCATGGAGATAACAAAATGTGCCCAAATTACTGATGCTGAATTTTCAATCATTGCGCCCAAATGAGATAGAATCATAAGTTAAATTTTTTCCGAACCCCTATTCTCTGTTGGCTCCCGTTTAACCCTCTCCCATCTCTCCCTGCTGTGAATGTTGCGGCTGCCATCTCATCAGCTGATGCAACTGCACGCCATCGATGCGCGCCCACTGGGCGGTGGTGCATTCACGGGCCGAGGCACGCTGCACATCGGGCCCAACGGCGAGGCCGATCCAAATGCGGTGCAGGTGGAGCTGACAGGAGCTGCGCTCCCTGCAGGTACGTCCCCGGTCGACATGCTCCTTGGTAATGTTACTCGATGCCCACTGACCATTTGCTTGCTTTTGTCCGTACCCATGCTGCACACATCAGCATCAAGTTGCTCATGTAACTGCTGTATAGTTTACATGAGCTCATGCATCTGTAACATGATCGCATAAGTTGCTCATGTAACTGCTTTCGTTCATCCTTGCCCACCACCTTGGTGCATAGTAGTGAAAAACCTTTTATTGCCCCTTGGCCACGTTAATTGCTGACAACAGCCATCAACCTGGCTCTTTTCCTGCCTGACCCTGCTGCCTTTGTTCCCTAACGCCCTCGCTGCCTCCTAAGCATATTGGTCGGCTCATGTACTGCCTGTTGATCTGCTTAGCTGCCCCCTAGTCCATATCCCAGATATCGCTATCCGCCCATTCGTCTGTCCTTTGAGCTCATACTTTTGTCTAGCCATGCCATACCAAAGACAATGCTGCCAACGCAATGTCTCACCTCTGTACCTCTCCATGCTTACCCATCCCTGCCTTTTTGTCTCCCTTCCTCCCCCCCTCAGACAACGTGCAACCAACTAATATGCCGGCTAACTAGTCTTCAACCAACCATTTCCTAACCTCTGCCTTGCATCGCCTGCCCTGCCACATCCCTCCCCGTATCAGACGACGTGCTACGCCGCTACGCCACCACGGTGGGCGCGGAGACCCCCCCCTACATCTTCGGCGCGACCAATGCCAAAGTGACAATGTCGGGCTGCCTGCTGTCGCCTGCGCTCAAGGTCGCGTGGGAGAGCCCTCAAGGGGAAGGCCCACTGCTGGGTGCGTCCGGCACGGTCAGCATCACCCCCGAGGCGATGCAGGTGTCGTCGTCGGCGCCGTCATTTGACCTCGTGTCCAAGCTGCACACATTCGTGCCGCCGCCGCTTGAGCCAGGTAAGGTGTTGGCCAGAGGATAGTATTTGAGGATTGCAGTGGGGTGGTGCATGAGCCAAGTATCGTGGTAGTCGATTTTTTTTTTTTTTAAAGTTTCAGTTCTTAACAGTGACAGTAAGATGTGGTGGTATCACATGAGGACAGGTGCATCCGTGGATCGACTCATAAAAAGCAGGCGAGTGTCTCATGAATGCAGGAAAGTTTTTCAAGTTTTACACACCAAGGGCTGCTGCGGTGTATATGGCGTGTGTGGAAGTAATCACGCAAAACAAACGAGAATACAATCAGTCCGTGCAGGGAGCAACTGCTAGCTCTACGAATCCTGCCCCTGCTGCCTGCTCATCAGTGGTATATCCATCCATATTGGGCGTGTGCCAGGAGTTCATGGGCATGGGACAAGGCATACCCACCTTGTCTGATGCAAGCAACAGGGGCGCCCTTGCCAATACCTGGGGTGACGCTCTGGCAAGCATTCAAGGCTCGGGTATTGCCGCTTTCACCAATTGAACCGTGGTTTTGGCTCGTATCCTTGTCGTCATGAACGTGCCCACCAGGCACCCTCAAGGGACCCAACCGGCTGCGAGGGGACGCTCTGCGGCGCATGGTGTACGCGCGGCGGCCGGCAGTGGAGGTGAGCGCCACCCGCTCTTGTTATCTTGAAACGTGAGAGTCAGCGCATGTGCGCGCTCCTGTTGAGGCAACTGCCAAGATTGCCAGTGTATAGAAAGTATATGGTCGCCTGATTGCCCATTCCAAGCACAGCGGCATGGCTGCCGTGTTAACCTTGGCCATCCGTTATTGTTTCAGACAAGTATATATAAGCTCACTGCCAGCGGGTGTACTCCATTCACGGGCGCGCTCAGCACGCGCACGCCTGTGTTGCTCAACGGCCCCTCAACCGGCCAGCCGTCCCGGCCCCCTCCCCCCCTCCCGCCTCGGCTCCCACCGGCTCCCAGCCCCCGCCGCCCGACTACTCGGCCAGTTGGCGTTGGCTTGACACGGTACCCTGGGATGCATGCGCCATCAACCCGACGTCTACCCTGACCGACCTCCCCCACCGCGCGCGTAGCCTTTTCGCGCGATGTGCAATCGTTTCTCTCCGGCGCATGCACGCCGCTCCGGACGACCCGCTGGGCTTTAAACTGCACATGGTGACCCCCCGCCTGCTCCTCACCCCTCTCGGGCGTGGTGTGCGCGGCCTCCAGGGTGCGGTTATTGCCCGTTGCCGACGCTTTCTGCAGGGGGACTGGGAGGGGCTGTTTGGCGTGCCGCCCCCGCGCACGGCCCGGCTGTCGGGGGAGGTCTCCTTCGAGCGGGTGGCCGCCGACGTCATCCGCCTCGTCCGCGAGGGGCAGCTCAGCCGGGCCATGACCCGCTTGGAAATGGCCAAGCTGGCCCCCGCCAATGCGGCTACCCTGGCGGCCTTGGAGGCTCTTCACCCTGCGGAGCCCGGATTCCAGCTGCCCGTGCCGGACCCCCTGCCGGCCCCCCTCCGGCTGGACCGCGACTGCTTCCTGGAGGTGATGCGTGCGGTCCCGCGGGCTTCCTCTACCGGGCCGTCGGGCTGGCGCTACGAGCACTTGGAGGTCCTGGTGGGGCATGGGGGCGAGGACATTCTCTTTGACACCCTCATTGACCTGGCGGCTGGTCGCGTTCCTCCCGCTGCGCGCGAGTGGTTAGCGGGCGCTCGCCTCCTCGCTCTGCTCAAGGGTGTCTTGCCCCCCCCGAGGGCAAGGTGCGCCCGATCGCCTGCGGTGAGGTGCTCCGCAAGCTCGTGGGCAAAGTGATCTGCCGCCAAAAGGCGCCCGAGCTCCGTGCCTTTTTCTGCCCGCCCCTCGCAGCGGGTGAGACCTCGGTGGCGGCCCAGCTGGGGGTGACGACTCCAGGCGGGGCGGATATCCTCATCCATTCGGTGCAGGCCTACCTCGAGGCCCACCCCACCCACGCTGTCGTCAAGGTCGACTGCCACAACGCGTTCAACAGTCTGTCCCGCGCCAGCATGTTTGCGGCCGTCATGGAGTCCTTCGAGGACTTGTACGCTTGGACAGCCGTGTGCTACGGCCAGCCCGGCCAACTGGTTCACATCATGGAGGACGGCACTCGCGGCGGCCTGCTGTCGCGGTCGGGCACCCAGCAAGGGGACCCCCTGGGACCCCTGTACTTTGCCGCCCCCCTCCAGGGTTGCCTCCAAGCGGTCCATGCTGCCCACCCGGCGGTCGCTATTCAGGCCTACTTGGATGATATCTACCTTCTGGGCCCTGTGCCGGACACCACCGCGGCTCTGCTGGCACTGCAGACCGCGGTGGCCGACATCAACCTCCAGTTGACCCTGGCCAAGTGCGCGGTGTACTCGCCCCAAGGTGATTGCTCCGGCTTTCCGCCCCAGCTCTTGGGCCGGGACGAGCGCCTCCATGGGTTGGATGTCCTCGGCGTTCCGGTTGGCGACCCCGCGTTTGTCATCGATGCTCTGCGGGCCGCCCTCGAGGCACGCACTGAGGTACTGCCCTTGATTGCGCGCCTTCATGATTCGCAGACCAAGGGTCTGCTTCTGTGGTTTTGCGCTCACCCTCGCGTCGTTCACTGGCTCCGGGGCGCTCTTCCGGCTCAGGTCCGGCTGGCCGCCGAGGGCCACGACGAACGCATCCAGTCGGCCTTGGCGCAGCTGGTCCCGGGCCCCGACCTCCCGCCACATGCTATTCGCATTGCCTCCCTGCCTGCACGGATGGGTGGCTGCGGTCTGACTCGTGCCGCCCGGCTGGCCCCAGCAGCATTTTTGGGCTCCGTCGCTCAGTCGTGGGCGGAAAGCTGCCGGCTCCTGCCCCTTTTGGCAACGGCAGCGCCTGACCTCCTGGACCCCAGCAGCCCTTTGCCCTTCGTCACCGCCATCCAGGAGGCCTATGCTGAGATCCAGCAGGCCTGTTCTCCCGTCCGTGCCGCTCAGGCGGTACAGCGCCACCTCCCTCGCGGCACTCCCTCGGTCGCCTCCGTTCAATCTCCCGCCGCATTCCCTGCTCGCGTCATCGATAAACACCAGAAAACCTACGCGGGTATTCTGCACACGGCTGATTGGATTGCTCTTTTCGCGGACCTCAACGCCCAGGGACGTGCGTGGCTGTTCTCGCTTTCCTTGCGGAGTGTGGGCTCGGCGTACCTTCGTGCTCTTCCCATGGCCCCCCCATTCGCCTTGGCTCCCAGCCACTACTCGGTGGCGCTCCGGCACCAGCTATTTGCCCCGCAGCCTCTTGTTCCGGCCGGGCGGCCTTGTGGTAGCTGTGGGCAGCCGCTGGATCCCACGGGGACTCACTACCTTGCCTGCATGGGGGGCCAACAGAATCAGAATTGGTATTTGTATTTGCACACTGTCCTCCTGACGGTGGTGCTCGCCATGATTCGGTCGGTTTTCCCCCACGCGAACATCCGGTCCGAGGATGCGGATGGCGCTGCCTTCTATTCCCCCAACCACCGGCCTGACATCGTGGTGCTGGACTTTGAGGGGGGTGGCCGGCATCTGCTTATTGACGTTTCGGTGGCGCGGCCCTTGGCTCTTAGCCACGTGGCTGGGGCCTCCCTCACGGCAGGTTACACGGCGGACCGGGCGGAGCGGGCCAAGCTCCTGGCCTACGGCGACGTCGGGCACCATCGTGTGGTGCCCTTTGTCCTGGAGGAGTTTGGGGCCATGGGGCCCCTGACCTCCGCCTTCTTCAAGGAGTGTTGCCGGCTCCGGGAGGACCGGCTGGACCTGGAGGGCCAGCGGGCCCCACGGTCGGTGCGGACCTGGACGTCATATTGGCGTCAGCGCTTGTCGGTGGCGCTGACTCGGGCCATGGCTGACATCATGCTCCGCCGTACGCGGGCTGATTTTGCGGTGCAGCAGGGCTATTAGGTTCCTCCCGTTAGGCGTTTCCATTGGTCTTCTCGTAGTATAGAGCTTTGACATGGCTCTGTATATAGTTTTATAGCTGGGCGTTTGCTTTGGTTTGAGTGATTTCACTCTGCTGTAAGTAATTATATTTTTATAATATATATGTATATATACGCTGCGACTCCACGCTTCGTTAAGACTAAAACTAAATGAATGTTCCTTAAACTTAATTAACTTAATTTTTAGCTAATTTTTAGTTTGACTTAATTTTTTATGCAAACACTCTGCCCCTTAGCCAAGGGGAAAGTAGTTTTCTGTTCATTTTCAGTTCAGCCACTCCACGCTAGCTGACCGCCCTATATACAATCTGGGTACATTAGCGCGAAGGATCCGCTATCCCATCAGCCAATAATAAATTGTAGCATTCCACCCCACACCCCACACCCCCGCCACCCCTGCACGCCTGCAGGCAAGATGTGGTTTGATGCATGCTGGTAGAGTAAGAAAACATGGAAGCACGTGCTGGGCTAGACTATAATGGACCAGATGCAAGGGTAAGCAGGCTCATGGTGCGTGGGACAGCGCCCCCCCCACCCTTACCTCATCCCACCTGTCCCCCTCCACTCATAATCTTGTCTTAATACTCCCTCCCAAATCCTCTTACCTACCTCCTCCCGCTTCCCTGATCCCCTTACCTAACCCCTCCCTCTTCCCTCATTTACCTCTGTAAACATTCAGCCTTCCTCAATTCTTTTTCCTAACTAATCCCTCTGCCCGCATCCTCTTATCCAACTACTCCCCCTTCTCTCCCCCTTCCCAACTACACCCCAGGGCTGCGACCTGGACTTGAAGCTGAACGGGTTCGACCTTGTTCCCCTGGCCACCGACGAGCCCATCCTCCTGCCCGACCTGCAAGCGCTCAAGATGAACGTGAGCGGCAATGTCAAGTTCAAGGGGTGGGTGCCTGTCCCCGCTTTTCCCGTCCATGCCACCACCCCTGCTTCCGGACCGCTGACCACAGGCACCTCCGCCAGCAGGCAAACGGACGCACTAGGAGATGCTGCCTCCTCTGCTGGGGGACCGATGGCAGCAGAATCGTTTTCATCATCGCTGGCGTCATCACCCACCCTGCAAGGGGTGTCAAATCCTCCCTCGTCCTCAAAACTCCCAGGGGCAGCGGCCAGCAGCACACAATTGCAAGGAAACCGTGACGTCACGGATACCTCCAGCATAGCCACAGGATCGACCATGCAGCAAGGGGAATTCGACAGCAACCCCGACATTGCAGCGGCTCCCCTACCACCAGGGGAAAAAATCCAGCCCGCGCATACGCCACCAGAACGGTCTGCCCCGCAGATCCGACCCAGAGTATTAGGGCCCAGGTCTGTGGGCAGGGCGGTCGTGGCAGGTGCGCTCCCTGCGACCGCCATCCCGGTCAGCAATAACAGCAGTAATGCGGGCTTGCTACCGGCGGGGGCCAAGGGCAAGGCGCTACCGGCATCTGGGTTCACCGAGCTGGTGGGGAATGTGAATCTATCGGGCATGCGGCTTAACCAGATGCTTATCGGGCGCGAGCTGAGTGGGCGGCTGGAGATGAACAGCGAGGGCGTCAAGGTGGGTGGGAAAATTTTAAATATCATGACAGATTACTATGGGCGCATGCGCCGGATGTAGGAACAGCGAGGGCGTCAAGTAGCGAGGGGCAAAGTTGTAAAACTGTTATGAGGTACTTTACGGGCATGCGGGCTGGATATAGGAACAGCAAGGTGTCAAGGTGGGTTGGGTACATTCTAAACACCAAATCAAGATCCCATGGGCGTATGGTTATTACGTAGGCACAGCGAGGGCACCAAGGTGGGCTGCTGTATGATCATGTAAAAGTGAGAAGCTGGGTGGGCATGTGGGCTTGTAGGCGCGTCAAGCTGGGTGAACAGCATGCTGGGGGACAGAGCCTGTAGCGAAGGGATGTGGGACTGGCCTTCCAGTCAGCTGTGGTTTGGATGTGGGATGCGCATCAAACCAATGACTTCTGAGATGTTATTGGAAGTGTCACAGTGGACTAGCGTGCTTTGTTCTCTGTTAATAGAGCAATATCTTCGGGAATTCTATTTTAAAATCTAGTTGAATAAGAGGGGAATGCTATTGTACGTGTACCTCCTCTTTTTACTAAATTTATTAGAATGGATTGGTTATTTAAGAGCTTGTTGCAATGGCCAACAGTAAATGTTAAAAGATTACTTATAGTTGTAACCTAGACTCATTTTCTCCGCTGCCCTTGCCTTCTCCTGATTGGTTATGCTCCATCCCACTAACAGCTGATCGTCAAAGGACGGCCCGACGAGCACCTGATGCTGGAGATGCGCACCAACGTGTCTGCCAACGCGGATGATGCATCTCTGTTTGGTGGAAGCATGGCGAAGCAGCAGGCATCGCCCAGGAAAAGGACTGGGTGGCAGGGGCGTGGCATAGGGTTTCCGTCCACTTCATCATTTGGATCTGATTCATCAGGTAAGCATGATGCCACTTAACAATGTGGAAATGCCTTGCCAATAGGCTCTCTGTGCCCTTTTCTCATTCACATTATTTTTCAAGTTATATTTTTTTACCGTTACAGCTGCTGGACGTAGGAGTGTTCGTCATCGCTGCGATAAATATCCTCTTGGTCGTCAGCTTAACTGCATACAGCCGCTCTAAGTGACGGTACCTATTGTGTGTGATCGGGCCACCTTTGTCACGGCTTCACAAGAAGATCTTCGTGAATTCGCTTCCCTTTCTTCAAATGAATCAATACGGGCACTTATTTTCTTTTTTTCTTTTGCTGATGGATTGCATAGACAGCACATATACATCATGGCTTGTGCATATTGAAATTCTCGTGAAATTCGGCATTCGGCCTATGCATCAACTGTTCTTCCTGTATCATGACTGGCCCCTGTTTTGGATGGGTACCAAAACAGGCCCCAACCTGGACAGAAAACCCAGTGCTCCTCAAGATGGGTCAGCACAGGGCGGGAACAACCGTGGCAGTGCCATCCCGGACATCGGGGCATTGGCAGGGAGCCTGTCATTCCGCAGGGGCCAGATGCGTACAGATGTCAGCATCTGCCCATCGTACAACTACGTGGAGGTGAGGGAGGAGAAAATATGTTAGGTAGTGGCATGGTGGTGTATGCCAATGTTGGTAGAATTAAGCTTTGTCATTGATACCCTGCCTGCACTCACCATCACAAAGTTTCTAGCTGATAATACTGCCTGCCCAGATCATTTCTGTGACCGGTTTCTGTGTTCCACAGTGCCTGTGAGTCAGCAACTTAACTTTTTCTCAAGCCCAAGAAGTGCCCCGTACTGATGCTTCCTTTGGTCAGATCAGACAAGCAGCAAGCTGTCCTACTGACGTCCTGGCAGCACTCACATCCCCCATCCTGTTGTTCTTCCTTTTCTTCTACCACCCAACGCCGCCCACTGCTAATAACATTCTATCATTTGTCTCATTTTCGAGAAATCTTCGTTGGCAACCGCCCCTTTCTCTCCGGCCCCCTTGGCACCAGCTGCGCAACATCCCCCTTGATGAGATGGAGGTGGCCTCTCTGCGTGGCGTGTTGGAACGGCTGACCATGGATCTGGATTTCCGCCGCCGGCGCGGTGGGGGCAACCTGTCCATTGTGCGGCCGCGCTTCAGCGGTATCCAAGGGAAGTCCCTGGACGCCTCCTTCAAGTGGGCCGGTGATGTGGTAAGTCCTGCGGTAGAAGGCTTGTGGTAGGTGTGTGGTCATTATAATCATGAGAACATGCGCGTCTATGTCCCTAATGCATCATCATGGTTAAGTGCTTCTTGCCGATCATATCTGCACAGGTTTAGACAATCGTAGTTTTCTGAGAACCAACCTGCGAGATCATCCGCTGTGCTTTGATGGTGAACTAATCTTTATGAGGATGGGGCAAGACCTGCCTCATCCTACACTCACTTCCCACGTCTCTTCCGCCCTGTTTCACTTTCTGTATTTTTTCAACGCAGTCCTGCTTGTCTTCAATCTTGTTTTAATTGGTGAGATTCCCTCAGGTTCATCGGTGAAGTTCCTGGACACTGAACCCTGCCCCCACACTTTATCATTTCTCCCCTGATTGTTTGACCCCTCTTTTCCACATCTAACCACCAACCTGCCCGCTCCCCTGTCCAACCCTCTGTCTTCATCCCCCCCCCCCCACACCACCACCACCACCATCACCACCACAACCACCACCAGTTCACGCTGAACAAGTCCACGCTGAGGCAGGACCGCGGCAGCTACGAGTTTGAAGGCCAGTACGTGCTCCCCAGCATGACGCAGGCCGACCGAGAGGCTGTCGTGTCCTCCCTCCGAAACATTGCCTCGGGACGCGAGTGCGGCGGCACCTGGAAGGTCAAGGTGGCGGTGCCCGAAGCGGAGATTTCCGAGATGCTGCCAGCTGTCAGCCTGCTGATGGACGGCGTGGGTGGCAACCCGGCGCGGTTCACGCGCGCGCGCCAGCTGTTCCTGGACGGCGTCAAGCGCATGGAGGTGATCAGCGAGGGGTTCCAGGAGCAGCTCGACCGCGTCAGCCAGCAGGTGGGCACTGTGCGATAACGGTAACTTGGTTCACAAACTCTAGCCCGTTCTTTAGCGAACGACGCTCAAAGGAGCAGTCGACTGTGTCAGCCAGCAGGTCCGATGATCATGCTTTTTTCATGAGCAGGTGGGCAGCTGTGCGTTGATCATACTTGTACACACACAGGTGGGCATTCATGTACACACGTTCATGAGGCTCATGAAAGCTCATTAAAGGCTCAAAGAGGTTTATGAAGGTCATGAAAGGCGATTGTCACTGTTTTGGGGGTGGCAAGGGTGGGCATTCTCTGTCCTCCTTCACAGGATAGTTCATCAACGAATTGGCTCCTCAAGCCTACCGTCATGCCTACCATTAAATATTACCGTCATGTGATTAGTGGGTGTTGCTGTCTGTGCCATGCCACTACGATATGAGTTCAAATGCGGATGTCCCTTTGCTTCTCCCCCATTCCCCCCTTTCCCCCGCCGAACCAAACATTACATCAACATCAGAGATGCATAGTTTTCATAACCATGTAATGTGCTCAAAAAGCAAGTAGCCACTGTGTCTTTTGATCCATAGTGTTTACGTAACAGCTCTTTATCCTCCCTTTCCTCAACTAGTATGGTTTTACCTCTTGGGCGTACCATTCTGTATCTCTCTCCCAATCACGTGGCCCCCACAGTGAATCACCTCCTCTTTCCCCCGTGCCTCCCCCGTTTGCCTCCCGCAGCTATCGCTGCCACAGTCGCTCTCACGCCTACTCGAGAAGCAGCAAGGGGGTCGGCCAGAAGATGGTGAGGCGGATGCCAGTGACGCCAGCAGTAGTGCCCGCAGCCAGAAGGGCCAGAAGGGGCCGGCGGAGGCCCGTGCGCTGCCCGGGCTGCAGGACCTGCGGGGCCAGTGGAAGGGCAGCTTGCAGGCGTCGGGCAGTGCAGATGGGACGACGCCCATGGAGGCGGAGTTCCAGTTTGCGGGGCGCGGATGGGTGTGGGGCGATAACCCGATTCAGCGGATCACGCTGGATGGCGGGTGAGTGTTTGTGCGGCTGCCCTCGGCATTTTTGCAGAGGTACTTTTGGCGCGGACTCGGAAAGAGCCGCCTGGGAATCCCTCAGGATATGACTTTCAGCGCATGGGAGTTTAGGTTCTTGTACCCAGGGTGCACTGGGAACCATATCCATGGTTGTATCTATATTAGTGTCTATACTAGTATCACGCTACGCTTTGCCAGGCAACCACTGCATGTGCGTGTTCTCCAAACATTTGCAGGTGGTTGGACTACAGATTTTGCATGCTTAGGTTTAGTATCGACACCTGCACTATGTTCCAAATCTGATCGTATCTGTTGGTACTAATTTTATCCATTGCCTGCCTTTCCCTTTTTCCAATTCTGGTTTGCTTTGACCTGTCAACAAACATCTCCCGCGACCGGCAAACCCCAACCCTCATGTCCTTCCTACTTGCCTGCCTGTATGGCTGTCCACCTGTCATGTCCTGCTTGCCTGCCTGTCTGTCATGTCCTGCCTGCCTGCTTGCCTACCTCTATGACTATCCACCTGTCATGTCGTGCTTGCCTGCCTGCCTGCCTGCCTGCCTGCCTGCCTGCCTGCCTGCCTGCCTGCCTGCCTGCCTGCCTGCCTGCCTGCCTGCCTGCCTGCCTGCCTGCCTGCCTGCCTGCCTGCCTGCCTGCCTGCCTGCCTGCCTGCCTGCCTGCCTGCCTGCCTGCCTGCCTGCCTGCCTGCCTGCCTGCCTGCCTGCCTGCCTGCCTGCCTGCCTGCCTGCCTGCCTGCCTGCCTGCCTGCCTGCCTGCCTGCCTGCCTGCCTGCCTGCCTGCCTGCCTGCCTGCCTGCCTGCCTGCCTGCCTGCCTGCCTGCCTGCGTGCCTGCCTGCCTCCCTGCGTGCCTGCCTGCCTCCCTGCGTGCCTGCCTGCGTGCCTGCCTGCGTGCCTGCCTGCCTGCGTGCCTGCCTGCGTGCCTGCCTGCGTGCCTGCCTGCGTGCCTGCCTGCGTGCCTGCCTGCCTGCCTGCCTGCGTGCCTGCCTGCGTGCCTGCCTGCGTGCCTGCCTGCGTGCCTGCCTGCGTGCCTGCGTGCCTGCCTGCCTACGTGCCTGCCTCCCTGCCTGCCTGCCTGCCTGCCTGCCTGCCTGCCTGCCTGCCTCCCTGCCTCCCTGCCTGCGTGCCTGCCTGCGTGCCTGCCTGCCTGCCTGCCTGCCTGCCTGCCTGCCTGCCTGCCTGCCTGCCTGCCTGCCTGCCTGCCTGCCTGCCTGCCTGCCTGCCTGCCTGCCTGCCTGCCTGCCTGCCTGCCTGCCTGCCTGCCTGCCTGCGTCCCTGCGTCCCTCCCTGCCTGCCTGCCTGCCTGCCTGCCTGCCTGCCTGCCTGCCTGCCTGCCTGCCTGCCTGCCTGCCTGCCTGCCTGCCTGCCTGCCTGCCGGCCGGCCTGTTGGCCTGTCGGTCCGTTATCCCCTTCCTGTCTGCCCGCCTGTCTGCAGCTTCCACACAGACAAGGGCCTGGAGCTGAAGCAGTTCCGCGTGGACTCGGTCAACGCCAGCCTGCGCGTGCAGGGGGACCTACTGGGCCCGTACGTGCTGGCCTAGTTGTTGCCTACGTTGCTGTCATAGTCACATCATTGTGGCCCGGGAGACTTTTGCTTATCGCGTAGTCCGCTTCTCATATGCTGGGATGGTAGCACAGGACTGAGCGGGTCCTTGGGCGGGTCGCATCACTTATGGTGGGATTTGCATGCGGCCATCGTAGTAGCACACGAGAAGAATATGTCATACCACCAGTATCTGTGCACCGACATGTGCGTGAAACGATGGGAGAGTGGGGCACACGACATCGGGCAGGTGTTGAGGTGGTTGAGGTGTATGTGATTGGTAAAGGGAGGGTTAGAGAACGGTATGGCCGTGCCAGGATTACAGTCCTTCACAAGGTCATCATGCAAAAACAGACAGGCATCGAAGGCAAGAGGGGGGGGCGGGAGGGGGGCGGGGGGGAAGGGGTCATACTGTCAGAAACATCTGCTGTGCGGCGTGCCAGGTCCGAAGTGCCGTTGCCGTTAGGGGTATTTGTTGGCGCACGCTTATTGATCAACACGTAGTGCTTCATCGGCATCTAATGGAATCCTGCCAAGGCATGGATGAGCAAGCTCACACCATGGGTCCGTTCCTGCTCCATTGTCGCTGGCATGCATGTCTTCTTGAAGCCTAGCAGCCGTGCATTTACGATTTTCCCGGTCATTTCAATTGCATTGACTGGTTTTCGTGTAGACGATGCTTTGCAAGCTTGTGCTGGTAGCCTTGACATTCAAGGCAAAGTGGCGATGTTAAGACGGGGACCTCACTGATGGTTTCTGAGGTGGCATCCATACAACGAATTGTGGCTATGGTCAACTTTGCATCTCTGTCTTCTGTCCTTGTTTGATCAAACATTCATTGTTATTGTCGTTTTGGGGGGGGGCGGGGGGCTCTATTCTGTACTGTAACCCAACACTTGCAGGAAGCAAAATGCTATATTCAGCGTGGTCGACTTCCCCGCCTCGGTCGTCCAGCCGCTCGCGACCGCCATCTCCTCCACCATCGCCAAGGCCAGCCCGGCGCCGCCCCAGGACACCCGGGTGGCCGACGCCAG
Source organism: Mesostigma viride (assembly GCA_009746045.1). Lineage (NCBI taxonomy): Eukaryota > Viridiplantae > Streptophyta > Mesostigmatophyceae > Mesostigmatales > Mesostigmataceae > Mesostigma > Mesostigma viride. The sequence goes on along the minus strand of RPFO01000389.1, from coordinate 1,986,811 downwards.
CAACAACAACAATCCCTCCAACGGTGCCACCACTAATGCTGCCAACGCCACCATCGCAAACGGCGCTGGCACCACAGCCGGGGTTCTCTCTGGGAGTGTCACAAACGGAGTCCATGGGAACGGAGCCGGGCATGCTGGCATCCGGGCCGCTGGTGCTCGCCCCGCTGGCACAGGGCCGGGGCCCGCCCCTCCCCGGCCTCGACCTTATGTGAATAATAACAGTAATGGTGACCAGGAGGGCAGCAAGGCGCCGCCGGCGATGGCGAATGTGTCAGGGTACATCAACATGTTCGGCCACCTAGGTGGCACTGTGGATGCTCCGGAATGCGAGGTGAGCCGCCACCCCGCGAATAGGCATGCCGGATTCCAGAAGTTCTCGTCGCAACTTGAAATGCTCTTCTTGGGCCCTTGGGCATAATAAACTTTGAGCTTGTTGAACATTATGTAGGGTTCTGAGTGCTTTTCTGTTTATTTCTTCTGCAGCATATTGTATGTTTCCGGGTGGTACTTTTGTAGTGATATTGTGGACTGTTTCTTGTGAATGTGGTGCGAGTGCCTTCCCATAATGTCTTTCCTGGTTCAGAGCAAATCCTTTGTTCAAAGCAAGGCTAATATCTGTCGCCGTTGTTTGGCTATACCCCAGCATCCATGTTGCACTGGCACAACGGCTGATATTGGCAGCTGCCTGCCCGGCATGGATAGTGGTGTATTGTTATGGAATGGGTGGTCGGCCGGGGGGGGCGACCACGTGGTATTTACCAGTGGGGGAGCACCGTGCAACCTGCTTTTAGCTTGGGTGCAGCGCACTAAGATTGGGGCTGATCTGGTTCTCAGAAAATTGCAATTTGATGCTTGAACCGCATAGTTAATGATGGGACTGCATGAACCTTATCGGCTATAGAATATGATTGTCTCTAATATCTTCGTGCCCTGTAGACCCAGCGTGGGAGTTACCTGGGCACACCACAGCTTCAAAAAGAGTTCTTGACATTAAGGCCTCACTGCAATTAGATTCATGCTGCTTTGATCGCATAAACAACTTCAATAACTCCCGCCCAAATACTCAAATTGCATAAGTGATCACATTAAAATCCCGATAATCTCTGTGTGTGTAGCGGGTGCATGATATCCTGACTCCATAAATTTCTCAATTGTTGTCCCCCAACTATCTCTGTGTGTATGCATGGCGGATGCCAGGTGGACATGCGGCTGATCGATGGCCAGCTCAGCGGTGTCAGCCTGCAGAAGGCGGAGGCCAAGGCCCGGCTGGGCAAGAACCAGCGGCTGGACTTCGAGAGCACGGTGGGCACCTTTGCTAGCATTGTCCTATTGGTTTTGCTTACATGCAGGGTGTTAGCATTATTTTTGCCAGCATTCAGGGTGTTACCATTCTTTTTGCTAGCATTCAGGGTGTTGCCATTCCTTTTGCCAGCATTCCTTCTAGAGCTTCACAGGGCAAGCACATATAACTTTGCTCCGGTTCCAGTTTTTTTGTGTGCTTTGATGCCTGTGGATATAAGGTCATGATGGGTGTGATGAGTGCGCGAGAGGTGGAGTGCATCAAGGGTTGTTGCAAACTATCTGGGTTTCGCTTGCATCTATACTTCTTCTTTTGCAAGCTGGCATTGGCTGGATCATCAGCCACAAACAGCATGCCATCCTATGTATCCCCCTGGCTTGAAGTAGTGTCGGTGGCCCAAGCCGTGTACATGCACTTTGGTTTCCTGCTACTGGTAGTCAACGTTCCCCATAATTGGCCATATGCTGTTGGCCCCTGACTGATCCAGCAAACCACCACCCCTGTTGTCCTGCCGCCGCAAACTTTGTCCCTGCAGGGGCTACACCCTGTGCCCTGCTCTGTCCCCACTTTTGTTTCCATCTTAGCCCGCTCTGGGCTCATCCCCATATCTGCTTTCTCTCCGTTTTCGTTTCTATTTCTGCTACCCTTTTTTTCCCCTTGGTACACGATCTCCGCAGCTTATCCCTGGCGTCGGCCACGGCCACGTGCGCGTCAAGGGAAGCGTACCGCTGCCCACCAGCTCCAAGGCAGCAGCGGCCCACACGCAGACAGAGCCCGCACAACCGCAGCAACCGCCACAGCTGCAAGCCTCGCCGGCTGCTCCCGCTAATGTGGCCACTTCCACTTCACCTCCTACGGTGGCCAGTTCACCTGCTGTGCCTGTGAGCTCAATTTTGTCTTCACAAACGCCAGCAGGCACCGCTACAGCCAGTGGCCCTGAGAGTGCCACGGCAGTAGCAAGCCGTGCCGTGGACAGCAGTAGATACACAAACAGCCGCGCCGCAAACATCAACAGCGCAGTTGACGCTGCTGCTCCTACGGTGTCGCGGAAATCGGTTCCGGCAGGCAATGGGGACGTTGATGCCCGTCCTGCAAACGTCGCGACCTCGCAAGCCGATGCGTCAACCGCCGATCCCGATAGAGACTCGATGGGAGCCGACCAGGCTGTCAGGAGTGCGAGCTATGTTGCAGAGCTGGCCGCGGACATCACCTTGGTTTCCACGAGCACTGCCGCAGAGGTCGAGCTGCCGCGCACCACAACGGAGGGTGCCGTCGGGCAGGTGGCAGGTGGCAGGGATGTAAAGCAGCAGGCAGTGCAAGCGCAACTGCAGCAGCAGCAAGCAACTCAGCAGCAGCCGCAACAGGCACCTCAGCAGCACGTGGAGGAAGCGGCGCTGGAGGGCAAGGTGCACATTGATGCGAGCATCAAGGACAGCGGCATGATGCTCATCAGCGGCATCATCCCCGACATTTCCTGGCAGCAGGGCAACGCCGACATCAACCTGCGTGTGAGTAGAGGTTACCCACCTGCATGCGCGCATGGGTTGACATCAACGTGCACGTGAGTAGAAATCACCCGCCTGCATGCACCCATTTATTGACATAAACCTGTACGTGTATGCTCGCTCGCGTGCATGCATGCATGGGTTCACATCAACCTGCACGTGAGCTTGCTTGCATGCATGGGTCGACATCAACCCGCTCATGGGTGCTCACCCACCCGCATGCGCGCATGACTTGTCATCAACCTGCACGTGAGTGCCCACATGCCCACATGGATTGGATCAACCTGCGTGTGGGTGCTCGCCTGCATGCATGCAAAGATGAAGGCATTCACGAATGGTTGAGTTTATGAGCACTAGAAGCCGCTTGCTATTTTGCACCTGCTTTGGACCATGCAGAATATTGAGCAAGGACACGGAAAATGCTAGCGACTGATACCCCAAATCTCGCCACGTCCACCATGTGCATGTGTATGCGCAGGTGAGCGGCACATTGGACGCGCCCGAGGTGCGTGGCACGGCCAGCATCCACCGGGTACGTGCGATTCCGTTTGCCAAATAGTCTCGCCTCTTCTACTTTCGAGATAACCTGTTGCCTTAAGCCTCACAGAATGGACATGTTGCCACTACTGATTACGTTGACATCCGTTTTGGGGACAGTTCGTCATGTCCTCCCTCCATACGACCTACGGGCAGGTTGCACACGGGATATAATATATATATTCATAGAGAATGATAAATTACGGAGGTGAGAATTGCATGCAACAGAAGGAAATTAAACCCCGAAAAAAAGAACCCTGAAGACAATAATAAGAATCCGACACGGGCATGCAAGGATCAAGCCTGGCAGCAAAAGGTAGAACTAAGGACAACACCAAACTACGACACGCAGCAACACCTCCGCCGGCCCACCAGGCCGGGGAAGTGACCTACACCGCCTGGGTAGCTACAAAGTCGGCCCGGACGTGGCGGAATAACACATCAGCCGCTGTGCGAGTGAGGGCGAGGGACAGACGCTGCCGCCAAGATGAGGACCATGTCCGGGCAGACCACAGGGCAGTCTGACCCGCGAGGTCGAGGCAGTCTTCCCGCCGCTGGCAGCACTCGTGAAAGAATTTCGGCCGTCTCGGGGCCCATGGCCCGGAACTCCTCAAGGACAAAGGGGGCCCACATTTCCGTGGGAGGCAAACTTGTCGCGCTCGGCCGCAGCGGCCGCAGCGCCAGCATCAATAGCCGCCCGGAGAATGTGTCGACCAGAAAGCGGCCGCGCCACGGAAACATCTATATGAGCAGGTGGCAACCCTGCCCATCGTAGTCGAGCACGGTAATGTCGGGCCGGTGGTTGGGGGAATAGAGGGCGGCCCCATCCGCGTCCTCGCACTTGATGGTGGAGTGGGGAAAGACGGACCGAACCAAGGCACACACCACCCAGAGGAGAGCGGTATGGAGATAGAGGAACCAGTTCTGGTTCTGCTAGCCACCCATGCACGCGATGTAGTGCGTCCCAGTAGTATCGAGAGCAAGCCCGCAGCTGCCGCAGGCCGCCCCCGCCGTGATGAGAAGTTGCGGGGCAAACAGCTGGTGGCGGATGGCGATGGCGTAAAGGGCCGGAACCAGCGTGAACAGAGGGTTCATGGGGAGGGCGCGCAGGAAGGCGGACCCCATGCTCCCCTCAAGGGAAACGGAGTGAAGCCAAGCCCGCCCCTGATCTTTCAAGCTCGTGTGCAGACCCATCCAGTCGGCACAGCGTAGTTTACCCGCGTAGGTCTTTTGTTGTTTTTCATGAACGCAGGCAGGGAAGACACCGGGACTGACGACAGTGGACACGCCGGGCGTGCTCTGGGGCAGGCGACGGTCAACGGCTTAGGCGGGGCAGAAGAGGTCGCAGGCCTGCTGGATCCCGAGGTAAGAATCCTGCACAGCCTGCTCGAAGGGGAAGGGGGATGGGTCACCTGCACAGCCTGCTCGAAGGGGAAGGGGGATGGGGTGACCAAGTCGGGGATGGTGCTCACGGCGCTGGGGACCAAACGGCGGGTCTCCGCCCAGGACTAAGCAACGGAGCCAAGGAAGGCGGCCGGGGCAAGGCGAGCGGCACGGGTGAGCCCACACCCGCCCATGCGACAGGGGAGGGTGGCCAAGCGCATGTGAGTGAGGGGGCAGGCTGGGGGCGGGGAGGAGCGCCTGCAAGGCGGCCTGAATGCGCTCATCGTGGCCCTCCGCGGCAAGCCGCACCAAAGTGGAGGGAGCGCCACGGAGCCAGTGGACCACCCGCAAGTGGGCGCAAAACCACAGGAGGAGCCCTTTGGTCTGGGGGTCCTTGAGGCGTGCCCAAGTCTCGAGGACAGGGGTGCGTTGTTCCAAGGTGGCCCGGAGCTCCTCTTCAACATAGTCAGGATCACCCACAGGGATGCCCAGGCACAAGAAGCCAGGCACACGCGCCAATGCGCCCGGGATAGCGGCAGGGAAGCAAGAGCACTCCCCTTGGGGCGAAAAGACGGCACACTTGGGGAGGGTTAGCCGAATGTTGATGGCCGCCTTGGCCACTTCGAGGGCTGCCAAGGCGGCAACCACCGCGTCGGCTGGGCCGAGAGCTTGGATATCGTCCATGTAGGCGAGGAGCACGACATCTGGGTGTGCAGCGCGGACACCTTGGAGGACTTTATGCAGCGGGGCTGACAGGTAAAAGGGGGTCGCCTTGCGGCGTCACCGTGCGGGAGGCGATGTCAGCGAACGTCCCAATCTCCATGAGGAAGGAGAGTTGAGGGGGCTCGCCGTAGCAGGCGGTGGTTCATGCAAGAAGGTCAGGGAACGCCTCGCCAACGGCCTCGAAGATGCTAGCCTTGGTGACGGCATTGATGGCATTGTGGCAGTCCACCTTCAGCGCCACATGGGTCGGATGTGTCTCCAGGTAGGCCTGCACTGTGTGCACGATGATGTCGCTGCCCCCTTTGGTGGCGACGCCAAGCTGGGCCGCGACAAAGTCCTCAGTATCACCCCGTTGGGGCAGAAGTAGGCGCGAAACTCGGGGGCCTTTTGGCGACAAATGACCTTACTCACCAGCTTGCGTAGGACCTCGCCGCAAGCCATGGGACGAACGCGGCCAACAGGCGGGGGGACGTCGTCTTTCAGGAGGGCAATGAGGTGGGCCCCAGCTAGCCAAGGGCGCGCCGTGGGGGCCAGGTACCCCGCGGCCAAGTCGGCGGCAGCCTCAAAGAGTGCAGTCGCCCCGCCGTGGCCCGCCAGCACGGAGAGGTGCTCGTAGCGCAAGCCCGAGGGGCCCGTGGATGAGGCGTTTGGCAGGTCCTTGAGCACAGCCGTGAAGATGTCCAGGTCCAGGACAATAGGCGGGGGCGGGGGGGTGGCCGGGGCGGGCACCACGAAGGCAGGCTCGTCAGGGTGCAGGTCGCGCAAAACTTGCAGGGTCGGGGGAGTGGAGGGGGCCAACGCGGTCATTTCGAGCTTTTGCATGGCCCGACTCAGTTCACCAACCTTCGCCAACCGCATGACGTCCGCTTCCGGGCAAAGGAGGCAGCCCCCGACACGCGGGTGGAAGCCGGAGGCTGCAGCGCCCACAGCCCTTCCCAATCACCAGGAGAAACCGACGGCAGCGAGCAATGACCGCGCCCTGGACGCCGCGCACGCCCCGCTGCAGCGGCGTTAAGAGGAGGCGGGGGGTGACGAGATAAAGCTTGTAGCCGAGGTTGTCGAGGGGGTGACTATGCATCCGGGCCAGGGAGAGCAAGGCGCAGCGCGTGAACAAGCTCCGGGCTCGGTGAGGGACGTCTGGGAGCGTCGTGCAAGGGTTGCGCGCACATGCGGCAAAAGGGAGCGTGGCCAGGGATGCCCAGCCTGCCGAGAGGTCTCCCAAGTCGCCGGCTGGGCCCGTGCCCTGCGATGCCAAGGTAGGGCCGGTGGCCGACCGAGGGGCCGCCCCTGGCCGTGAGGGGCCGCCGGTCAGGCCATTCTGGGGGGCTTGGCTGCGGCATTGCCACTCATGCTGGTACCGCCCGTGGAGGGCAAAAATCCGCTGGCAATGGGCGGCCGCACAGCGGTAGCAGGCCATGGCGCGCATGGCATCCTCCATAATGTGGGGGTGGGATGCCCGGATGTGCTTCATCAACTCATCCCGGTTGTGCAGGCGTGGGCCACACAGGGCGTCAAGGGGACCAGCGGCCTGGCAACAATGGAAGCCATCCAAGGGGGTGCCACCCGGCCGAGCCCCGGGGCAAGAGGGGGAGGGGTCGGGAGCACCTGCAGCCAAAGAAACGGCAGCGGCAGGGGTCGCGGCAGCCGCGGAACCCAGGGCGGGGCCGGCCACTGGGCTGTCAGGGCCACGGAACCCAGCAGCCGAGGCCAAGACCGGCCCTGGGGCGGCCCCCACGGCTGGGAGGGGGGTGCCGGGGGAGGCATCCCGGCCGGCGCCCCGCCCATGGCCACGCTCAGGGGAGCCGGGAGTAGGGACCTGCGCGCTGGGCCGGCGGCGCACAGACACGGGCGAGGGCCCCAGCGTGAGAAAGCCAGGAGGCAAGGGGGGGGGGACCGCGGCCCGGCAAAGGGGGCAGGTGGCGGAGGTCGCGTACAGGCTCGTGGCGATGCAAGCTTGATGGAAGACGTGGCGGCAAGCAGGGAGGTGGCAGAGACCGTCACCGGGGCGATGCAGGTCCAAGCAGATGGGGCAGGAGGGGCCGCTGGCAGGGACGTCCACCAAGTGGGCCGGCCCATAGTGGGCGGGCGCCGCCTGCCACCCCAGCTCCCAGCTCGGCAGGTGTGCGATTTCATCGGCGGAGAGAAGACGGCGGCGCAGGCCAGCAGACTGCCAGAGATGGGGGATGCCCGCAAGCTCAAGCACATTGTGCAAGATGGCGGGCACGTCCGCACGTGCACTCAGCTCAAATACACGCCCCCCCCCCAGCATCGTACAGAACCAGGTCACCGGCGTGCACGGTGACAGGAGCCCCGAAGTCCACGCGCAAGCGGGCGGCTTGCGCCGGCGTAACGGCCGTAGTCAAGCGCCCGTGGGCCTGCGCAACAAAGGCCGGCCGAGCCGGGCCCGGCATAGGCAAGGAACGTGTGCAGCTGAGGGCGAGCTAGCAGGGCGTGGTCGGTTGCCCTCCCTAGCGAGATATGTCGCTCGTGCTGCCTGCTGGGCCTGCATGGCAAGCCCGGTAGCAAAGAGCACCACCTCCTACGCCACTAGAGCGTCAAGATTCAGGAGCCATTCCTGGCGCACCGCGGGCAGGTGCCAAGGCAGGCGGCTGCCAGCGTGGTAGTCCTCGAGGATGAACCCCCAAAGCGTGGAGGCCGTGACAGGGGGGGAGGCTGCCTGCAGCATGTGCCGCACGCGAACCACGAGGGCAGTAAAGTCAGGGGGGCGTGGGAGTGTAGGAAACGCCGCGTGCAAGCCCGCAGCGTCCAATATATATTATTTATGTATTTATTTTTTTTTTTTTTGGGGGGGGGGGAAGAGGTAAGGGGCGGGGGGGAAGAGGCAGAGGGCCATATATCTTGTGCATTTTCTTCCCGTGCAGCGAGCCATGAGCAATGACCTATATGCATTTTCCCCATAGCAGCTCTCATTCGGCAGCCCTTCTACTGCTGAGCCATGCCAGCGACCAGCTAGTTTTCCTGACCAACCGATTAGCTGCCCAGCCAGCAGGATCCTGGCTCTTACTGATGCAAGTCAAGCCAGATGCATCGTACTGGGTATAGTTCTAGGGATGATCGTGCCCTTTTATGGTATGCCCGCAGATGGCGGCCCGTGGCTATCCATGGCTTATGCCTTGTATGCCATCAATTTTTCGTGACAACTGCCCGCTGTTGAGGACTAGGCAGTCCCGAGCAGGGCATCTGCAGTCATACCATGGGTTTGACTGTACTGGCTGGTCATCACATGCAGCCCACTAACTCCATCGCCACCCGCCACCAACTATCTGACGCGTTCGCATCACGCCTCCCTCCCCCTTGTGGCCCATCAGGCAGCCTTCTCCAGCAGCTTCCTGCCAAAGTCCGTGCAGTCGCTCAGCTGTTCTGGGCGCATTGCGGTATGTGCTCACTTACGTCACGCGTAGTGCGTTTTCTGAGGTAGCCTATGTACCTTGAATTACAGAAAATGAATTACAGAAATGTCTTGTGAACAGGGTCCATGGGTGTCTGTGGGCGCGCGTGCAGGGTCCTTACGAGTTTCGTGAGAAAATAGAATCTAAGTGTCTGGGCATAAGAATATAAACGAACTTTGGTTCTTTCCCCTTGCTTGCGCTCATCATGACACTGCCCAGGCCGATGCTTGTCCACGTGGATTTCTGCCTATGCGGCCCATACGATGTCTGCCCAACACTAATTAATCTGCCGACGCAACACGTGTCCACACCTATGGATGCCTTAAAGTATACCTGGTAACTTCCTCGCCGCAGCGACGTCTGTCCACACCGACACCGGTCCATACCAAGGTGTGGCATATCTATCCCTAGTCCACGCTGATATCTGTCCACACTTGTAGGTACTGACCGGTAAATGTACCCTTTCTTTGGTTCCTTTCTTTGGTCCATCCTAAGTGGCTCCTGTTCCCCTCGACCACTGCCTTCCCCCCCCCCCAATCGACCCTTGCTCTCACCAGCGCAACTGGCTGCACATCGACTCCATCGAGGGACGCACGGGCCGCAAGGGCCATTTCCACATCTCCGGCTCGCTGCCGCTCTTCCACGAGGGTGATGGGAGTCAGCACGCGGACCACGCCGAGGGGCCACGAGTCAGCCCTGCACAGGCCACCGCAAGGCTCGACCCCAGCGGTGCCGAATCGATGGCAGCGGCATCACCTGGCACGTTATGGTCCGATGATTCGCTTGCTGGGCCCGCTGCCAGTGAGGCTCAACCCAGCACATGGGAGGGTGCTGGGGCATTAGCCGTGGGTGACGTGGATGATGGCCGTAGCAGTTTGCCAGGTGGCGGTGTTGATGAGCTGGCACCAGATGGCAGCGCGGCCACCACGGCTGCGACCGGGATGGGAACATTACCGGGAGGCGCAGTGGCGGCGGCCGGGGATGAGTTTGTCACGGCGTACAGTAGCAACGACGTGCGAGTCTCCATGCTCTCTCCCCAGGCCAGGGTGGTGGAGGGCGCGACAGAAACGTCCGCCGGTGCTAAAGGTGCTGCTGCCGCAGGTGGTGCGGTTGCCAACAGCAGCAGCCAGGGGATCGTGTTCAAGGCATCATCCATCGAAGTCAGAGTCAAGAACGTCTACGCGTGAGTGGCAGCGCTTCATATGCTTGAACGCCAAGGACAGTGACAGCGCTTGAGAGTTGTCATAAGTTTGCTGTTTGCGGCTTAGTGTTCCCGTCCTGTTGCATCTCTTACTTGAATCCACTCATGGTCACTTGTCGAGTCCAGGTTTTCGTTTCTCGTAGAAGTCTAAATGGGTCACCAAATCTTTTAATGGATCTACCTGTTATAAGCCTGCAGGAAGCTGCCCATCACGTACCACCATCACGTAGCTGTCACCACACGATGTCTGCATCCACACAAATGCACACACCCCACCAGGTTAGATCCCTTCCCAGCTATACGTAGGTACCGCAGGGATCATTCTGCTGTTGTATGCGCTTCGTTTATGTGGCCCTTGCACGCCTGCACGACGCCCTTTGCTCTTCCTTCTGTGCCTTACCCATACGGGAACTACCCATGGGAACTACCCATGCTTTACTAATGTCTGGGTCACCGCATGCATGTGCCTTGCCCGCAGCGGCATGTTTGATGCTGAGTTGTCAGTCACGGGCACCCTGGTGGCCCCTGAGGTCGGGGGCAAGGTGCGGCTGAGCAAGGGCACCGCCACGCTGCAGGTGAGTGCAGCTGTGATGGGAACGAAATGTTGAACCCTAGTTGGGTTACTTTGGAAGTGCCTATTTCGGTGGGAAGTTTCTATTTGCTTGCATGGAAGCTCCTTAGACAAATGAGTATAGTTTTGTCGAAGTGACCAGAGCCCAATAAGCAAAAGTTTGGTTTAGTTCATTGTTTTCGAGCTTTTAAAAACAAATCAACCCAACCAAAGCTTGGTAGGAACCAATCGGGCGGCCTCATTCACCCATTGGTTCTCGTGCCCCCTGTGGGAGGTCACGGGTTAGAAACTGTCTCAGTAGGTGGTCATTGCATCCATGTGCTCATTTATTTTTATTCTCATTCTACTTTCTATGTACCCTCTGCCCTTTCATAGCACCCCGGGATGCCTCGTTGACTTTTTCTTTTTTGGCTCTGATGTCCCTACCTGTGCCCTCTGCCTGCACACGCTCCCATAGCCGCAGGACCAAGGCGCGGCCACACCATCCTCCCAGTCGGCCGTGCAGCAGCAGCAGCAGCCCATGGACTGGCTCAAGGACACGCTGGGGTCCCCCCGCGCACTTATGATGGCGTCCGCACCTGTCCAGAGCAGCAGCGCCCCTGTCACGCTGCAGGGGCTCAAGCTGGCACTGGGGCCCGAGCTGCGACTCAACTACCCGGTGGTGAGTAGGCATTTCGCTTCTGCTTCTTTGGGTAACTCTTACTAACGGCCAGTCTCCTTGAGGAAGCCCTAATTTTCTGCCCTTAGTTAGATCAAGTTTCCCTAATTTTTTGAAATTGTATAATCCCGTAATACTCCTAGATTTTCACACCAGACTACATTTGTAATAATATCGCTACATTGAATAGCAACTGGAGATGTACTCATGGACATGTCCCTCCCTGGATACCGGAACCCCTCCCTGGATATCGGGAGGTGACAAGGACATTTTCCCTTGCTGACACAATGACTGCCCCATGGCCCTTTGTGCCCTCAACTCCCCCATTTATTTGCCTTTCCCCCTTCCCCCCTCCCTGCCAGGTTATCAACTTTGCGATTGAGGGCGAGGTGGAGCTGAACGGGACGGGCGACCCGGCGGGCATCCAGCCCAAGGGCACCATCCGCTTCCAGAACGGGGAGATCAACCTGCTGGCGACGCAGATGCAGCTCAAGCGAGACTTCCCCAACCGCGCCGAGTTCCGACCAGAGAATGTGAGGGAGGGGGGCAGGAGGGAGGGGAAGTGGGGGGGGGAGGGGGCAGGGGGAGGGAGAAAGGGGAGGGGAAGAAATGACTTTGCAGAATTGGCATTTTGCTGTATGTCGCTTGTCACATGCAAAGAAACAAGGGCTAACACTTATCGCATGGAACCTCACTAAATCTGTGGCTGCCTCCATGTTGCATGTCTCGTTTTGGCAATTCCCCCCCGGCAGGGCATGGACCCCAAGCTGCACCTGAGCCTCATCAGCGCTGATGCAAAGATGATCATCGACGGGTGGGCCAGCAACTGGCAGGTAATGATACTGGTGGGCGCCACACAGAGCCTGTGCACGTTTCTTTTTTAGTCAGTAGTAGCAGGCGAGCACCCAGCGTCGCCATTCAAAGCCGCACACGCAACCCTAGGTCTGCTGTGTGCGCCTTCAGGCCTGATTGTGCGCTCTGCGGTTTGCTAGGCAGCTGTTCCTCTGGTAGGCGGACTCAGAAGTCACAGCTTTCGCGGGCTGTATGGTCCCTAGCGATGCCGCTTGCAGATAATTGTGACAGTAGGATCAAGAGAACGCCCAGCTGAAATGCTTCCTTTCAAATGTGCCTTGATGTGCGCTGTTATCTACTATATCAGCGAGATAAACTACAGAGATTTGACATGGTCGTTTGGAGAGATTGGGATGTGCTTGTGGGCGGGACATTGGCATGAGAAAGTAGGTTGGATGAGACAGCAGCTGGAAGAAAGACATTGCTAACTCTGGCATTCCCTGGGCGCATGCCTTGTGCTATTTTGGCTGTCACGCACCTTGGTTTGGGCACTCTCCTGCAGGACAACGTTGTGGTCACGTACGTCAAGAGCGGCGAGGGGGATTCCGTGCTGTCCAAGACAGAGGTGCGCGCCATACCTTGCATTGATGAATAATGTGCTTATTGTGAGTGTGTTTATTGTACTGTGTGATGAGCGAATGCTCTAGGTTAGAGGGCCGTGGCATTTTGTGAGAAAGCAAGTAGGGTTCACATGGTGTCAGTTTGAAGTAGTTTATGGTGTTCAACTCATCAACCACGTCAACCCACTAACCCACTCTGCCTCCCCCCACTCACACGCGTCCCCACACCTCTCCCTTGTGCTTCACCCTTCCAACCAACTTACCAACCCGCCAAACCAACCAAACAACCAACTTCCACCAACCCACCCACCAACCCACCCACCAACCAACCCGCCAACCCACGAACCAACCAACCAACGCGCCCACCCAGGCGGCGCGCTTATTCGAGATGCAGCTGGCTGACTCCCTCCTCGCCGAGGACGGCCAGCTGGCCTTCAGCTCGCTCGCCGACACCACCATGACCTCCTTCATGCCCAAGGTGACCACCCAAGGCCAGTTTGGCCAAGCACGCTGGCGGCTCGTCTCCGCGCCCTCCATCCCCAACCTCCTCTCCATTGACCCCAGCCAGGACCCCTTCCAGTCGCTCGCCAAGGCCAGCCTGGGCATGGAGGTGGAGGTCCAGTTCGGTGACCGCCTCCACGTGGCGCTCGCACGCAAGATCAAGGAGAGCGGGCCAGGGACCCAGTGGAGCGTGCTGTACCAGCTGAATCAGAAGCTCGCAGTCCAGCTGCTCAACAACGCGAGCAGCGCCGATAACACGGTGCTCTTCGAGTACTCTACCACGCCGCAGTCGATGCGATGAGGTGCTCTCCTGAATTCTCGGCTGTAGGCTCCGTACCACAGTCCATGTGATGAGGCCGCTAATCTGCCTTTGGCCACGGCCTTTACGCCACCATCGATGGGAGATGAGGCCTAGAGGCTATCAGCGAACTAACCAGAACGCTCGAATCTACTCCTGGCCTTTGATGCTTCATGAAAATGGCTATACGATCTGCACCGCAATCAAAGCAACAGGGCTGCTATCTCTGGTCGAGGGCTCGACGCTGCAGTCGGTGTGATGACGAGGCGGCTGTGCTGGACATGATCTGATGGGCCTTGATAAGAGGGGGACTTGGGAGATACATGGCAGGAGCATGACGTGGCACGAGGCGGACACGCTTCACAACCAGGCTGCTTTGAGCCGCACTCCGTGTGATGCAACACGACGATGGGCCATGAGGTGGTGCTAAAACGCCGTTAAGCCCCTTCGCCGCGGGCTACCAGTGTGAGTCAGCATTGAGTCAGCCCACGTCAGCACAAGTCACGAATGGCCTGCACAGCGGCATGGGTGTGTTTATGAACGGTGCGCAGAGTGTATACAGCAGTGGGCACCAAAGTCCAGAGGATAACGGCAGTCATTGGACGTGTGCCTCACATGCTATGGCCTTGCCCCCTCCGGCTGCCATTGCGCTCCATGGGTGACCGATGGTCCTTCGGTCAAGGGGGGATGATCGACCTGGCAGGCCGCCGCCTCAACAAGGGGTCTGGCGGGATGCGCATCAACAAGGGGTCTGATGTGAACAACAAGAGGTGGTCTCCATGTCCTAGCGAGCGGACGCGGTTGCTGGAAACAGAGTCAGCAAACTCGGCTGCTCTACTCAGTTCCAGGTCACCCGTCCCTTTCTGCATCCCTTTTCTTTTTGATAAGGAGATTAGCCTAGGGTTGCTTCATTGCGGCATGGCATGGCATGGCATGGCCGCAGCGGGTGGCAACAACCTGTCCGCACACAGTTCAGCGCTTGTAGAGAGCGGCATCTGCGAGGATGGCTTGTCAGAACTGCTCGCTCTCTTTGGTTTTGGGTGCTGGGTTTTGGGTTTCCACAGGGAATGAGCTTCATGTACCCGCGACTTGTGCGGTGATTATTGGAGCTGGGTGTGTGCAGCAGGAATCAGGAACCGTGCCTGCGGCTGCCTTTTGGCATCGCACTGTGCGTGGATTGGCAGGGCATGCACTCATGCAGCACGCTGCTCGTGTTTTTGCGGCCCGGCCGGGGCCAGATTCGTCGTGTGCGCAATCGCGAGCACACCACTCACATGTGAGGAAAGGCTTGAGAGCCCATTGTGCACATGGATGGGACCGGCTAAGACTGACAGCCTCGTGGGTCACATGTGTGCCGAGGCGGTGCCTGCCTGTTGGTGGGAGAGGTGGGGCCAGGCTTTGGGTAGGCCAGTGCATTCTGCCTCTTTTTTCCCCAAGGCAGTGAAGGCATAACCTTCGGCATGCATGTACACCCCCGGGCACACTCGGCCACGTGGCATTTGCCTTCTCAAGCACGCAATCGTGCATTATTGTATTATAGCAGTGTTTTGACGCACCAGGCAGCGGGCATCGCCCAGTGTTGCCAGAGGTACTCATGGGCATCCTTTCACCTTGGTTGACTCGTGGATATGGAGTTAAACGTGGGCAAATCTCGGATGCCTGTGTGCTCATGGTGAGCGCGCAGGCTACCCAGGTGCTGCTGGGCTGGTCACGAGCCAAGGTTGGCCGCTTGGTTTCCAGCATAGGGTCAGATTCTGCTGACCAGCAGAGCCACCTCGTGAAAAATTGTTTCAGGCGCACAAGTCGCGAAAGCACGAAGGCCTTGTGGTTTGCCTAGCATTTCGGGATCCAACCACTTAGGCGTTTAGATGCCCAGAGCATAGACTGCTTATTGCCGAGTTAGAAGACAGGGGTTCTTGGGGATTCTCTTAAGAATACCTGGCAGTATCTGCATGCAATGCAGTTCTGATTAATTGATTAATGAGCACGTGACTGCGTCACGTTGGTGCCAATACAGAGTAAAGGAATCTTCAACCCTATATACACAACGAGGAGGAGGGAGGGCGCCCTAGCTTCTCTCACTGCCGCAAGTGGGCAGGCCACAGAGCGCTCTATGCACAGCATGGTGCCGGGGCGCAACACTGCGGGTGCAATTATAGCTAGGCAATGGCTAGGGCGCCCCCTCACAGGCATGCTCCCCCCCTTACCCGGGCATAGCGTGATAGACCATGAGGGTGCGGGTGCCCTGGTGCACCTAGAGCAGGGGTAGCTTACATTCCCACCCTTGCATGAAGTAGCCTAGAATGTATTAAAAGCCATATGCCCCTTCTCAGGGCTATGTGCTACATCTACTCCCAACGGAGTGATGTTGATAATTAATTAATTAATTAATGGCTAGGGCAGGGCGTTTCAGCAGAGAGCAACTCCCTGCATGGGCAAAGCGTGACTAAATAATGCTATGCATGAACTAAATAAACGAGCCACGAGGTAGCCATGGCTGACGGCGGAGCTCATAACTTTCACGTTTGAGCGCCGAATTTAGCTGTGAATATCACAATCGATGCGTCTTTCTACGACGCACATGCTGCTATAATTTCCCGACGCTATTACGCAATATATGGCGAACAAATGCGCCTCGACGCAACGCAGCCTGGCGGCTGCGCTCGGCCATGAAAATACGTCTGCAGCTCCGGCTGCAGCTTCGCCATCCGGTCCGGCAGGCAGCGGTGACCCTAGTCGCGCACTGGTGCTCGCCCAGTCCCCGGGGCTTGCCTCGCCATCTGCCTCGCCAGAGCCCAAGCGCAGCCGCTCTGCCGAGCCGCACTGGGACGAGATCTCCTTTGACATCAACGCATATGGCTTCTGGAAACGCGGTCCAGGAGTCTTCATGGAAAGCGTGTTTTTCGGCACGTACGCCTCGCTTATGGACCTGTGCTTGCACCTGTGCTCTCACAACCGCGGCCGCTGGCCAGGCGGTATGCCTGCAGACCCCGTCGAGGATCTCCCGCGCGTTGGCCGCATGAATCGCCCCAAGCTCCAACACTTCGCCCTCTGCTCCCTCCTCGGGCGCTCCGACGTCGAGATCTGGGCCCCCCCACCACCGCCCCCCACCGTTGCGACAGAATCCATCGTCCGCGCCCTCCTTAAGGAAGCTTTCGAGCAGCACGTGACCCCCCTTGCCACAGATGTGGCGGCAATGGGCGGCACGCTGGCTGCTGAGCTCCCCACCATCTCCACCGCCACTTCCACCCTCCTCGCCTCCTCCACCGCCACCACCCCCACCTCCGACGCCATCACCGCCCAGCTCCGCGACATCGACCAGCGTCTTAAGGACAATGCCATCGCTATCGAGGTCCTGCAGAACACCGCCGGCCTCACCGCCCAGGCGGTGAAGGACATTGCCGCCAAGCCAGCCCCTGCTGGCCTGGCCGGCGATGCTCCTCCCATCACGACCTGGGCGGATATGCTCAAGCAGCACACCACCTCCACCACCTCCGCCGTCGCAGCCCAGCTCCAGCGGCAGACGCTTGACCTCCGCGAGGAGGCCGAGCTCGCCAAGCGCAGCCTCAACGCCATCCTCAAGAACTTCGCCATGGAGGAAGGTGAGAATTCCGAGAAGCTTGCACGTGCGTTTGAGAGCAAAATCCTTGCACGCATGGGCCTCCTTGGTGAGATTAAGCTGACCGCCCACCGCCTCCCCCGCGCGCGGGGTAAGGCCGGGGCGCCTCCGCTTCTTCTCATCTTTGAGAGCCCAGCGGACAAGATTTCGTTTCTCAGACGCCGCAAGCGGCTCGAGAAGACTCACTTCACCATTGACGACGACTTGACCCTGGCGCAGCAACAACGGCGACCGGAGCTATGGCCGACCTACCTCCAGCTCTGGCAGACCAAGGCGGGCCAGCCGGTGTACTGGAAGGGGGCGGCCATCTACGTCGGCCACAAGCCCTGGCACGCGACCCCCTCGACCACCGCGGCCCCAGCGACTCCAGAAGCCCCAGCCTAGGGGAACACAACAGTAGCAGTGTAGAATAGATAGACCGTGGCCATGTACATGTACGCCTCCTACAGGCACTATACTAGCTAAGCCACGCGCTTTATTTAATCATGTACATGCGTGCCGATGATGTGCCACACTCAAGATGATGCCTAGCTTTATTTAGTTATGCTGTGCTCATGCAGAGAGCTGCTCTCTGCTGAGATGTCACGCTCTAGCTTTTGTATAGCTATGATGATCTTCCCCCCCATGACAGGCTCCCCCTTAGCTGGGCATAGCTTGATAGCTCATGGGGATGCAGGTGCCCTGGTGCACCGAGAGCAAGTGTTGTTTACATTCCCACTCTTGCAGAAAGTCGCTTAGAATGTATCATAGGCTCATATGCCCCTTCTCTGGGCTATGTGCTACATATACTCCCAACGGAGTTATGTTCCTAATTAATTAATTAATTAACTAATTAGTTAAACCCATGCTCCCGTTGGGGAGTCACGGATCGAGCACCGGAGTTCTTTTAATTCCTGTATGTGCACAACAGGAAGAAAGGGCAGAGACCCCCTTTCTCCTTCATGCAAGAGGCATGCCACAGCTCAGCAATCGACACGATAGACGATCCGACAAGTTCTGTGGGTGCAATAAGACCCGCGTGAGCATATCATAACAAGGAGCGTGGGCAAGTAAGCGAAGCATAGCCAGGACGTAGCATGGCTGGCTGTACAAGGGATAAGCTAAGGCTATGGCTGGTTATGTATCGTGCGGATCCTGCTTGCCGACGCGCCGCCGATTCCTGAGTGGCAGCACAACTACCGTATTATGCTGTACAAAAACAAAGGTTCCCCTGACGACCCCGCCAACTACAGAGGAGTCTGCATCCAGAGCGCCGCACTCAAGTTGTTCATGCGCATGATCCTCAACCGCCTTCGTTCTGCTCTCCGGCTCTCACCGGCTTGGGGAAAGTCAAATGGGCTTCCGTCCTGGGCGCAACACCGTCATGGCCATCTTCGTCGCGCGTCGCCTCTTCGAGGAAATCGCTCTCCTGCAACCTGGTGAGTTTCCCGCCATCCTGATCTTCGTCGACTTCATCAAGGCTTTTGATTCTGTCCTCTGGGACGCTCTATGGGCTGTACTTGCTCGCGCTCGCGTCCCCACTCCCCTGATTACCGTCATCTATACTTTTCGTCCGAGGGTAGTAAAAAGGATCCGAGGCGTAAATTACGAGGTCTTATCTTACTACCTAGATACGAGGCGTGAGATCCAACGCCGTAATCATTACTACCTATCATCCTACGTAGTAATTTTACTAGCCGTAAGTAAGAGTAACGTTACGACTGCACATCTTTGGTAGTACATTACCGACAGAGTAAATTACCGCGACGGGTCTTGGTTGGTAATCTACCACCTGTAGATTAGGTGCCAGTGATCCGATGCTGTAAGATACGTTTCAGTAAGTTACTTCGGGGATCTTTGCCTGTACACGGCCAGATGGATAATTATATTGTAATGGAGAAGTGGGAGAACGTGCGTGTCTATTAGCAAATGCAGCGAAATATAAAAATGTAGTTATCAGCCTTTTTCGCCTATTCAGCAGTTGTCGTTGTCGGCCGTTGTCATTAAGCGGCTATAGATTATGTGTGCTGGGGCCGGTGAAAAGACGCTAGCAAAGTTCGTCTGAATGGCGTCCAATAGAGGGGATTTTATTCTTAGTGGATTGTTGGACGAGGAGAAGGCGAGGTTGCTGGCGGAGAATGCGAAAGAGCAGAGGGAAGCAGCGGAAGCCGTGCGTGGAAGATGAGGTAACGGGATGGAGTGTGGGCCCTGGCTTCTGGTTATGAAATGATGGCGGTTGCAGGCCAGCCGTGCTCGCTGGTAATGGGTGCGTGGTGTTGAAATCCAAGTTCTGCGCGTATTCTGTTTTTTGGTCAATGATTGAAGGGATGTCGCCTTGTTTTATTTTTGTGCATCTGCGTCCCGTCGTGACTGCCTCGTCATGGACGCCCAGGGGTAGAAGTTCGAACGAGGGAATGATTTTTCAAACGCCTGGATATGTTATGATAGTACGAATAAATGGTAATGGGTAGAGGCGGCCAAAATTTTGTTGGAAGTGTGCCAACGCCGCACATACGACTTGAACAACCCTAGGTATCTTAGGAAAAGGAAACACGGATACGTCGGAGTGGAGGAAGAGGAAGACGATGACGATGGTGAAGATGGAGAGGTTTACAATGGAGGCCTTGAGAATGGGGAGACATTGAATCAGGAGAGCAGGGTAGCGGTGAGTGGCCCGTCATGAATTACATTGTGGTTGCAGTTGTTAGCGAGGCGTGTTGATTGCTTCTTGCCGCGGGTAATCGCTAGCGCGCATAACCTTCTTTTTTCAACAGGTGTTCTGGTGCATTGACTGCCGCAAAGCAATTAATGGGACTGATTATGTGCCTATCATGCCGTTTGGGAATCATACATTGCCAACATTTCGTGTTTAGAAGGCGCGCCTTCAGAAGCATATTCAGCACCGCACGAGCCAGGTGCTGAAGGCGTGCTTGGAGAGGAAGGGGTATAAAGTGCGCATGACCGCATCGAAGAAGAAGAAGCAGCAGGAATCGGGCAAGACCATGATAACCGAGCCAGGATTGGCTTTCGTGCATGCAGTACATGGTGCGGCGCAGGCAGTGAATGCTGCATCGATTGCAGCGGTGCAGCCTGTGGCCATGGCGGTGCAGGGCGCGGGTCCTGAAGTGTGGGCGTTGGCGAAGCAGATTCACGATGCTGTCATGGCCACGTTGTGAAGCCAAGGAATGGGTGTTGGTTCCAGTCAGGTGCCTCGCCCGGAGGAAGCTTTTCTGCTGTAAGCAGAGGTGCGGCATCAAGCATTTGCAATCGCCATGAGAGCAGTGGAGATGTCAGCGGCATGAAGCATTTGCAATCGCCATGAGAGCAGTGGAGATGTCTGCGGCATTGGGAGATCTGCAGACAATTGCAGGAGGACATTGTGCGGTACGCTTGTAGGGTGTATGCTGTGTTGTTCCGCTCGCTAATGGACATGTGCCCCTGTAACCTCTTCCAGGCTAGTATCTGCTATCCACCTCTTCAGGCTTGAAAAGTAAATTGCTGTACGGTTCACAATTGGCATGGCTTGACATGCACGCGTCCTTGACTGTGGTCTGCATGGGTTTGGGGTTTAGCGGTTTACATCAGACTCTGCTGTGTGTCTGCTTAATCAGCCGACGTGTCACATGGGGACAGCAACGGCGCTGGGATGCAGCCCGGTGTGAATGCGAGTAAGGTACGCGCTGTCATGCATGGCGGATGGGGCGTGGAAGCCACGACCCACGTTTTTGTGTGTGCACGGGGGGCTAGGGGGCAAGTCGTTGTGTTGCTGCCATCCATATGGCCATGGATATGCGGGAAGCTTTCCCTGTACCCATACTTAATGATGCATGGACTGGTTGTGACAGCCAAGGGTTTAGCTGTCGTGGGTTTGCTGAGTGATCATGGCAGTCTGCTAGGCTGGTGCTAGAACAGCAATAGCGCGGTTACTGCTATGTCTTGCCCGTGCTAACTGATGCTGCAGCCATGCGTGGAGCGCGAATCGTCCCGAGAGGAGAAGGAGGAGGCGGGGCCGGTGCACCCATGGGCAGGGCCGGAGAAGAAGGACGCGGAGCACCCAGTGTGGGAGAAGGAGAAGGCGGGGAAGCACTGAAGCTCCACCCCATGTCAGGCCTCTAGTATAGGTGCCAGTTAACTAAACCCATGCACGTGCAGGTTGTAGCTCAGAATGTATTTAAAATCATATGCCCCTTTTCAGGTATATGTGTAACAGTGACTCCCAACGGATATATGTTCCTAATTTATTAAATTCTTACTGAATAATTGTTGTCTTTATGAACCCATGAAGAGCAAAGCCCGGTGGGGAGTACATGTAACGCATTACCACGAGAAGGGGTCCCCACACCGCATTTCTTCGCTCTCTGTTCCTATGCAGAACAAGAAGAGGTGGAAGACCAATGTCCCGGCTCACACGCCAGCCCATGTGGGTAAGCCCCCTCCCCCAAAGCGGAAGGGGCGCTTTGGGGAGAAGTGTAGTGAGGATTTTGTAGACTAGATAGCACTAACTTACTTACACCAGACCTGGCAATAAACAAGCATTGATGGGATGGACCCAGCGATACATAATGGGCGTGCATGCGTAAAAAATATACACTATGCATGGCCCAATGGGCATGCATTCAAATAATTACAAATGAAGGCCGCCATGAGAGCACTGAAGCTAAACCAGACCGGGCCACAATTAACCCTCCAGCACCAAAGTTCCACTGCATCATGTAAGACAAGCCTGACATCCATCCATCCATCCATCCATCCATCCATCCATCCATCCATCCATCCATCCATCCATCCATCCATCCATCCATCCATCCATCCATCCATCCATCCATCCATCCATCCATCCATCCATCCATCCATCCATCCATCCATCCATCCATCCATCCATCCATCCATCCATCCATCCATCCATCCATCCATCCATCCATCCATCCATCCATCCATCCATCCATCCATCCATCCATCCATCCATCCATCCATCCATCCATCCATCCATCCATCCATCCATCCATCCATCCATCCATCCATCCATCCATCCATCCATCCATCCATCCATCCATCCATCCATCCATCCATCCATCCATCCATCCATCCATCCATCCATCCATCCATCCATCCATCCATCCATCCATCCATCCATCCATCCACATTTTGAGCTGTCGTCGGCATTCCCGTCGACAGCAGCACGTGCGACATCAACTCCTGCGGACGCCAACCTTTTTGCGCTGATCGAAGCTCTCCCCCCCGGTCTGCCTCCCTCGACGCAGTGCTCTACGCCAAATTCGTCGCCCATTCCCAAGAAAACCCGAACTTCCCATACCAAATGGGACGTCCGCCGCTTCGGCGCCGGCCAGCGGGATTTTTGCATCTTGGAAATC
Organism: Mesostigma viride; assembly: GCA_009746045.1. NCBI lineage: Eukaryota > Viridiplantae > Streptophyta > Mesostigmatophyceae > Mesostigmatales > Mesostigmataceae > Mesostigma > Mesostigma viride. The sequence goes on along the minus strand of RPFO01000389.1, from coordinate 1,964,342 downwards.
TTTACGCTCACGAAGGAACAATGTGACGATGTTATCAAGTTCCTGGCCCGCCATGACGAACTTTTCCTGCCTACCCCTGGCGACAAGGTCACCAAGCCCGCCTGGGAATGGCTGCTTCAAGAACCGGAGGCGTACTTGAAGGCAGTCATCATGTGCAGCTACCTGCGCTGCGACGCCCACGACATCACCCAGATTGGCTACGCTGGCCTCAGGAGCCTCCTGCATGAGCGCAGACGGGCAGCCACAGCAGCTGCAGCATCCCCGCAGAGCAGCACCTCCCCCAGCACGGACTCCATCCGAGCTGCAGTGGCGGAGCAGCTGGCGCCGATGGCTGAGCAGCTCGCCGCCCTGAACGCGCCTGACGGCCCACTCAACACTCTCTCGGCCAAGGTCAACAACATTGAAGCCAGAGTCGCCCTTAAGCTCCAGCCTCAGTTTACTGCTACGCAAGAGCACATTGCCACCAAAGTTTCCGAGGCCACAGCCACTGTGACCACCCGCCTTAACCAGGTGGAAGGCCGAGTCGGCCAAGGCACCGTGAAACTTGAGGCAGTTGCCGCCAAGGTAGACGCCCTGGCCACGCAGGTCCCCGAGATCGCCGAGCGAACGGCCACCATCGCCGCCCAACCTGCTGGTAGGGCTAGTGATGACCCCTCGACTCGCGCCTCCTGGGCGGACCTGCTCAAGAGCCAGGCATCCTCTACCACGACCGCCATCACCACCAAGCTCCAGGAGCTGGAAGACACGCGCCGCGAGGCCGCTGACCGCGACCGTCGCCGCTGCCGGGTCATCCTCAGGCGCTTCGACATGCTGCCGGAGGAGACCCCAGACTCTCTTCTCGACGAGCTGAAGAAACAGCTCTTGGCGCGCATGCAGCTGCCAGGTGCGATACTGCAGGGCGCCTACCGCCTGCCCCATCCACGGGCCAAGGCTGGGCCCCCTCCAGTGGTCCTCACCTTCAGCGACATCACAGCCCGAGTTCGGTTCCTCTCTCGCCGCAAGAAGCTGGTGGACACCTCCTGGTCGCTTGACGACGACCTGACGCCAGCCCAGCAGCAGCAACGCCGCGATCAGTGGCCCGACTACATCCGCCACAAGACCAACCCCGAGAAGCCCCAAGTGTACTGGCGGGGCGGGGACCTCTACGTCAACAAGAAACTGTGGAAGCCCCCCGGGCTTCCCCGGGATAGAGCACTCCAGCTAGTTGTCTAGATGGGGGCAATCGATGATGGGATAGCTTAGGCATTACAGCACTTGAAACGATATTAGCGCACAGCGTTATAGTACCTTCAATTAGCTCTGGCACCTTGTGGCCATCAGCTTGCGCCTTAATTAGCCGACGTCTTGAGCCCACCTCACATTTGTAGCATAAGCTATGCGTCAGCCTACCTATGGTATTGCACTGGTTGTATTGCACCCACAGTGTTGCGCCCCGGCACCATGCCGTGGAGAGAGCGCTCTGTGGCCTGCCCACCTGCGGCAGTGAGAGAAGCTAGGGCGCCCTCCCTCCTTCTCACTGTGTATATAGGGTTGAAGGTTCCTTTACTCTGTATTGGCACCCACGTGACGCAGTCACGTGCTTATTAATTAATTAATTAATCCATCCATCCATCCATCCATCCATCCATCCATCCATCCATCCATCCATCCATCCATCCATCCATCCATCCATCCATCCATCCATCCATCCATCCATCCATCCATCCATCCATCCATCCATCCATCCATCCATCCATCCATCCATCCATCCATCCATCCATCCATCCATCCATCCATCCATCCATCCATCCATCCATCCATCCATCCATCCATCCATCCATCCATCCATCCATCCATCCATCCATCCATCCATCCATCCATCCATCCATCCATCCATCCATCCATCCATCCATCCATCCATCCATCCATCCATCCATCCATCCATCCATCCATCCATCCATCCATCCATCCATCCATCCATCCATCCATCCATCCATCCATCCATCCATCCATCCATCCATCCATCCATCCATCCATCCATCCATCCATCCATCCATCCATCCATCCATCCATCCATCCATCCATCCATCCATCCATCCATCCATCCATCCATCCATCCATCCATCCATCCATCCATCCATCCATCCATCCATCCATCCATCCATCCATCCATCCATCCATCCATCCATCCACGTTAGACGCCGCAAGGCCCGCACCTTCAAAGAACAGCTAGTAGAGGACATGGGGGGCCTAGGCCTCTCCGTGATTTGGAAGAAGATGATGGACAAGGCCAAGTGGGCCCAGGTCATAGAGGACAACGAGCCCCCCCAGTGGGGAAGCGCCCGCGTGTGCAATCCCGCGGGAGGCACGCTAGATAGCTCCCCCCAGGGCAGCGTGCGGCTGCCTAGATAGATGATGTAGTTAGAATGTTGTTAGATAGATGTAGTATGTAGCCAATGTAGATAGATTAGACCGGTAGGAATGTGTGCGCCCATCCATCCATTCATCGGGGTTAATGCTCCGTGACTCCCCAACGGGAGCACGAGTCTAATTAATTAATTAATTAATCCATCCATCCATCCATCCATCCATCCATCCATCCATCCATCCATCCATCCATCCATCCATCCATCCATCCATCCATCCATCCATCCATCCATCCATCCATCCATCCATCCATCCATCCATCCATCCATCCATCCATCCATCCATCCATCCATCCATCCATCCATCCATCCATCCATCCATCCATCCATCCATCCATCCATCCATCCATCCATCCATCCATCCATCCATCCATCCATCCATCCATCCATCCATCCATCCATCCATCCATCCATCCATCCATCCATCCATCCATCCATCCATCCATCCATCCATCCATCCATCCATCCATCCATCCATCCATCCATCCATCCATCCATCCATCCATCCATCCATCCATCCATCCATCCATCCATCCATCCATCCATCCATCCATCCATCCATCCATCCATCCATCCATCCATCCATCCATCCATCCATCCATCCATCCATCCATCCATCCATCCATCCATCCATCCATCCATCCATCCATCCATCCATCCATCCATCCATCCATCCATCCATCCATCCATCCATCCATCCATCCATCCATCCATCCATCCATCCATCCATCCATCCATCCATCCATCCATCCATCCATCCATCCATCCATCCATCCATCCATCCATCCATCCATCCATCCATTGATCGGGGTATAGTCCTAGTACAGCCATGCTACGTCCTGGCTATGATGAGATTACTTGCCCACGCTCCTAGTGTTATGCCATGCTCACATGGGTCTTATTGCACCCACAGATTGCCGGATCGTTGGCGTGTCCGTTTAGCTAGCGTTCCCGAATGCAGCTGTGGCATGCCTTAGGCATGAAGGAGACTGGGGGTCTCTGCCCTTTCTCCTGTTGTGCACACACAGGGATTAAAAGCACTTCGGTGCTCCGTGACTCCCCAACAGGAGCACGTGTTTAATTAATTAATTAATTAATTAATTAATCGGGGTTAGCTAATGCTCCTTGGCTCCCTAATGGGGGCATGAGTTTAATAAATGAATTAAGTAGTTAGTTAATTATAATCAGGTTGATTCAGATGAGGTCTGTGCTGGTTCCTTGTGGACTGGCCAGCCAGGGAGATATCTTCTTACATGGTCAGGCCCTTGCCGACCATGTAAGAACCTGTTAGGCGACGCAGTGGCCAGCATTGGACATACCGCCATATGTTTGTCTCCGCGATATGATTTTAGCTGACATGCAGAGCACAGACATTGTTGGCGTCATCCGCTCAACCCCTCTTATTCAGACATGGGACCTCGGATGTGTAGGATTAGTAGCGTTGCCCAGGCGGACATTGTCAAAGACTACGACCCCCCAGTTGTGGGTCCTAGGAAATTTAACAAGCATGATTGTCTCCTTGTTGATAGGCATTAATTAATCCTTGATGATAGGCATTGCTTGCGTGCAAGATTAGCTCGAGGCCCATATTTTAGACTACTAGCTGAGCTGTGGACATACATGTTGTTATTGACCTCTTGACGGATATTGACGTCTTGGGGTGACTTCCACTATATCTTCTTTGGGGAATTCAGAGATCCCGGTCCCCCAACATGGACATGAGACTAATTAAAATCAATTAATCAATGTCATGAATAGAGCGCGTTCATGACGTTCAGTCATGAACAGAGCCCTAACCTTAAACACATAAGAAAACAATTATGGCGGGCCATGTGACTTGGAATGTAAGAAGCTTAGCCCCCAAACATATTGTTGTCTCACGTAATGAATCACTTGCTGATCAACAAATCGATGGTTATCTCATAGGCACAATGTACCTCTGACCATCATTGCTGGCCCATGCATGCATGCACCAATGGCAGCCTACATGACACATACATCGCTTATTTGCCATGTAAAAAATGCGACAAAGTGTCCATATAGGTACTCATAGATTAGCACAAATTCCTTAGCACGATGTGGACAACTTTACTTAACGGTGAAAGCCTGTCTCGCCCTTATTGCCTTGAGGGTTCCCGGCGATAGGTCCTGTCTGTTGGTCGACATTTTTCTTTTGCAGCTGGCCATCGTCGGTAGGTATGAATGATCTCGATGCTAGCAATTACGATGATGATACCCGAGGTAGTCTATACCTGGGATCGAGAGCTTCTTCTTGTATGGCAATGCCGGCAGGGCGATGACGGTGACGGCCGTCACCGTCATCGCTCTCGACGGGCGTGATGAAAAGTACCTGGATGATAGGCGGCAGCTATTCACAATATAGGCCGTTTTTTATTACTCCGAATAAAGAGTTAAGAGGTTGGCCCTCGGCAGGGCGATGACGGGGCGCTGACGGGGCGATGACGGGGCGATGACGGGGCGTTCACGCGCGTGATTAATAGAACCTGTTTGATAGGCAGCGGCTATTGGTAATATACTTTGTTGATTAAGAGAAGAGTTTAGATGTTGGCCCGTCGAGGGCGATGACGGTGACGAGCGTCACCGTCATCGCCCTCGACGGGCGTGATGAAAAGCCCATGTTTTATATGCGGTAGCTATTGGTAGTCCGTAGTATATAGGTCGTTGACTATCACTCCGAATAAAGAGTTAACAGGTTAAGGCCCTCGGCCGGGCGATGACGGGGCGATGACGGGGCGTTGACGCTCGTGATGAATAGGACCTGTTTGATAGGCGGCGGCTATTGCTAATATATAGGTCGGATATTTGTGTACCACCCCCCTCCTTCCCGCGGCAGGTACGCAGCGACCCGCTGTTGTCCTGGCTGCAATTGTGTATCACTTGTACGGTATTTGTGTATCACTTGTACGGTATTTGTGTATCACTTGTCCTCCTTCCCACGGCAGGTACGCAGCGACCCGCTGTTGTCCTGGCTGCAATTGTGTATCACTTGTACGGTATTTGTGTATCACTTGTACGGTATTTGTGTATCACTTGTCCTCCTTCCCACGGCAGGTACGCAGCGACCCGCTGTTGTCCTGGCTGCAATTGTGTATCACTTGTACGGTATTTGTGTACCACCCCCCTCCTTCCCACGGCAGGTACGCAGCGCCCGGCTGTTGTCCTGGCTGCAGTTGTGTACCACCTGTACGGTATTTGTGTACCACCACCCTCCATGGCCCATGCAGCCCGGCCCGGCATCGTGGGAAGCGCATAATTTGGCTCTGATGACACAAACTCTAGTGCGGGGGTGAGTGCGGGGTTCCGGGACACCACCGCACTAAGTCCGACGCGCCTGCCCAGGCCACGCCGCGCCGGACCGGCACACGAGTTACGCGGGAAAAAAGGGCCTGCCGCGCCAATTACTGTAGGACTTGGCTAATTTCTTTGTTGACTACAAGCGCAGTCAAGGATGCAATTGGCATCATTGCATTATTTTTGCCAAGGTGCTGGCAATTTACGCTTGAAGGTGGCAAAAATCTGGTTTCTTTGTGATGCAGTAGTGACTATTGCCTGGCAATTGCGCAGCCGGGAAGTTGGGCGACGAGAATGCCATGGTTGTTCTAAAGTATAATCATCGGACCCTAATTTGTCTGAAGTAGGAGACAAACAGTCTTTGACGTCCCTGGGATCCATAGCAATAAAAATTCTGCTTTCTCTACTCGCAGTAATGTCGGCACACTTAGTTTCCTCTTCGAATCGATCTTTTGTCTGGCAATCTTTCCCTCTCTCGTTTTTTTCTCCCTCCCTCCCTCCCTTGCTCGCTCCCTCCCTCCGTCTCATGCGTTCCTCCAACGTCCCGTCCTGTCTTCTTCCCCCCACCCTGCCTTCTCTCGTTAGCTTCCGAGCTTTTTATGCATTGCCTCTCCATACCTCGCTACCAAGTTTCCAAGTAGACCTTGAAGAGATATACCGGGAAATGCGTCTGGACGCGGTCATCGTGCGCGCCTTTCTCTTCTGATTTTCTGCGTAAAGCTTGGTAGCACACCTTGTCGGCCCTCGCGGAACTGTCAGCCCGTATCTGGGAACTGGACCACATGTATCTGTTACAGTATCTTGCTTATTTTGCGTAGGTTGCTAGTGTTGCTGTATCCTTCAAGTTTAGTGTTGCAGAGTGTGACTGACCACTGTATCATTTGGTGATGGGTTTGTTGAATGCTGGGTTTGTTCTTGTATGAGTGTTTGTATAGGGATCCTTGTGTCCTAAAGTAGAAAGCTTGTCGTTGATACTGCTTCTTCTTTTTTTGGAGTAGCCCTTGGGACATGCAGGCAAGGATGGCATTACAAATATCAATGAAATACAGTACCAAGCTTTTTACCACTGACGTGCATTGTAAAATAGGTGCAGGCAACTGCCGTGCACATGCCGTGCCTGAAAATTGTTGAGCCCATGGTGAGCTTTTTTTCTTATTTGGTAATTACAGCGTCAATACGTTGTCTAATGTCAACCAACGTGGATCGACCTGGGCTGAGGTTGTCAGTGTGTGCGTAAATGTAAAGCACACATGTATGGCTCGCATGTTTGGGAGCCGATCCTAGCCGAATCACACTTTGTTGGCACCCATGCCTGCAGCTAGTGGGGTCTTTGTGGCTAGGTACCTTGGGACAGTGTTGGGGTTGGCTAGCTAGACTACGTGCAAGATGATTCCACCACTGGCCATCAGTGGCTCGGTCCTTAGAGCAGCCAACATACCAGCATACTCGCGCATATTTCAGCTTTAGCACACCCACAGTTTGCCATAGTCCAACGAGCGTTGAACGCAGCTGTGGCCTGCCTTCGGGCATGAGTGAGGACGCAGGTGTCTTTGCCCCTTTCCCACTGTGCAACTTACAGGGACTGGAAAGCACTCTAGGTGCTACATGCCCACCCCACCGAGGCATGCTATAATTTCAAAGAGACAACCAGCGCAGGCCAGAAATCGGGAGAATCCGGACCATGGTAGCTCGAGCCTGCCGTTATCTTTTCCGCGTTTTCGAGTCGTTCAGGATGATGAAGATGAATGGTGATGGAAATGTGTATCCTTGTGCATTGAAATTATGGCTGGCTTACGTGTGGAGCGACTAGATGACCTAGACGGTGGGGCCGGAAACAGCATGCTTGATCAGGGCGTGTGTTTCTAGCCTAACTGGCCGGGAGTGTCTAGTGGTGAGCACCATTGCTGCGATCGCTCTCCCACCATTTACGAGGAAATACCCGCAAATGGAAAACCACTGAAAAGGTCTAGCTAGTCAGTCATCACGTTAGCCATGCCATGATTCCAAACGTCCAAGAACTGCACACGGTGCAAAGGCAAAAAGCCGGAGGACAGCACTTTCAAATGTGCGGCGGGATAATTTATTTAATTTAATTTTAGAGCAGGAAACATGTTCCTGTCATCCATGAGATAGCGGCCATTGGCATTGTGAGGATGGATGCACGTCAGATCATATAGTAAGAATTTGGACAATCAAGAATGTGTTTGACGCTCTTTCAACCCAAATTAAGGTTTGACTGATAATTTGGTCGGGGCTCATTGCTCAACCATTCCAATGGGGATGTATGCTCGTTGACGCAGTCAATCATGACATCTTATGATTATTACTTACGGCAACGTGACGTGTGGATCCGCCAATAAATTAGCTATCAAGGTCAACCAGCATCGGTATGCATTATTAAATCAGCAGACGCATGCATGTGTTGAATGTTAGCAACGCATACCTTGTGTTGGCCGGCCACCTGCAACTTTACTTACTACTGCAACTTTATTACTGACCAGGTAGATGTTGAAGAACCTCACAATCATCCAGTTGTCGCATGGATCCTAGCTAGCCCACGAGGAAAATTTTCAAGGTGCCCAGTTTTATAGCAGTATGCATATAAGACACATGATACTGCACCACTGCGGCTAGCTTATGACTGTCCCCATCCCCCCTTCCCCATTCCATCAGGAAATATGCTGACGCTGTCTACGTGTTTATTAATTTATTCATTCATGACTGTGTAACATGGCCAACGTGAAGGCAGGCCTTTATGATAATGGGCCCTTCAACTCGAGAGCTCCATCCATTGCAGCCCTTGGGCATTTGCAGCTGCCAGCTGATAATGCTCCAATATGAGGGTAGTCTTGGAATCTTCATGCCGAAAGCTCGGTCACCACCTCCTGCATTAAGAGCAAATAGACAAGCACTGAGTTTAGAACCCTGGACTCAACCACACACAAACAATGATTCGTGACAAGCTATGGATGAAAAACTTCAGGAATCTCTTTTTCTATTTGCGTACATATGGGCATTACATGCACATGCACAACCACAATACAATAACGGGGGAGAAAAAGGGAAAAGGAAGCCCAGCAGAGAGAGACGCAGTGAGAGGGAGTTCGTTAGGTTGGCAGTCGGGCAGTCGGGCAGTTGGGCAGTCGGGCAGTCGGGCAGTCGGGAAGTCGGGCAGTCGGGCAGTCGGGCAGTCGGGCAGTCGGGCAGTCGGGCAGTCGGGCAGTCGGGCAGTCGGGCAGTCGGGCAGTCGGGCAGTCGGGCAGTCGGGCAGTCGGGCAGTCGGGCAGTCGGGCAGTCGGGCAGTCGGGCAGTCGGGCAGTCGGGCAGTCGGGCAGTCGGGCAGTCGGCCAGTCGGGCAGTCCGGCAGTCGGGCAGTCGGGCAGCCCGGCAGTCGGGCAGTCGGGCAGTCCGGCAGTCGGGCAGTCGGGCAGTCCGGCAGTCGGGCAGTCGGGCAGTCGGGCAGTCGGGCAGTCGGGAAGTCGGGCAGTCGGGCAGTCGGGCAGTCGGGCAGTCGGGCAGTCGGGCAGTCGGGCAGTCGGGCAGTCGGGCAGTCGGGCAGTCGGGCAGTCGGGCAGTCGGGCAGTCGGGCAGTCGGGCAGTCGGGCAGTCGGGCAGTCGGGCAGTCGGACAGTCGGGCAGTCCGGCAGTCGGGCAGTCGGGCAGCCCGGCAGTCGGGCAGTCGGGCAGTCCGGCAGTCGGGCAGTCGGGCAGTCCGGCAGTCGGGCAGTCGGGCAGTCGGGCAGTCGGGCAGTCGGGAAGTCGGGCAGTCGGGAAGTCGGGCAGTCGGGCAGTCGGGCAGTCGGACAGTCGGGCAGTCGGGCAGTCGGGCAGTCGGGCAGTCGGGCAGTCGGGAAGTCGGGCAGTTGGGCAGTCGGGCAGTCGGGCAGTCGGGCAGTCGGACAGTCGGGCAGTCGGGCAGTCGGGCAGTCGGGCAGTCGGGCAGTCGGGCAGTCGGGCAGTCGGGCAGTCGGGCAGTCGGACAGTCGGGCAGTCGGACAGTCGGGCAGTCCGGCAGTCGGGCAGTCGGGCAGCCCGGCAGTCGGGCAGTTGGGCAGTCGGGCAGTCGGGCAGTCGGGCAGTCGGGCAGTCGGGCAGTCGGGCAGTCGGGCAGTCGGACAGTCGGGCAGTCGGGCCGTCGGGCCGTCGGGCAGTCGGGCAGTCGTGCGTGCGTGCGTGCGTGCGTGCGTGCGTGCGTGCGTGCGTGCGTGCGTGCGTGCGTGCGTGCGTGCGTGCGTGCGTGCGTGCGTGCGTGCGTGCGTGCGTGCGTGAATCGCTGTCCGGATCATCCTCCTGCACTTCTTGTCCGGCAGCTAATGTTGATGATGCACCCCGCGGGGCGGAGGGCACCGCAGCCGGGGCGCATGGCACGGCAGCCGGGGCGGAGGGCACGGCAGCCGGGGCGCAGGGCACGGCAGCCGGGGCGCAGGGCACGGCAGCCGGGGCGCAGGGCACGGCAGCCGGGGCGGAGGGCACCGCAGCCGGGGCGGAGGGCACCGCAGCCGGGGCGGAGGGCACCGCAGCCGGGGCGCAGGGCACGGCAGCCGGGGCGGAGGGCACGGCAGCCGGGGCGCAGGGCACGGCAGCCGGGGCGCAGGGCACGGCAGCCGGGGCGCAGGGCACGGCAGCCGGGGCGCAGGGCACGGCAGCCGGGGCGGAGGGCACAGCAGCCGGGGCGGAGGGCACAGCAGCCGGGGCGCAGGGCACCGCAGCCAGGGCGGAGGGCACAGCAGCCGGGGCGCAGGGCACGGCAGCCGGGGCGGAGGGCGCCGCAGCCGGGGCGGAGGGCACCGCAGCCGGGGCGGAGGGCACGGCAGCCCGGGCGCAGGGCACGGCAGCCGGGGCGCAGGGCACGGCAGCCGGGGCGCAGGGCACGGCAGCCGGGGCGGAGGGCACCGCAGCCGGGGCGGAGGGCACCGCAGCCGGGGCGGAGGGCACCGCAGCCGGGGCGCAGGGCACGGCAGCCGGGGCGGAGGGCACGGCAGCCGGGGCGCAGGGCACGGCAGCCGGGGCGCAGGGCACGGCAGCTGGGGCGCAGGGCACGGCAGCCGGGGCGCAGGGCACGGCAGCCGGGGCGGAGGGCACAGCAGCCGGGGCGGAGGGCACAGCAGCCGGGGCGCAGGGCACCGCAGCCAGGGCGGAGGGCACAGCAGCCGGGGCGCAGGGCACGGCAGCCGGGGCGGAGGGCGCCGCAGCCGGGGCGGAGGGCACCGCAGCCGGGGCGGAGGGCACGGCAGCCGGGGCGCAGGGCACGGCAGCCGGGGCGGAGGGCACGGCAGCCGGGGCGCATGGCACGGCAGCCGGGGCGCAGGGCACGGCAGCCGGGGCGGAGGGCACGGCAGCCGGGGCGCAGGGCACGGCAGCCGGGGCGGAGGGCACGGCAGCCGGGGCGCAGGGCACGGCAGCCGGGGTGGCATCCAGTGGGGCGTCCGAAGGCGGGGCGCAAGCTTTTGATGTCTTTTGTGCATTGCTCTCGTTTCGTCTACAACGAGGCTTGCAGTTTGCCCTTTCGCCCTCGCCGCTCAAATAGTCAGCGGTTCTGTTGGTTGGTAAGCTAGATCGCAAAAGGACCCTTTGCTTTGGACCTTTATCGCAAAACACCAACACCCAGTTGAGGTCGTGAAAATTTAGGGGCCCATTCTTGAGCTCTTGCTTGTTGGCTTTGTCGAGCGCCTGATGAGCGAGCTTGGGGGTCTCATATATTTGACCGCAGTCAACATTGGGGTAAGGCTTCAGGGCGTCAATAAATTGGTTAATCTCCGTAGTGCTCAAGGTGCTGCTCGATATTGAAACGCCACAAACACGGAATACAGCAAAGTACAAAGCATTCATGTAAGACAATGCGGGACAAATGGGTAACAAATGGGGAGAGTTATATTAATGAAAAGAGACAACGAACTTGGAAGCATGGCACGCCGAGCCCCCGAGTAAGGTTAAACATTTAGCCACCACGCATTGGGCTTGCCATGAACACCCCATGGAGCGCTATGCTAAGGTTTTCTTGCGACCCCATGTTGTGTGTGGCTTGTCAGTAATGTGCTAGTAGGAAAGGACAAGCCACGAGGTTAAGATAAGATTACGCCCGGCATAGGGCTGCCAAACGGGCTCATCTACCATAAACGCTGCAATAAGGCTTCTGTAGAATAAAAATCTATTTCCAAGCAAAACCATACCGTAAACCAAAACTAGCAGGCCATAAAGACCAATCACAGGCCAATCAACAAAACCCAAAGAACATTCAGCCAAAAGAGTTACATTATGCACTACTACAATATTTGATATGGCCTTGGTGAACACCATGAAAGCTAAGGCAACTAAGAGACCGTGCTTGATAAACGACGCAAATCAGAAAAAGGTTGTTCAATGTATTGATGACATGTAGAGTAAAAACAACACGCGCATACCCAAGCGTACCTTTTCTTGGAGCGTACAGCATCCGCGCACCCCGTGCAGTATAAATGAGAGCCAACGAATTGAAGTGGTTCAAGGCCGGCCACAAGTGGATTGTCCGGATGGGTGCCCGTGTTGTCACAGCAGCGCCTCCCAGAAATACCTCTGCGAGCACACTTGTAGGAGGCCTTCCTTTTCCTGGTTGCCTTGTTTGTGCCTTCACAACTGGGCACTGGTGTTGGATTTTGTCTTGAACTTCCCTGTTTTGGGTCAGCAACATAAGAAATTAAACACGATGTTCAGAAACTAATTACAAGTTACAACATAGTCATGGATTTGGTGGGTGCAATTAGCTGGGGACGCCATAAACATAAGTTGCCATTATGAAGCTCACTAACTGCCTTATATGCAAATAACTCCATTATCATGGAAAGATGCTTACAACAAGAACATTCCAGACCATGTCGCTACCAAGCATGAGCGAGTTCGAACGGGAAAATGAGATAACGACATGGAAGGGCAACGTACGTTGGAAAACGGTTGTCCGCCGTGCTGACCAATCGGTGCCGGCGCTGCCGCAGGTGGAGGTGCTCCAACATGGGAAGGTGGCGGAGAAAGTGGCGGAGAAGGTGGCGGAGAAGGTGGCGGTGGCGGTGGCGGTGGCGGTGGCGGTGGCGGTGGCGGTGGCGGTGGGGGTGGCGGGGAAGCAGAGAAAGATAATACGTGAGAGTACGTAATACGCAAGAGTACGCGTATCCGTAGGCATACGTTTAACATCCGTACGGCAAAGCTGCGTATGATGTATAGTCTGCGTACGAAACGTATCATATGCCACACTATTTCCCTTTGCGGGGAAGGTGGCGGGGGAGGGGGAGGGATGCTTTCCCCGCGCTGTGAGGAAGGATGCTTGCGTTGCCGCACCGCTTTACGCCGAGCGAGAAGGCGGCGAACAATACCGCGATGCCTGGGTCGCCGAACTGACTGCCGTTTTGGAGCGATGCATTGTGCCTTGTGCCAAATGCAGACATGGACATAAGGAGAGCACCTCGGCATATCCCTGCTCAGCAACGCGCAAAAGGAAAAAGGGCAGCGAAGAAAGAAGTTATGAACTACCTCGATCGCACCTCAAAATGGCCAAGCAAGTCTAGGCATAGCTGCATGGGGCTGCCAATATAACTCCAAAAATAAACCCTAACTTAAGAATAGCTTCCGCTAGATCCCAATAGGCTAGGCCCACCGCGTGCCGCACGTGGCGCCAAGAAGTATCTGAAACAACTCATCATTGTGTATTCCGCTGGAAACTGAAAGAGGAGCATTCAGTGCATTAGTCGTTTTAGGGTAGCATGGATTCCTTACCTCAGACCAACATGTAGTGCCAATAACGCCAAGGTGATCCACCATGTGGATGCATGAAGATCTGCACCACATTGCCGCGTGACAAGGTATGAACATACCAACAAAGTTGCAGAGCAAGCCGTTCTCAGGAGGGCTATTACCCAACCATAAAGCCCCATGGCATAACGCTTCCATCTCGTGCAAAAGGACAACTATGACCTAGAAATTCAGAAAATATATTCTTAGTCTTTCCCTCTACTCCTTGCTTACCTGGGTTGATAGGCGCGACAACTGAAAACTTCGCAGGCACCCGCGCGCGCTCTTGCACCGCCACATGCCCTACATGGATAACCACCAACCAAACATGAAAAAAGGGTATAACTAGAAGGATTAAGGAAAGAGGAAATGCATTTAATTCATATAGTTAATATCGCCATGAAATTGTATGTTGAAGTAATAATGGGCCGAAATATGCACATCGGGAACACGTCCCATTAATGCACATGCGAAGCTAATGTCAGGACAACGCATCATTAACAAGGGGGGGTCCGCATGCGCAAGACGAAGCAAGTACAGTTAATATGATGTGCCATTTGGACAGAAACTGGAATAAGGGCTTAACGCCTTACCTAAGGCACAGACCCACACGATGCCGCTGACCGCTAGAAAAATTGCGAGGATGGCCACCAGCACACCCTGTCTGGTGCTGGTCAAGCAGCAAAGGCAGGGCCGGGCCATGAAAGCTGGAGGTCACGAGCACTTTGTTGCAGTGGATGTAAACGACCCCCCTGTTTGGAGCACAAAAGGCGAGAAGCAAATTAAAAACGGAAAGCGCCAGTCATACACCGCGCAGCTCGCGAGAATTCCAGGAACCAGTTTTTGTGTGATATTCGCATTTAGATGTCGTGCATAACCATTCCTTTATTATCGCACACACCAGTAAACAGTACAAGGATTTGCGTCAACCCAGCTAAATGCCGAGGGTGCCACGGACGTGTATGCCAGCGAGCTCGAGTCTGGCGAGCAATCACTCAAACATGTCCACTGTCCCTAAGCCGAGCATCACCCTAACATGTCCGCCATTGCTACGTTTTATCATCCTTGACTGCGCTTGTAGTCAACAAAGAAATTAGCCAAGTCCTACAGTAATTGGCGCGGCAGGCCCTTTTTTCCCGCGTAACTCGTGTGCCGGTCCGGCGCGGCGTGGCCTGGGCAGGCGCGTCGGACTTAGTGCGGTGGTGTCCCGGAACCCCGCACTCACCCCCGCACTAGAGTTTGTGTCATCAGAGCCAAATTATGCGCTTCCGGCATCGTGCCGTCGCCGACCCGACAACGTTTTCTCGAACAACACGAATTTGAATTTTAGGGACTGGAGCGGCTGGCACGCTAGCGGCACGACCAACGGAACAAGAGAACCGAGAAACTGTGGCCGCCAGGAGGATAAAGGTTTCAAGGCGCATGCGTTTGAGGCTAGCCAGAACCGAATGCGAGGTTTTACTTTATCAAACCGATGTATATCAATGTGGCCAGAATTCTTTTCCAGTTGCGGGGTCGTGTGTCGCCAATTTGTTGTTGGGCCGGGCACTTTAATCGTGATTGCAAGAAGTCAGTTCACGACGCCGTTAGCGTGGCATTTATGTACAGCAATTCATCGTTCGGCTTCTTTATCCTATCGGCAACTCCTCACGACGTGTGAGCGTGAGTCGGTTGTCGTGTGAATGGACACTTTCTGGGAAAGTAAGTCACTAGAGTGCCAATTTCACCGATCGCAAAACATTTACCCAGTTTGGGCAGATAGACCTGGCTAAATACGAGGGCGAGCGGAAGTAATTGTTGATGCATAGCCATCTGCTTCCTGCGCTTTGTAATTGTAATGAGTTGTTCGCAAATTGGCGTCTCTAGCGGTTACTCCTCTGTGCACAGCTGGCGACCAAGAAGACTTCATTGGCAGCCGGACTGCGGATGCGCGTCGTTGGAATATTAGCAACGTTAACATGTTTGCTGCGTTTTTTGTGAAGCTTGTCTAGCCGACTGCATTTGGGAGACTTGGCAAGGTTGCCTCCAATCGTTGAAGTCACAACCTGGGTGTCAATTCACGTTTACTAGCCACGGTCATAGTAACATTCTAATGGCATTTGTCCCAGTTTCAACATGGGTTTTCACTCTGATCTGATGGAGTGAAGGGCCTAGCTCCGTGGTTTTGTGTCATTGTAGCAGTTTAGTCGCCTGCTAACGTAGTGAATCTTCCATCCCACCTCTCCCACCCCCACCCGCACTTCTCCTACTCTCTCTCTCTCTCTCTCTCTCTCTCTCTCTCTCTCTCTCTCTCTCTCTCTCTCTCTCTCTCTCTCTCTCTCTCTCTCTCTCTCTCTCTCTCTCTCTCTCTCTCTCTCTCTCTCTCTCTCTCTCTCTCTCTCTCTCTCTCTCTCTCTCCCTTCCCACCCCCCGCTCTCTTGTCCCTCCCGCACCCCTCCTCTCTCTTTCCCTTTTCCTTGGCTGTTGAGAAGGACTGGGGTGAAAACTCCAGACCGTTGGTGGCTGCCTTCAAGCAGGAAGTTTCAAGGATCAACAAGTTTTTGTGAGCTGTCTGATATGGTCACTGCTGCGACAAAGGTGAGTTATCTTGTTTTTCATGTAATTTTTTTGCTGTAGCTAGGTAAGCCGGCCATTTTGTACTCCCCTTTCTTTTGCTCTCACGATTTATTCTTGTTGTGGTTTATATGGTCCCGTTAAGTGGCATGCATTATCATTATCCACATTAGTGTGAGAAACCATCCGCAGTGTTGTAGCTTGCATCTATAACAACAGTTTTTGCTGCCGCCGCCACTGCTATTACCAACATTAAGTCATTCTTGCTTTCTAAGCACTCTTTTTCCTCTTAGGCTGTTGGTTGGGATACCAGCCACCCTTGCACGCATAAATTCAAGCACCGGGTGCATGTGAAAACACAACCAAGGCAAGAATGTCCCCCTCTCGCAATATCCCACCCACGCAACGCACCCAATGCAGCAAGAATGGGACCACCTTGTTGCCATGAGCTCTAGCACCGTTGCCACCCCTAGCTTTCTACTGTTCCCGTCCATCCTTATTTACACTGGCTGCTTTGCTTGCATTTCTGGCTCAGTGCCAGTTTGCACTTGCTAGCTTGCTAAGACAATAATGCAGCTTGCAAACGGCAAGGGCAAGCACCCGGGTAAGAGCAAAGGCAACCGCACGAGCAAAGGAAAGGGAAACTGGAAGAGCAAGCACAAGGCCAAGGAAAGGACAAAGGCACTTGTGCTTGCCAAAAGGGCAGGCTCAAGGGAAATGACAAGGGCAAGGGCAGGGGCAGGCACAAGGGAAGCGGATAAGGGCAAGGGCAGGCGCAAGGGAAAGAGATTAGGACAAGTCAAGCACGAGGGAACGGACAAGGGCAAGGGCAGGCACAAGGGAAAAGATGAAGACAAGGGCAGGCACTAGGGAAAGGATGAGGGCAACGGCAAACACTGGGGATCAAAGGATAGGGGCAAGGGCAGATGCTAGGGTAACAGTTAGGGCAAAGGCAGGCACAAGAGAAGAATAAGGGGCCGTGAAGTATAAGTGGAAATGCGGGTGGCGACATGGGGTTCGATCGGGCCTGCTGATGCAAATGCAGATTTCAACTGCAGTGACAAACACAAGCGTAGACATAGGCAACGACAAATTCCTTGCATGTGTGCCTTGCTCTTCACCGGCTGGCTCGTTTGCTAGTTGTCTAACAGTTTCTACCGATAAACATCACTTGCCATTGTAAGGTCTGCCTTGCTGCCGTGCTAGTGGGTAGCTGGGTGATCGTGCTTGTTCCTTGTCAAGGGAGGGATGCATGTGGAGTAGGTGGGTGGGTGTGCTTGTTCCTTGCCAAGGAAGGGATGCACAAAGGTTAGATAGGTGCACGTGCTTGTTTCTTGTCAAGGGAGGGACGCACAAAGGGTAGGTGGGGGCACATGGTTGTGCCTCGTCAAGGGCGGGATGCACGAAGGGTAGGTGGGGGCATGTGGTTGGTCCTTGTCTTTTCACCGCCCAAGCGATGGCGATGTAGCATGCATTATACATTTATTCGTGCATTAAAAATCACTTTCCTTACAAGCGGCCTTAGCCGACTCCATCTGCCGTTGCCATTTCTCCGTATTGCATTGTCCGGACACGGTTTTTGTGTCGCAGGTCTTCCCCCGTAAAGGCACAAGCTGCCTGCGCGCGGAATTATGTGCAGACACCTCGGTTTCCAACACGACGGCTTCCCGCACATATCGAGCTCTGGATGTACAACATCTTCCCCCGGCGCACTTGCTCCCGGATGGAGCTTCTGTGCGGTGCCGACATCCCCGGAGCTGTCCTAAGCACCGCATGGAAACAGTATTTCAAGCCACGAAGAGAAGCCACGAATTTGATATTGACTTGATATTGTCGTCAGAAGACTTGATATGCTATTTTCTGTGAAGGCGTTGGATTTTTGTGCATGACATGTAATCCTGCATTTAATAATGAAATTTTTTATGAAATAGGAACTCGTCTTGCATGAGCCTTGCTGCAAATGCCATTCATTTTTTTCCCCCGGGTAAATGGGTGTTAGGGGTTAGGTTGACCGAAATGATAAGTGAAATCAAAGTGAAATTCTGATAAGTGACATGCGTACTGCAATTCAGAACGACATAGCGACATGATTGTAGTACCGGTAGTGTACGCGAGAAGCATACGACGTCGTAACCTACGGGACCGAGTACCGGGATCGTAAATTACCAACTCGTAAATTACTACCTCGCAAATTACTACCTCGTACCTTACTACCTCGTAAATTACTACCTCGTACATTACTACCTCGTACATTACTACCTCGTACATTACTACCTCGTAAATTACTACCTCGTAAATTACTACCTCGTAAATTACTACCTCGTAAATTACGACGTCGGATCTTACCTCGGATCTAACTCGTAGCTTACGAGAAAGATCCGAACTCTTATACAAACGGTAAGAGTAGTCTGTGCCGTAAATTACCACCTCGTAATTTACGCCTCGGATCCTTTTTACTACCCTCGGACGAAAAGTATAGCCGCACGCTGTATGAGGGGTCGACCACTTCGGTGCGCACTCAACACGGCATTACCCCGCCATGCCCACTGCAGACCGGCCGGCGTCTGGCAGCGGGGTTGCGTCCTGTCGCCGTACCTGTTTATTATTGTAGTGGATTATGTTATGCGCCAGGCACGTGCTCGCTTTGCTAGCATTGCAGGCCGTGCCCCTGGCCTAGCGATCACGAACGAGCTTGGAGAAGGGGGGCCAACTAACAAGCTGAATTCACTAGCTGACCTCATTTATGCCGACGACATCACGCTCATCGAGAAGCCGGAGTCTGCCCAACTTTGGCTGGACTGCCTGGCGCTCGAGGCTCGGGCGGTTGGTCTAGAAATCAGCCCCAAAACGGAGGCCCTGGCCCTCGGCATGGCAGGGCCCCCACCCACACTCCGCCTCTTAGACGATGCCGAGGTCAACTACCCTCCTTCAGGCCGCTTCAAGCTGCTCGGCAGTTGGCTTCCCGACTGCGAGGATGACATGACGACACGGATCGGCATGCCAGGCGTGGGCGCACCTCCATGACCACCGCCGCTGGTGGAGCAACCCCGCCCTACCCCGGATCGTCAAGCGTGACCTCTTCAAGGTCGCCATTCTGACGATCCTGACCTGCGGCGCCGAGACCTGGACACTGACGCAGGAGCTGGAGCAACGACTCGACGGCGCCGTCACCAAGATGCTGCGCAAGGCCCCCTTTGGTTTGCACATTAGTAATGAGGATTTGTACGCTGATTTGCCCTATGTTTCCCAAATTATTAGGCACAGGCGCCTGGGCCTAGCCGGGCACCTGGCCCGCACAGATCAGGTAGATACATCAGATAGACTAGCTGGCACCAAGCCCGCCCAGCCTGGGCGATATGTCCTCACCTGGCGTGCCCCCAGCCGCGCGCGGCAGGGCCGCCACCCGTGGACTTTCCGTGATAGGCTTGGCATGGACATGTGCTACACTAGATGAGATGGGCTCACACCCGGGCAGCCTCCTGGTAATATGGAGGCTCGTCTGTGATATGGAGGCAGATGGCTCGCAAGGATAGGTGGCAGGCAGTGATGCAGGAGACCACCCCCAAGTCCGTGGGGGCGCCGCGTGTTCACGACCCTGTTTGACATTCATAGCGATCGAGGCCGTGGTGCCCACAACCCTGTAACAAACTAATTAACCCGTGTTTTTTTACAACGCGATACATCGCGTTGTAGGGTTAGAACGCGATGTATCGCGTTGTAATCTGACAACTGGCAAGCCTTAGTATTAACCCAAACATGCGATTTTTGGTCTGAAACTTTCAACACAGGTCAGAAACATCACGGCAAATACCAAGTGCTAGCTTCATCGGCATCCCGGTGGTAGTGAAC
Source organism: Mesostigma viride (assembly GCA_009746045.1). Taxonomy (NCBI): domain Eukaryota; kingdom Viridiplantae; phylum Streptophyta; class Mesostigmatophyceae; order Mesostigmatales; family Mesostigmataceae; genus Mesostigma; species Mesostigma viride. The sequence goes on along the minus strand of RPFO01000389.1, from coordinate 1,944,465 downwards.
GCGTGTTGACGCAAGAAAAACCAGCCCGAGATGATCACGCGCCTCGTTAGAGGTTGCGCAAATAGGTCTATAGCATCTTTATCCTACCCTATAAACAGAGCTTCTCAACGGTCATGGTTCAAAATTTCGTCGAAAAATTCGCCATTCGCACCTACTCAGTTCTCGGAGTTGGGATATGAAAAAGGTATTGTTACGGTATCCAACTCAAGCTGGGACTATTTTGTCGGGAGCTACTAGACGGGATTTACCTAGCATGATCACGAGGATCGTGGGGAGAGATTTACTGAACTCCGCCGCTGGACGGGATTGACGGGATTCGGTGATTGACGACTGCTAGACGGAATACTGTTGACGGGATAAACTTGAAGGGATTCTATTCCACGGGATTATTTTTCACGGGATTCTACTTGACGGGATCCGCATGGGGGGACGGGAAAGGTTGTAGAGGGCGGAAATGCGACCGGCGACGTTTAGGTTGAGGTTAAGCGCGCCGGTTGTCCGACAGGGTTGTAGTGGATCCAAAGACCGGCAAGGCGGCGACGTGGGAATGCGACCTCTGGATAGTGGAACTTGGAAGTCAAATATGGCAGATCAAAGGGTGGGAGTAGCATAGGCCATTCGGGGTTGAATTTAGATAGGACGTCTAACGTCTTGCAAAAAAGCGACCTTTGAATTAGGGGCGGAGCCCTACGGGATACACTTGTGATGTATAAAGTGTGCCTACAAATTTTGGAACGAATCCATGCATCGACGCTCCTGCGCCAGTCAGTTTTCTGCACCGCCATGGCGGCAAATCTGCACGGATGTCAATATTTTACCGATTCACGTTTTCGTCCCATTGCGGAAAAGGGTACCCCCTGTACTTTGGTCAATAATTAGTCCCTGTGTACTTGTCAGAATGTAGTGATGTTTAGGTATGGGACGTAGTTACTACACATCTAGCTGAAGACGCCTGGCTAAAAATATCACGGAAATACCTACTGGCATTTGCGTTATGCTCCCAACCAACTGTCCGCTATTTGTAGCGGACAGTTGGTACTGCCCGCTATAAATATCAGTCAGTACCATTTAAGGGTTAACACCCCCTTTGGTTTGCACATTAGTAATGAGGATTTGTACGCTGATTTGCCCTATGTTTCCCACACTATTAGGCACAGGCGCCTGGGCCTAGCCATGCACCTGGCCCGCACAGATCAGGTAGACACATAAGATAGACTAGCTGGCACCAAGCCCGCCCAGCCTGGGCGATATGCCCCAGGCCGCGCGCGGCAGGGCCGCCACCCGTGGACTTTTCGTGATAGACTCGGCATGGACATGTGCTACACTAGACGTGACGGGCTCACACCCGGGCAGCCTCCTGGTTTGTCTGTAATATGGAGGCAGATGGTACGCAAGGATATATGGCAAGTAGTGATGCAGGTCAGACCGGCACCCCCAAGCCTGTGGGGGCTCCGCGTGTTCACGACCCTGTTTGACATTCATAGCGATTCGGGCCGAGGTGCCCACACCCCTGTAACTAGAACCTAGATAGCTTACACCATCCATTCCATCCCATGTTCCGCTCCCGCTGAGGACTTATGCTCACGTGACGCAGTCACGTGTCTATTAATTAATTAATTAATGTGTGCAAAGCCGGCCACTGATATCAAAAGGGCCTTTCTAATTTAAGGAGTCCTGCCATAGCACAGCAGGTCTGGGGCTCAGGTATACGTGGTTAATACTCCTACTAAGGTGTGGTCCAGGGAGATTTTACAACCCCTGCTAAGGCCCAACCTGGGGGTAGAAGGGTTGCAGTCAGCTCAAGCAGCAAGCGCTGCAGTGAATGCTTTCATAGCCCAGGTGTCTGCCAGTTTTAAGATTGGCAAGCAACTGGAGCTGGGTCAGGAGCCAGTCAAGTTCTGTGGCATGCTGCTTGAGCTGCTGCAGCAGCAGGGTAGCTGGGTTTGTTCCATGCAGGCCTCTGCTGAATATATCAAGTCTTGTCTGGATGTCCTGCCTGTCAACATCACCCCTGATCTGTGCCCTACCATTAGAGGCAAGCAGCCGGTACCCAGACTTGAACAAATCCAAGCCAAACGGCTATCGCGGAACCAAACCAACGGAACTGAACTGGACGCCAATGATTCGGTGAACAGCCGTTTCTCGAGTGCTCAGACGTAAATGATCACGGACGTGACACCCATCCCACTCGACTGTACTGAGGTCTTATGCTCACGTACCACGAGCCTGGGAGTTTGGTTTGCACATTAGTAATGAGGATTTGTACGCTGATTTGCCCTATGTTTCCCACACTATTAGGCACAGGCGCCTGGGCCTAGCCAGGCACCTGGCCCGCACAGATCAGGTAGACACATCAGACAGACTAGCTGGCACCAAGCGGCCGCCCAGCCTGGGCGATATGTCCTCACCTGGCGTGCCCCAGGCCGAGCGCGGCAGGGCCGCCACCCGTGGACTTTCCGTGATAGGCTTGGCATGGACATGTGCTACACTAGATGAGATGGGCTCACACCCGGGCAGCCTCCTGGTAATATGGAGGCTCGTCTGTGATATGGAGGCAGATGGCTCGCAAGGATAGGTGGCAGGCAGTGATGCAGGAGACCACCCCCAAGTCCGTGGGGGCGCCGCGTGTTCACGATCGACCCTGTTTGACATTCATAGCGATCGAGGCCGTGGTGCCCACAACCCTGTAACAAACTAATTAACCCGTGTTTTTTTACAACGCGATACATCGCGTTGTAGGGTTAGAACGCGATGTATCGCGTTGTAATCTGACAACTGGCAAGCCTATTAACCCAAACATGCGATTTTTGGTCTGAAACTTTCAACACAGGTCAGAAACATCTCATAGAATTCAAGAAAAAATCCTGGTATTTTTTTTTTTGGTGACAGCTGCAAACAAATATGTACCACTGAAATCAGGCATTTTCGCGGGACGAAGGTGAAGACGACGGCGATGGCGGCAGGTACATCTCGCCAGTTTTCGCGCAAATTTCAGTGCATGGCTGTTGGGTGGTACGACCATGATGATGCGCTCAAAGGTTGATAATTAGGTTTCTACGAGTTTGTTGAGGTACTGGGGCAAAGGAAACGTAGTTTTTTCCAGTTTCTCACCCAACTTTCATGCGGAAACCCTGGAAACCGGCATACATATTATTACGGCAAGACTCGGGTCTGCTGCGGCACCATGCTTGGTATTTCCATGGTGTTTCGACTTCTTAACACATGTTTATTCATTCCGAACGCCCGAACTCTCGGCTAAACCGAGATTTGTGCAGACTTTTATTGGGTAGCTCCGGGCATGATGGTGCCGGCAAATAGCGGAAGGCGTGACCGTGGCTATTGCTACGGTATGCTGTATTTTCCTGGAAATGGCCTCTGCCACCGGCTCAACAGTGCTTGCAGGCGTAAGTATATCGTGTTTCTACCTAGTTTCTGCCAGTTTTCCACTTATTTCTACCGAACTCTGCCCAGCCTCTCTAAGACCGCCATCCTACTCGACGTTGCTTGCATGTCAGCCATAGCAGGTTGCAGTTGTGCAGCATTTAGGTGCTGTATACGTTCGCCTTCGCAGCCCTCGGGCTGTCGGAGAGAGAGCAACGGGTTGGCAGTGAGCCAGGTTCGCCCCGCCTCGCGCGGCCGCCTCCGAAACCTCCTCAGACTGCACGCATTTCTTATGCGTGCAGACGCAGACTCATTCTACCTGGCCACCCGAGCCAACCGTCGGCGTCGCCTCGACGCGTTGGCAGGAAGAATCGAAACGGTGATTGAAAGCATAAGTCCCCAACCCGCCCCCCCTACCCCACCACCTCCACCCCCACCCCCATCACCACCCTGCTCCATCTCCGCCCCCACCCCCGCCTGCACCCCCCTTTTCGGTCAACGCGCGCCCTTGGTCATCGCCACCTTCAACGCCCGCACGCTCCAGCCCGACGCTGACCGCTGTCACTGCCTGCGCAGTGACGACTGTCAGTGCCATCGAGTCTCCAATCTTATTGGTTTCTGCATCGACAATAATATCGCCATCCTGGGAATCCAAGAACACAGGCGCACTGCATCGGCCCGCGGATCAACTGCCCTTGTTGCTGACGACATCGACGGCTGGCGGTTCTACTACGGAGGCGGCGACGGCACCGGGAACGGGGGCGTCGGTCTCCTCTGCTCCCCGCTCGCCGTACGCCACATGGGCGAACCCCAGCTGGTCAACGCTCGGCTCCTCGTGGCCACTTTTCATTCGATGGAGGGCCACTCGACCTACGCCCTGACGGTGGGCGTTGGTTACGCACCCCACTCCGGCCACCCAGAACAAGACCGCAAGGACTTCTTTGCAGCGCTGGAGAACCTGGCGAACGGCATCCCTGGTCGCAACTACCTCGCTCTGCTGCTGGACGCCAACGCCACGCTACCACCGGGTACTGGCGGATGTCAGCACGCCCCCAACGGTACGGTCTCCAATGCCAACACTGAACTTTTTGCTGATTTGCTTACGACATGCGATTTGGTCACTGCCAACACCCGCTTTCCACATAGTCCAGATGCTTTGGTCACACACACCTCGCCAACTGGCACTGAACGCTGCATTGACTATGTTGTAATGCGCAAGCGTCATCAAGGATCTGTACTAGCTGCTCGCTCGCATGTGATCCCCCTGGTGCGCTCCGATCATCGCATCGTCACCGCCCGCATCCGCCTGCGATTCCCCTCGCCCTTTCGTAAGCACGTGGCACCACCTGATTTGCGCACACTTCAGTTGCTCGAGAAATCTGACGACGCTCTGGAGGACTTCCCTGAAAAACGCGCCCACAAGCGCGCCGCAGAGGCGTTCGTCGACGCGCTGGACATCCCGGCCAGCCACGCCCAGCTGTTCGCTGCCGGCCCGGCATCGGCCCTTCGGCACCTCGCTGACAAGCTGCCCGCGGCCGGGGCCCTACTGCCCCCCCGCCGCCCGCCCCGCTTCACCAGCCTGCACCGGCTCCCCGCCGTCATCCAGGCCCGGCAAGCCCTGCGCGACAACAGCGACCCCGCCCGCTACGCCCGCCTCAAAGCCGATTACCACTCGGCCATCCGGCAGGCGACCAAGGAGCAGGAGGACCTTCATGTCCGCGAGTACTTCGCCCACCTCAAGGACCAGCACGGCAAGTACGCCTGGACCCGCCTGCGTCACGCCCAACGGCCCGCCGGCGGCGCGCAGCCGGCGCCGCGGACGCTCTCTGGCTCACCGCAGCAGCAGCTCGACCAGTGGTATTCCTCCCAGTCCCGGCTGCTCGGCGCCCCCCCGCCGCCTCCGCCGCTTGGCCCTCTGGCGGCCGCACGCCTGGCAGTAGCACCGGCGGACGTCCCTGCGCCGCCCACGCCGCCCGCCGCTGAGCAGGACTACACGTACCCAGCCCTGACGGAACCCCTGGCCGACCCCAACGAGCTCCCGCCGTTCACCGAGCTCGAGCTGAGCACCGCCGCCAAGCAACTCCGCTTCTATGCCGCCGTTGGACCTGACCAGCTCCCAGCCCCGGTGATTAAGCTGACGGCGCTCACGGGGTTCCTGCTTGACGTCTGCAACCGGATCCTGCTTGCCGACGCGCCGCCGATTCCTGAGTGGCAGCACAGCTACCGTATTATGCTGTACAAAAACAAAGGTTCCCCTGACGACCCCGCCAACTACAGAGGAGTCTGCATCCAGAGCGCCGCACTTAAGTTGTTCATGCGCATGATCCTCAACCGCCTTCGTTCTGCTCTCGACTGTCACCTTGGGGAAAGTCAAATGGGCTTCCGTCCTGGGCGCAACACCGTCATGGCCATCTTCGTCGCGCGTCGCCTCTTCGAGGAAATCGCTCTCCTGCAACCTGGTGAGTTTCCCGCCATCCTGATCTTCGTCGACTTCATCAAGGCTTTTGATTCTGTCCTCTGGGACGCTCTATGGGCTGTACTTGCTCGCGCTCGCGTCCCCACTCCCCTGATTACCGTCATCCGCACGCTGTATGAGGGGTCGACCACTTCGGTGCGCACTCAACACGGCATTACCCCGCCATGCCCACTGCAGACCGGCGTCTGGCAGGGTTGCGTCCTGTCGCCGTACCTGTTTATTATTGTAGTGGATTATGTTATGCGCCAGGCACGTGCTCGCTTTGCTAGCATTGCAGGCCGTGCCCCTGGCCTAGCGATCACGAACGAGCTTGGGGAAGGGGGGCCGACTAACAAGCAGAATTCACTAGCTGACCTCATTTATGCCGACGACATCACGCTCATCGAGAAGCCGGAGTCTGCCCAACTTTGGCTGGACTGCCTGGCGCTCGAGGCTCGGGCGGTTGGTCTAGAAATCAGCCCCAAAACGGAGGCCCTGGCCCTCGGCATGGCAGGGCCCCCACCCACACTCCGCCTCTTAGACGATGCCGAGGTCAACTACCCTCCTTCAGGCAGCTTCAAGCTGCTCGGCAGTTGGCTTCCCGACTGCGAGGACGACATGACGACACGGATCGGCATGGCGTGGGCGCACCTCCATGACCACCGCCGCTGGTGGAGCAACCCCGCCCTACCCCGGATCGTCAAGCGTGACCTCTTCAAGGTCGTCATTCTGACGATCCTGACCTATGGCGCCGAGACGTGGACACTGATGCAGGAGCTGGAGCAACGACTCGACGGCGCCGTCACCAAGATGCTGCGCAAGGCCCTTAACATCCCCTTTGGTTTGCACATTAGTAATGAGGATTTGTACGCTGATTTGCCCTATGTTTCCCACATTATTAGGCACAGGCGCCTGGGCCTAGCCGGGCACCTGGCCCGCACAGATCAGGTAGATACATCAGATAGACTAGCTGGCACCAAGCCCGCCCAGCCTGGGCGATATGTCCTCACCTGGCGTGCCCCCGGCCGCGCGCGGCAGGGCCGCCACCCGTGGACTTTTCGTGATAGACTCGGCATGGACATGTGCTACACTAGACGTGACGGGCTCACCCCCGGGCAGCCTCCTGGTTTGTCTGTAATATGGAGGCAGATGGTGCGCAAGGATAGATGGCAAGTAGTGATGAAGGAGACCACCCCCAAGCCTGTGGGGGCTCCGCGTGTGACCAAGTATGGCATTCATAGCGATTCGGGCCGCGGTGCCCACACCCCTGTAACTAGGACCTAGATAGCTTATACCATCCATTCCATCCCATGTTCCGCTCCCACTGAGGACTTATGCTCACGTGACGCAGTCACGTGTCTATTAATTAATTAATTAATACGTCGTCAAGCCGTGCATATCAAGCCGTGAGGACTGGATGTTGATGGTTTATACTGCGTTGATTGTGCAAGAAGATCAGCTAGATGCCCATTAATTAATTAATTAATTAATAGACACGTGACTGCGTCACGTGAGCATAAGTCCTCAGTGGGAGGGGAACATGGGATGGAATGGATGGTATAAGCTATCTAGGTCCTAGTTACAGGGGTGTGGGCACCGCGGCCCGAATCGCTATGAATGCCATAGTGGGCTAGATGCCCATAATCATGGTGTATAATCATGTGTTGTTAGCATGTTGCCACCATTTGCTAGCATGCATTCCAGCGTCATCTTTGCCTGCATGTAAGCTCATGGATCACTCAACCTATCCAAGCCTTGCATTACACGTGCCTCTTTCTTTCAGTATTGCACGCGTTATGGAATGAAAACCCAGCACCTCCCTTGCCACAAGGCACGTGCTCAACACGTTGTGAGAGTGGATGATGCTTTGGCTGTGCCTGCCTGATTCAGTCATACGATGTCATCCAGTCATATGCTGCATGTTTTATGCATGTTTGATGCGGTATAACTTATACAACACCTATTTTCAACGTTTTGACCCTCCAAGCTCACTATGGCCCCGTTTATGGGGCTCGTGTTGTTGCGTCATGTTGTGAAGGGCTCTCATTTTTCCCACTGCGTTGTACTGCGTCGTACTGCGTTGTACTGCGTTGTGTTTGTGATGCTAATGAAAAATAGCTCCAGTGGCCGAATGGGCCTGAGTTTTGTTCCACAAAGCCTGCATATGTTGCCCATAGCTCGTGCAAGAAGCCAGATTTTTTTCATGAACCATTTGTGAATAAGCACATGACTTGTGACCTAGGGTCAACAAATTGCGGTCATGGTCAGACCCCCCTGTATTCAAACCAGTTATCTCTCTAATGAATCAGCATGTTGTAGGTCTGAGTAGCTAAAAAAAAACTTTGATTTATGGGCTTTCAGGAAAGTATATACATGACCATGAAAAAAAATTTTCCTTAGGTGCTATACGCGTTCTAAAAAAAAGCTTACAACGCGATATATCGCGTTCTAATTAAAAAAACACCGGTTAATTAATGGCAGGCTGGGCCACCCCCTGTGAGCCTTTTTTGTGTGGTGAATGTAGAGAATAGGGAAGAGCTAACAAAGAATATTAGCAGAACACTTCATTTGAAATCGGTGGAAGGTGCCAGTTCACTCTCTCAGCTGCCCTACAAACACACATAGGTGCTGAAGCTAAGGTCCATTGGAGTGCCTTCCTACCAGAGAATCAAGTTTATTACAACATGTGTGTGCAGGCTTTAACAGTTGAGCCTAGCCACACCCTCAAAATCATTGTACAAGTTGTTGTCCAAGGGGAAGCTGCAAAAAGGCCTTCCTACGTTCACCACACCACTCTAAGAACGTGTGAAAAAGAATCACAAAGCACATGCTCTCAAGGCGCCGCACCCTCCTCAAAAGGGTGGGCACGGATGACAGTAGGAACCAGTACCGGCGCAACGCCGGTCCCCTTCTATTCTAGTCCTAAATAACACAAGCACCTCACATGGTGTATGTGACGTACTGTAGAGCCACGCTACAGGCGGCAGATCAGCCCCCTTTGAGCCCGCCGCAACATAACTAAACAATGAGCAAATAGCTCAGAAAGTAAATATTATAGTAGAATTATATGTAAATATTATTATAATAAGTAAATATTATAGAGTAAGTAAATATTATGATATGTAAATATTATACTCAATGTATGGCCTTGAATGAAAACAAAAGTTCAGGCCAAACACATGACTGATAATTGAATGTGAAGTGACAACGCAGAAAACTTGTAATTGCCTACTGCAACATGGCCCGTGGCAAGAACCAAGCAGCTCAGACGTCACGGCATACTAGTAAGTCAACAGTACTGTTAACACGATTCTGCCATGCACCGTGGGCACCGGCAGACAAAACCGTAGTCTGCAAGCGATGCTTGCCGTTCTTTTAGCGTGTCGGATTCATCGATGTAAGAAATGGTTATCTGCAATGCAGTTAAACGCAGGCAGCACAAAAATTCAGCATTCAATAGGGTGGAAAAGAGATAGAAGCCACATAATTAACTAATTAATTAATTTACACGTGGACTGCATCACATGACACAAGTCCTCCATCAGTGGGATGGATATCGGATGGAGTGGATGAATCTAGCTATCAAAGCTACATAAACATACAACGATTCTAAACATGCCGCCTCTGCCTTCGGGACTGGCACACATACGATGAACCACTTTGCACAACAAAGCCTTGAAATCATAGTCGTAGAATATTTCACGCCAGAACATATTTTTTTTGAATACTTACCAACCCAGGTTTATAGTGTCCTCGTCTTACTGATCTCAGTCAGTGGTGGCTGGGCAAGCTCATTTGTTAGAATGCCCACAAGTCTTGAGCAAGCTTAAGCACTAAGGGACCCAGGCAGTAATGAGGGGGTCGTTTGGAACGGGGTGGTTTCCTCAAGCACTTGCGAAAATGCTGATGTCCCCCAGCTGCCACTGATGCCATTATTGGCTATTGCAGACGTCATTCAAAATGCTGTCCTGGTAAGTACTTCAATGTTGATTGTTCAATGTTGACTGTACCCCAGCATCGGTCAACACTACATGCAAATAAAGGAATGGACACGAGAGGGCGGGTCTGGCCGCCGATAGGAATTCACCGAGCAATATATTTCAAAACGCGGCGTATAGATGGTTCACCGCTAGAAATAAGTGGATCGAGGCCGACGGCTCAGTGCGTCCATCTACCGGATGGATTTCTACACGTAGTTAGGTACAAGTTTCCCAAAGAGTGCGCAGGCTACACCGGGTTTATCCCAACTGCAGATGCATAGTTTTTTGAGCTTTTTACAGATCCGTAAAGTTAGGGAGGGGGGAAAATACAGATGGCTAGACGTATATACAGATGTGTTTTTAAATTAAAGATCTGTACGTAAGCTCCGACATAAGCCTACGTCTTCGGGGGTCGAGGTGCAGGCATGCGGCAGGCGGCTACAGGAAGCTGACCTGAAAGCTAGGGATAGTCGGCCGTGGCTACGGAAAAGAGGAATTTTGTCAGAGGGTAAAACCAGTTATGAAAAGCTATCAGCCCAGTTCTCTGGCTTCTAGATTGCTTGCTTCCTGCACGTTTTGTTCGGACATCATCACGGGAAGCATAACAATTTGTAGGCAACAATGTCGACGAACGAGAAGCCTCTGCTCTGTTACGGGAAGGCATGTGGCGTTGCTGCAACTGGAATGAGGCCAGTGCGATGTACGGCACCGTGCACGCGGAAATAAGGCGCTGCCATTGTAGATAGCACTGGTGAGGCTGAGCTGAGCCTGCCCTTTCACATCTACCGAGTTTGTCTCGCATCGCACTTCATTATTGCTGGCCAGACTTTGCTGCCTTTATGCCCGACCGACTTGTCCGTGAACCGTTCTAATTTGCTGCGTGCGTGGCTCCTGCCCTTTTCCATGGCGATGTTTGCAATGTTGCACATTTTTGTTGATATTATTTTGCACGTAGCCATGCACATGACATACTGCATTAACGTCGCAAAGTTAGGTATAGTTCCTGTTTTCAACTCCTGGCGTTCTTGCTTCACACACGTTTCCATACAATGAAGGGCCTGGCCAAAGCTCGTTGCTTGCCAAGGCCTTCTTATTTCGAAGAGCAGCGGTTCTGGGAACATGAATCGGAATTCTCTGAAAATAGTTTATTAAGCAGAATGCGGGAAAGAAAGAGCCGCCACAACCTTGTGGCTGTACATACAGAAAGGCTTGTTAGACGAACGGGGACAGCTTGTTGTTTACCGGGGAATCCTACTGGCAACTAGCTTTGCCTTTTGTAAGTCAGGCCCCGTTTGTTTGAACGGCCGGCCATGTGTGGAATGCTGATGGTAGTTGTGTAAAAAAGCTGTAATAAAATCTGATGTAACCAGCACTCACCAATTGATTGCTGTGCTGCTTGGTTGGGTAGTGTGTTCAGGTTTGCATTCGTATAGTAGACATGGCCTGACAGCTCAGACGTGTGACAGATGAGCTGGCTGGCTGAATTATTAAATTGTCAGCATTAGGATATTTCTGGTTTTGCCGTTTTCCTTTTTGACGGTAGGCTTGATAAGCATGGTCGGCAGGTTGTGACCCGTAATAGTTTCTTTGAATGTGCTCACTGAAGCAGTACGAGCGGCCCCGCTGCTATGGCGGCGGGGCTAAAGAAAATTAGGCAAAGACCCCCGTCCTTGCCTGCTATGAAGTCGCGGGCATTGCGGCTTCACGGCAGGTAGGGGCAGTTTGAACGGAACCGTTCCATCCCCGAGTCCTCCTTTTTTATAATTGCGCTTTTAATTCTTGCACTTTTTCACGGAAATTCTGCGTTACCAATGTGCCAAGTGGTTCTGGTTGGCACGTTGCTGGGCAGCGTCTCGGTGGTGATAGAAAGTGGGCTGGGCACCCCGCCTCGGCTGCTGATAATGCCAGCAGCGGAGCCAATCATGTCGACTAAGAAGTCCGCACCTAATGCGGAAATTGTGCGAAGGTCAATAGATTAATTTGGATTCCATGAGACTGCGCTGGTAGTCAGTCAGCGGCCCACAGCCTAGGGCGCTGCATGGCGCTGCCTTCGGCTTGGTGCGCGGCCCTTTTTTATTTTGGGCCAGCGAGGGATATAAGGGTGACGCGCGGCCGGCTAATTTCTTGCGTTCCGGAAGAAAATATATTTGCAAAATTCCCACAAAAGGAACCGAGTATCGGAAAGGCGTCTCGGCTGGCAGTGGCAGTGCTTGGCCTTGTCGTTTCTCCGTGCCGGCAGGTAGCGGTTCAAACTCTGGTGGCGTCGGAACGCGAATTTTCTGGGTTTTTATCTGGAATAATATTTTCCTGAGGCGGCTCCGCGGATTCGCTAACCTTTTCTTGTCAGGCCCCTTCGGGGGTTATTGTAGCCTTGTGCGGGCTGAGTCGCCATGAAGGAGATGTTGCGACACGCCCCACTTTGTGGTCTTTTTATGGAAGCGGCTACCCTCGAGGCTGCCTGGAAGAGGGGGGGGGGGTCTTCTCCTTTTCTTTGTTCACTGTTATTGGGGTAACAGTGATCCTATCAAGTTTTGTTTCCTGAACGGCGACAGTGCGGGGGAGGAGGGCAATGGCGCCAGGGACTGGGGTGGATTGGGGGGCTCTTGCTCCTGCATGCGAGGGAGACGAGATGACTACTTAAACATGCCTTTGGCAGGGGCTCTACTCATTGTTTTCAATCAAATGCTGGTTTTCTTGGGAGCTCAAGTGTCATAATCGGATTTCTCTGAAAATAGTTTATTAAGCAGAATGCGGGAAAGAAAGGGCCGCCACAACCTTGTGGCTGTACATACAGAAAGGCTTGTTAGACGAACGGGGACAGCTTGTTTTTTACCGGGGAATCCTACTGGCAACTAGCTTTGCCTTTTGTAAGTCAGGCGCCGTTTGTTTGAACGGCCGGCCATGTGTGGAATGCTGACGGTAGTTGCGTAAAAAAGCTGTAATAAAATCTGATGTAACCAGCACTCACCAATTGATTGCTGTGCTGCTTGGTTGGGTAGTGTGTTCAGGTTTGCATTCGTATAGTAGACATGGCCTGACAGCTCAGACGTGTGACAGATGAGCTGGCTGGCTGAATTATTAAATTGTCAGCGTTAGGATATTTCTGGTTTTGCCGTTTTCCGTTTTGACGGTAGGCTTGATAAGCATGGTCGGCAGCTTGTGACCCGTAATTGTTTCTTCCCACCCATCCCACCCTTGGGGGGCTCTTGCTCCTGCATGCGAGGGAGACGAGATGACTACTTAAACCTGCCTTTGGCAGGGGCTCTGTTTTTTATCAAATACTGGTTTTCTTGGGAGCTCAAGTGTCATAAAGAGAGTTTGACAGGCATTGTAAGGTTTCCAACCACACGCTTGTCCTGTGATGCGTTTAATTCCAGTTGCATTATGAAGCTGGCAGCTTGTGAGCCTGCATCCATTAATTGCAGTTTGGCATATGATAGTTGCAACAAGCAGGCTCCTTGCATCTACGCTGCTTTCTCTCGTATTTTTGCTGATGAAATAAGCAACATAGGATTTTACACTAACTTCTGAGTCCCACCCGCATCCACCCCCAATCATCCATCCAGTCCTTCCCTACCCACCCGATCCTACCATCGTCTTCCTGCCCACTTTCGAGCTAATCAACCCAGCCTCCCATGCAGCACAAGGCAAAAGCAAATGCCCATGTAGCCACGCACGTGCGCGTGCAAAGAGACACTCAACAAGCTAGGCTGCGTATTAATCCCAGGGGGGCATAATAAGTGCATGGGCGCAGGTGCAGATGCAAGCCCGCAGACATGCTCACAAGCAGGCAGGCAGGCGGGCTGACAGATGGGTGGGCAGGTAGGCGGGTGGCAGACATGCAGGCAGGCATGCGGGAGGATGGGCAGGACGTTTGGTGCGCAGGCGAGTAAGAAGGTTCCTGGGTCCAAACAACCAGTCAATTGATGATGGATAATAGGTGTGGCGCATGCGCGCAAGTGTGCCTGTGTTTGTGTGCATTTGTGTGCATGTGCACATGCGTGTGCGCGCAATTGTGTGCATGTGTATGTTACTATGTGTGTATGTGCTAGTGCGCACGTGTGCACATGTGCACGTGTGCACGTGGGTAGTGTGTGCACGTTTGTGTGCATGAATGTGTAGTTAAGTGTGTGCATATATGTGTATGTGTGTGCGCACGTGTGTGTATGAGTGTATGTGTGTGTGCGTGTTGGTGTGTGCACGTGGGTTTGTGCACATTTGTGTGCCTGTGTGTGTTAGTGTGTGCATGTATGGGTATGTGTGTGTGCGTGTGTGTGGATGTGGATGTGTGTGTTGGTGTGTGCACATTAGTGGGCATGTGCGTGGTAGTGACTTAGTGTGTGCACATATGTGTATGTGTTGCGCATGAGTATGTATGTGGGTGTGGGTGCTTATGTGTGTGCGGGGGGGTAGGATGGGTAGGGAAAAGGGTGGAGAGCGAGACGTGGGGGAAGTCAAACGTCTCCCCTTGTGACAAAGTTATTGTGCCCGCCGCGTGTGTTGACATGCAACTGTGGGCATGGTTGCAGCAAATGGGTTCAAGCCAAGGGCCTACAAGGTTCACGCACTAAGCACATTGCGAGTGGGACGAAAGACCTGCACATATCAATTGGGTTCATTATTGCTGCAGATTAATGGGTTCATCAATTCTGCACCTTACACGTACATTGCTCATGGCTTGAATGGCTGCTCAATCGACAGATGATACACAGGCCCTCTACCTTCAGATATATCATCCCTGAAAACTGATCTTCCACACCAGGAGAATGAAGGCTGATGCTGCTTTGACGCTAGAGCCTAATCCACGTGCTCTCGGAGGTCTCCACCTCGGCCAGGAGCGCCTGCAGGCGTCGTGGCTCACTTACCTCAAGCAATATGCACATGCTGACAGCAACCGGGTTCTGGGCAGCGTTACATCGTCTGCCCGGACAAAGCACCTAATAAACCTTTCTCGGCAACGAAACTCTGAGCAGCGCTACATTGTCGTGGCCGGACTTCCGAATTTAACCCCTTAATGGTCTTGCTGCCGATTTTCCACCAAAAATCGACTTAGAGCCGATGCATCGGCCCCTTCTCGGGGACCAAATGCTGCGAAAACTATTGAGAATTAGGAAAAGTTTAGCTGAGAAGATCGAAAGTTTATAATTATCCTAACAGCATGATACTAGGGTTTGCATACTTCTGACAAAGTTATAGAGGTGTTCTGGCTGGTCAAAGTACAAGGGGTCTGGGTACTTTTTCACGTACAACGTGCATTCCGGAAAACGACGACCTGGCCATGGCGGCTTGCGCCCACGCATGGCATTTACGTTTGCGTTCGAATTTTCAGGCCAAACTTAGGAAATTGATTTTTTACGTCCTAAAGATCATACAGGCCAATTTTTGGTTCGCGGGAATGCCGTTTGATAGGCGTCGGCAGCGTTCTTGCTGGAAAAAATTGCGGTCAGGTCGGACGATAGAAACGTTGACAGCAATACCTTTACGGCGTATTTTAAAGGATATATCGGTTTCTTTGTACTTTTTATGATGAATTGTAGTCGTAAACGTGCAAGGGTGGCCAGAAATCGCGGAATCTAGCGACCATGCTGCACAACTTTGGTGTGCCGAAATGCGCCATTTTGCGGCCACCGCCTGGGCCAAGGTAACGCCATCCATGCCTGGTCAAGCTTAAGCATCGTTTTCCTATCGATGTTTGACGTTTATATATACGTTCTAGCTTGTGTAGCACATTCTTTCTGCATTATTCATGCTCTTTCTTGACCCTGGCCTGGCCCCTTTCTAAAACACCCTTCTTAGATGCTTCCCTCAGTCAGTTGACCTGCCATAGTGTGATGGTGATAAGTTTTAGAGGCTGTATGGGTTTGAATACCTCCATATATGTTTGTTATACATTTCCCACACACATATTGCATGAGTGTGAGGCAGTTGGCTGGTCTCTGTGGCATCATCAAGCATGTAACTGGTGAGTAAAAGCTTCCGATTGTCAGCATGTGCCACCAGTTGTGCTGGCCATCACCTGGCAAGCTATAGAAGCTTAGGCCTAGTCTATCCTTGCTAGGGCAAGCTGAAATAGGCTTAACATCACTAGTTTGTTGGTGCCTGCACCCTAGAATGCATGCCTTGCGTAGGGTATCCGTACCACGTTACCTACGTGCATGGACAAGGTGCCACCTGCACATAGGTGCCATGTAAGGCCAGTGTGACGATGCAGTTATGTTTCCCCATCATTGTGGAAGGGAAATGTATTGTATGGCATGGTTGGTGGCCATATTAGTAGGTATTAGTAGGTAGTATGCCCACCCCTACCCCCTTGGTTGCTTTTTACCAACGGTACCCCTATGGGCTGTACTGGGTGTCACTGCTGGTATACCCACCCAAATGATGACCCCAATGGCTCAAACTGTTCAGCAACTAATTGTTTATCATCACTGAAGTGGTAGGTGCCCAGGTCTTATTACATAATTAAAATACACAATCTACCAAGCGTCTTGACCCCCCTGACGTTGACGGTATTTTTCTATGGCCTACCCTGCAGATATGTGGGGTTGTGATATATCAACCTTAGGGCAACTCATGGACATGCTTGCCCCCCAAGGACAGCCATTGGATATGGGTAGGTTGGACGGCATCTGGTTTACAGAATTGTGAAGTTACAGCCGATTTATCGGCAGGATCTCGGCCCATTTAGTGGTTAAATGTCAAAAACCTGTTTGATTTATTCAATGAAAATTTGTGCACGATAGAACGGATCACAAGATGCCCGGGCGTATGGACATTAATATCAACTGCTTAGATGGCGCTCCTCGCGTTTTGCCTCGACAAACTTTCACGAAGGCACCGAATCCAATGCAGTTAAGGCACGTGGGGGGCGACCAGAATACAGAGCCTGCACGCGGCATTATTGTCTGGTTTGTCGCAGAAATGCTGTTGTGTTCCAACTATTCTGCTCGCTCGGATGCAAGATTAACTTCGGATAGATTTAATTACCCTCGTGTGCAGGTCTTAGCTGACACTCCTCGAGCTTACATAGCCATGGCTGACTATCCCTTAATTTCAGGTACCTATTGTAGCCACTAGCTGCACCGCCTGCGCCGGCCCCCCGAAGACGTAAGGCTTACGTCGGAGCTTACGTACAGATGTGTAATTTTAAAATATATCTGTATATACGCCTGGCCATCTGTATTTTTCGGGCCCTAACTTTACAGATTTGTAGAAAGCTCTAGTTTTTTTCAGGCGACCATAGCCCAGGCGTGAAGGATCGTGCGAATGCCTAGGGCGGGTAAAGGGTCACGTGGGCAAAAAGCAAGGTGGGCGGTAGAGAACAGTGGGTCGGATGATGGGAAGGCAGCACAAGGGCCGGCAGTGGCCCAGGGCAGGGGCAGGCCGCTGGGCTCAACGGAAAAAAAAAATCCAGGGAGGCGAATTGTCCCAGTGGCATCCCGGGCCGTATGGGGGCCAAAAAAACGAAGCACTCCGATTTCTCTGAAAATAGTTTATTAAACAGAATGCGGGAAAGAAAGGGCCGCCACAACCTTGTGGCTGTACATGCAGAGAGGCTTGTTAGACGAATGGGGACGACTTGTTGTTTACCGGGGAATCCTACTGGCAACTAGCTTTGCCTTTTGTAAGTCAGGCGCCGTTTGTTTGAACGGCCGGCCATGTGTGGAATGCTGACGGAAGTTGCGTCAAAAAGCTGTAATAAAATCTGATGTAACCAGCACTCACCAATTGATTGGTGTGCTGCTTGGTTGGGTAGTGTGTTCAGGGTTGCATTCGAAGAGTACACATGGCCTGACAGCTCAGACGTGCGACAGATGAGCTGGCTGGCTGAATTATTAAATTGTCAGCGTTAGGATATTTCTGGTTTTGCCGTTTTCCATTTTGACGGTAGGCTTGATAAGCATGGTCGGCGGGTTGTGACCCGTAATTGTTTCTTTGAATGTGCTCACTGAAGCAGTATGAGCGGACTCGCTGCTATGGCGGCGGGGCTAAAGAAAATTAGGCAAAGACCCCGTCCTTGCCTGCTATGAAGTCGCGGGCTTTGCGACTTCACGGCAGGTAGGGGCGGTTTGAACGGAACAGAAATTTCGCGTCACCAATGTGCCAAGTGGTTCTGGTTGGCACCTTGCTGGGCAGCGTCTCGGTGGTCATAGAAAGTGGGCTGGGCGCCCCGCCCCGGCTGCTGGTAATTCCAGCAGCGGAGCCAATCATGTCGACTAAGAAGTCCGCAGCTAATGCGGAAACTGTGCGAAGGTCAATAGATTAATTTGGATTCCATGAGACTGCGCTGGTAGTCAGTCAGCGGCCCACAGCCTAGGGCGCTGCATGGCGCTGCCTTCGGCTTGGTGCGCGGCCCTTTTTTGTTATGGGCCAGCGAGGGATATAAGGGTGACGCGCGGCCGGCTAATTTCTTGCGTTCCGGAAGAGAATATATTTGCAAAATTCCCACAAAAGGAACCGAGTATCGGAAAGGCGTCTCGGCTGGCAGTGGCAGTGCCTGGCCTTGTCGTCTCTCCCTGCTCTGCACCCGGCAGGTAGCGGTTCAAACCCTGGTGGCGTCGGAATGCGAATTTTCTGGGTTTTTATCTGGAATAATATTTTGCTGAGGCGGCTCCGCGGATTCGCTAACCTTTTATCGTCGGGCCCCTTCGGGGGTTATTGTAGCCTTGTGCGGGCTGAGTCGCCATGAAGGAGATGTTGCGACACGCCCCACTTTGTGGTCTTTTTATGGAAGCGGCTACCCTCGAGGCTGCCTGGAAGAGGGGGGGGGGGGTCTTCTCCTTTTCTTTGTTCACTGTTATTGGGGCAACAGTGATCCTATCAATTTTTGTTTCCTGAACGGCGACAGTGCGGGGGAGGAGGGCAATGGCGCCAGGGACTGGGGTGGATCGGGGGGCTCTTGCTCCTGCATGCGAGGGAGACGAGATGACTACTTAAACCTGCCTTTGGCAGGGGCTCTACTCATTGTTTTCAATCAAATGCTGGTTTTCTTGGGAGCTCAAGTGTCATAATCGGATTTCTCTGAAAATAGTTTATTAAACAGAATGCGGGAAAGAAAGGGCCGCCACAACCTTGTGGCTGTACATGCAGAGAGGCTTGTTAGACGAATGGGGACGACTTGTTGTTTACCGGGGAATCCTACTGGCAACTAGCTTTGCCTTTTGTAAGTCAGGCGCCGTTTGTTTGAACGGCCGGCCATGTGTGGAATGCTGACGGAAGTTGCGTCAAAAAGCTGTAATAAAATCTGATGTAACCAGCACTCACCAATTGATTGGTGTGCTGCTTGGTTGGGTAGTGTGTTCAGGGTTGCATTCGAAGAGTACACATGGCCTGACAGCTCAGACGTGTGACAGATGAGCTGGCTGGCTGAATTATTAAATTGTCAGCGTTAGGATATTTCTGGTTTTGCCGTTTTCCATTTTGACGGTAGGCTTGATAAGCATGGTCGGCGGGTTGTGACCCGTAATTGTTTCTTCCCACCCATCCCACCCTTGGGGGGCTCTTGCTCCTGCATGCGAGGGAGACGAGATGACTACTTAAACCTGCCTTTGGCAGGGGCTCTACTCATTGTTTTCAATCAAATGCTGGTTTTCTTGGGAGCTCAAGTGTCATAAGTTGTATTTCTTCTACGCCCCATCGATCTCCGGCTGCAGCCAACGAGCCTGGCAGTGGAGGTAGCGCCGGAGGTGATAGGTAAGGCAGCTCGGAGCGAAAGCGCACGTTGCCATGTCTTTACTCGCCGTCGCCCAAGAAGCGGAACAAGAAGGGTTACATGACCAAGCTCGGCAAGGAGGACCTTGGGGGAGACCCTGCTGGCGGCGCCACCTTTTCTGCTCAACGGCTGCTAATCGACGTGGCGTGTCTTGAAGGGATTGTGGCGGCAGTGCCATGCCCACATTGCCTTCTCTTGCCCTTGAACATGTTTAGGCAGCATGGACAGCAGGGAGGCGCGCCAGATTCCATCTTGGTGGCTTGCCAGAACCGGTTTTGCAAGCGCAGTGATGGTGAGCCATCCATACCGCCAGGTGCACAATGTGAAGAAGCCCATCCCTCAGCTTAGGCAGGCAGCTCGCAACCCTCTTGCCACGCTATAGGCAGCTGCAGCAGTTTTCTTTGCTGTGCCACACCCCACTCTCCTGCGTGTGGCCACGTTCTTGGGGCTAGAACTCCCATATGTGGGGAAGGGCAAGTGGGCGAAGGATGTCGCAGCGGTGGCGTCTGAGTGCATCTTAATGCTGCATGATGTGATCAAGGAAAATAGGGACAAGGCACGGGCGTGGGAGCAGCCCAAGCCCGGCCGCCCTGTGGATAAGCAAGGTAGGCAGGGCCGTGATGTCACGCTGGATGGGTCATGGCCAACACGGGGTCAGCGTTCTAAGGTGGGCCAGCAGTCCCTCATGCACGCAGGCACTTTGTGAGCTAACGCTCGTATTATCTTGTGCTACATGGTGCATTAGGGTCAGGGTACTTGCCGCTAGATATGAGAAAATATTTGGAAAAATATATTTCTGTCGCAGGTCACCCCCCTCCCCCTTGCTGGGGAGGTTTTTCTATAAAGGGGGAGGGGGATGGCGGTGAGCCTACCCGTTTTTCTTGACTCGAAACTCGTGCAGCATTATACGCCTAGCTAATAACGGCGTCAATCAGACAACTTACCAATGGCCGAGGAGGTCTTTCAGGATGCAGTGGCAGACGCGGTGGTTCCGCCGGCAATGGCGGCGGTGAGACCACCGGAAGCGGAGTGGCTAATGCGGGTTGTCCCTATGGATGGCTCGCTAAAGGACATCGCCCTCAGGGCGAGGGCCTTGCTGGGGGGGGGCCCACGCTGGCTGGATCGCATCCTGGCGCTGCCAGCTGGTCGTCGGCTCGACAACCTCGAGAAATTCTTGAGGCGACGTGGGTTTTACGTCGAGCCCCTTCCCAGGGAGACCATGCAGTCCGCCATCGCTGCCATGCTGCGGGATGCGTTGATGGACCCGGGCGAGGAGGAGAATTACGAGGAGGAGGAGGAGCCCCAGCACGAAGTCCGGGAGGAGTCAGGGAACAACCGACGCGTGAGCTCCGGGGTGGGGCTACGCGTCGACCAGTTTTTGGCGGGTGGGGAAGTGAGAAAATCTGGCGACAGGGCGGGCCGCCAGCCTCCCCAGACGGCGCGTTCAACCCAGCGCGGCCGGCAGCAGGCAGGGGAAGATGGCGACGCTCTAGCTTTAGCAATGGGCCGCTTGGTTATGAGCGGCCTGCTGACCAGCGAGCAAGCCATAGCTGCGCAAGGGGGTCGACAGACCTGCACGCCGGGCGTGGAGCTGCCCTCCCACGCCACCTCGGTGAACGTGGAGTGCGGAGCGCGGCAGCCCCTGCTGCCGAGTGCTCTGCGGTCTGCGGAGTCGGTGGCGGGGGGAGCATCAGGGGATGGCTGCTGGCCACCAAGCCGACCTGGACGGGTCAGGGGGCCGAGGTGCGCAAGCTCCTGGCCCACCAGATCGCCTTCACGCTGGATACTCTGAACACGGAGTTAGGCTGGCTGCCGCGGGGAATGGGGGACGATGCCATCAAGCACATGGCAGCCCCCGAGTACCTGATGAAAATTCTGACGGCGATCACGCTGGCCGATACCATGCAAGGGTTCAAGGGGGCAGCATTAGCGATGCTCCCCTTGCAGGAGGATGCGAACCTGCTGTGGCATCCGGCAGTGCAGAGCGCTATGAAGGCAGCCGAGCTCTCCAACCGCCTAGAGAAGGGCAAGGGGCCGAAGAAGGAGTAGGGGAGACTTTGCCGAATTTGAATCTGGGGAGGCGCACTCTAGTGGGCACGCTAGGGCTTTCCCAGAATCTGCCGCGGAATCGGCAGATTTTGTCGAATTTGGATCTGGGGAGGCGCACTCTAGTGGGCACGCTAGGGCTTTCCCAGATTCTGCAGAATCAGCCCGGGGAATTTGGCCCCCCCCCTCTGCTGGGGATCGTGTGAATCAATTCTCGAAATATTCTGGTGTGGGGCGTGGCACGGCTGGGCGCACTCTGACGGGCACGTCAGGGCCTGGTCGGGATTCGGTGGTGGAATCTGGAAGCCCCCCACAGCCAGTGGCTCCACTTGGCGTGCCGGTGCGGCCTGTTTGGCCGCTGGGCGCCAGGGGCGAATCTGGGGTAAATACCAATCGACAACATGCCTTGCTTCCGTTGCCTCTACCAGTTGACTTGGCAAAGCGCCGGTGGGGCGCGCTGGGGTCTGCCCGGCGCCGACAGCGGGCGGCCTTGACCCTTCGGGGTCAGGACGCCGCCTGTGCGGCGGTGGGGGCCTAAACTGGTGTGGGGGCGGGGGCCGACACCCGCTAAACCTGCCGGCCCGGGCGACGGGGCCGGTCCAGGAGGCGGCTCTACAGAGATCTTCAAAACTTGCCGGGCCTATTGCCGCCAGCAGCCTGTTGTAGCGGCAGCTGGCCCGGCCCCAGTCAGGGATGACTACAACACAAGTGGACCTTTCACAACAATTCAGGCGGACAAGGTCGCGTTCCCCGCGCCGGGGGAGGGGGGCACCGTGGACGTGCTGGGGCTCTTGCCGCCCTCGGTGGCGGCCGTGTATGCCAGCGAGGAGACGCTGGTGCGACTGCTGACACCCGGCGAGCGGCGGGTGCGGTTCCGGGCCACCCGGGGGTGCGCCCCTGCGGAGTACATCAAGCTGTTGCTGCGCGCGTTGGAGGCCGGGGTTGTCGGGGGGTTTTATGAGCAGGCGCCCCCAGCAGTAAATGGGGTGGCGGGGCGCAAGAAGCCGGACGGCTCGATGCGACTCATCGTGGACAACCGGCCTGGCAACTGGCTCCTGGTAGACCCCCCGCGGCCCTTCTCCCCCACCTTGGGGTGATAGCCGAGCTGTGGGTGCGGGCTGGCTGCCCGGTGTTCGGGGGCACTTCCGACCTCGAGGGCTACTACAACCGCCTGCGGCTCCCCGACTGGCTGCGCAAGTACTGCGCTTGGCCGGCTGTGGACTCCCGGGACGTCGGGCTGCCCGGGCCCGCCCGGCGGGTGTGGCCGTGGATGCGCTGCTGGCCCATGGGTAACAAGCACGCCGTGGTGGTCGCCCAGGTGATCCACATGGCGGTGCTGTACCGCTCTGGGGCTTTGGATCCCCGTCGGGGCGTCAGCATTAACATGGCCCAGCTCCTGCTGGTGGTGGACAAGGGACCCCTGGGCCAGACGGTGCGCCTCCGGTGGGAGGAGG
Source organism: Mesostigma viride (assembly GCA_009746045.1). Taxonomy (NCBI): domain Eukaryota; kingdom Viridiplantae; phylum Streptophyta; class Mesostigmatophyceae; order Mesostigmatales; family Mesostigmataceae; genus Mesostigma; species Mesostigma viride. The sequence goes on along the minus strand of RPFO01000389.1, from coordinate 1,921,437 downwards.
ACCCGGCCAACCCCTTGGCCCCGCCGCCATCTTCGACCCGCCGCACGACGAGGAGGGCCTCCATGCCATCACCATCGACGACCTGCACGTCTCCCACTGTGCAACGGCGACGGGTGTCAACCAGCAGCTGGCGCGGGCCGCGGCAGCCTATGCAGCAGCGGGGCTGCCGCAGAAGGCGAGTAAGGTGGTGCCGGCGAGCCCCGACCAGCGGGACGTGGTGGCCTTGGGTGTCGTGCACCGGCGCGACGGAAGCATCGTCCCGACCGCGGAGCGGCTGGCTGGGGTCGTTGCCGCCACCCAGGCCGTCTTGCGGCGCGGGTTCACCTACCAGCGGGAACTCGAGTCCCTCGTCGGCAAGTGGGTGTGGATCCAGCTGCTGTGCCGGCCGCTGCTCTCCCTCTGGGGGGAGACGTACCGCTTGCTGCACGCATGCGGGCAGACCCGTGGGACTGGTACGCGCGGCGCCGCCGCTGGCAGTTGTGGCAAAGCGTGCGGGAGGAGCTCACGGCGGCTGTCGCCACGGCGCCCTTCCTACGGGCGCCGCGGGCAGCCCCCCTCGCGGGCCGGGTGGTGGTGACAGACGCCAGCACGGAGGGGGCCGGGATCGTGTACGCCGACCTACCGGCTGCACAGGTGCAGTCCTTGGCCCAGCGCCGGGAGGCTCGGGGGTGGGCCACGGTGGCGCTGGGGGCCTCGGATACGCCTTGGACCGTTGAGCGGCTGACGGAGGCGGACTACCAGGTGATCGCCACCGCGCCGTGGCGGACGGCGGTGTCCTACCGCTGGGGCAACCCGCGGGAGCACATCAACATCAAGGAGGCGCGCGTGGCTGCCCAGGGTCTGGAATGGTCGTGTCGCTCCCTGGCCGTCCGCGGGACGCGCGTTGTGCGGATGGTGGACTCCAGCGCGGTCCTCGGCTGCATGGTCAAGGGCCGGTCCTCTTCTTACCGGCTCAACCAAGTGGCCCGGCGCGTGGCGGCCCTGTCCTTGGCAGCGGACACCCGGTCCCATTGGGTGTATGTGCGTACCTCGAGTAACCCTGCGGATGGACCCAGCCGAGCGCGCAATGCCCCGGTGGCGGGTGGCTGGCGCCGGGACCTCACCTCCGACGGCGACGTGGAGGCCAATCCGGGGCCGCGGCTGCGCAAGGCCCATCACCGGCTGTTGGAGGGCACGGTCAACCCCCTTTCCACCCTGCCCCGCTACCACCGCGCCGTGTCGGTCTTTTTGGCGTGGCTTCCACCCGGGGAGCACGACCCCACCGAGGCTGAGGCACTGTTCTGCGAGTGGGTCTCGGCGGTGTACGAGAGTGGTGGGGGCAGGGGGCGGACTCTTTGTCAGCAGGTGAAGCAGGGGCTCCGTTTATACCAGCCCTCGGTGGTCGACTCGTGGCGGATGGCTGACCGCATGCTGCGCGGCTGGGGTCGGCTGGTCCCCTGCCAGAGTGCCCCCCCGGTCCCTTGGCGACTGTGCTACCTCGCGGCTGTTCTGCTACTCTCCCGCCATCAGACCGCCATGGCTGCGCTGGTGCTGGTGGCTTTCCAGCAGTATCTGCGCATCAGTGAGGCCTTGGGCCTGCGCGTAGGGGACGTGGCGTTCCCAGGGGACCCCCGCCTGGGGCCGGCGCGTGGTCAGGGGGCACTACTGCTCCGGGACCCCAAGACAGCCCAAGGTGGTACCCAGCATGTCCTCGTGGAGGACCCTCTCTCGTTGGGCCTCTTGTCCGCGCTGTGCCGCGGCCGGGCACCGGGGGCGCTGGTCTTCGGCGGGCTCACGTATGCGCAGGCGCGGTCCCAGTGGGTCAGTGTCTGGACCCAGCTCCAGCTCCCGGGCAAGTTCACGCTGCACTCGCTGCGGCATGGTGGGGCCACCCACGACGCCTTGCGCAACATCCCGACGGCGGACATCCAGCGGCGCGGCCGTTGGCGCGCGGCTGACTCGGTGCAGCGCTACGTGGGACTCCACCGGGCCCTGCTGCTGGACCTCCCCCCGCGCCTCTGGGCCCTGGCGCATTCCTGGGACCCGGCGCACTGGCGCGCCCACTTCCGGGGCCATCTACTGTGACCCGACCCGCACCCACTGCGGGCGCCTGGGTTGTGAGCCTACTTGTGTCTACTACGGCCTGAGGGGCCAGAATGGAGATGTGGGACGGGCAGTTTAGGTGTTTATACTGCCGTCCCAAATTTTGTGTTTATCCCGCTTAGAGTCTAGACCTAGCGCTGGTGTGTTATTTCACTAATTTGTAATAAACATGAGGTGTCTGGCGTGTAACCCGAAACCAATCACTATGTAAACACTGGATTTTGTGAGCTAATGCTCGTATTATCTTGTGCTACATGGTGCATTAGGGTCAGGGTACTCGCCGCTAGCTTCTAGAAAAATTTGTAAAAATATATTTCTGGCACAGGTCACCCCCCCCCCCTTGCTAGGGAGGTTTTCCTATAAAGGGGGAGGGGGATGGCGGTGAGCCTACCCGTTTTTCTTGACTCCCCACCCACCCACCCTTGGGGGACGGGGACGGGCAGTTTAGGTGTTTATACTGCCGTCCCAAATTTTGTGTGTTATCCCGCTTAGAGTCTAGACCTAGCGCTGGTGTGTTATTTCACTAATTTGTAATAAACATGAGGTGTCTGGCGTGTAACCCGAAACCAATCACTGTGTAAACACTGGATGGGGTTGTGCATCGCGCCCCACATCAGCTCCAAGTTCTGCCCTGTGTGCCAAGCTGCACGCAAGAAGGGTATTCCCCCCCCCCCCAACTGTTGGATGAACACCGTGGGCAGTGCCAGGTCTATGGAGGGGGATGGGGCAGTGTTCATGTAAGAGAACCTGGCTAGCTTGCAGGCAGGGGTGCGCACGGGGCAAGTGACGCATGAGACGCAGCCAGCAGCCAACCCAGCCAATGACCAGCCCATGGAGCAACGCCTGTATGCTGTCACAGTCGCTAGCGATGGGGAAACTACGTGGTATGCACAGGTGAAGCAGAGCAAGGTGCTGCAGAAGATCAAGCACATCCCCGACAAGCTGCACAACAAGAACCACCTGGGTAACACGCTCTGTGGTGCCCTACTTGGTAGCAAGATAACCTCAAGAGTGTGAGGGGTGTGCTGACCCCGTCGCAGATCCGTGCCTTGGTCTAGTTGTACAAGGCGTATCCATGCCAATCAGGGGGGGGGGAGGGGACCACGTGGTGGGTGCGCTAGCCAACGCTCTACAGAACTACTTTGGGGATCACCGTGCATGCAAGAGGTGGGCGAATGTGCACGGTGATGAATGATAAGGGGGCTGTGGTGGAAAGGGTTGACTTGTGCACGGTGGTGAGGGGGGGGGGGGGCGGCGCATGTGCTGCCGCGGTTGGTGGACGAGAAGGGGGTCAAGCTGGACGTGCATGGGGTAGTGAAGGCGGTGTGGGCCAAGAAGACCTGCCGGGAGTTGGTGGAGGGCTGCCTGCACAACTCAAGTACCAAAAACCATGAGGAAGTGCACTCTGTCCAGGTTAGCTCCACTCCCCACGGGAAGGGTGAGTGGCTGCTGTACCCCGCCGCCATCGCGATTGGGATCATGTGGAAACAGTTTTGAGATGAATGGTGGGTCTGTCTGTGTGCCTCCCTTGGCATCACCGTCCTCCCCTCCATGCTGCAGCAGCTCGAGGCATTGGCCCGGGACCTCAAGCTGCAGCAGAAGCAGCTGATACTGCCATATAAGAAGGATCGGCGTAGGAATGACGCCCTGACCAAGAGCCAGGAGTGGGATGATGCTAAGCACGACAAGAGCACGTACAACAGCGGGGTATAGCACTGTGGGGGGGTGTTCCCCGAGTGTAGCAGACTAGCAGTGACAGTGAGGGGGAGGAGGAGGGGAGGAGGGGGACGGGGGGAGGAAAGGCGCTGGATTGACACCCCCTGCATGGTGTATGATGACACGATGTCCCCGGATGACAACCCCGTCGTGATGTGTGAGGGCTGCCCCCAGGGTGTCCATTTCTCGTGCATGGACCCCACCCTCACTGAGGTGCCTGAGGGGGACTACTTTTGCCCCACCTGTGAGGAGGGGGGCAGTGATAGTGATGATGAGTGAACTTACCAGCTTCTCTGGTACGGTCAGGTGGCCAACTGCCAAATGGTACTCCTCCCACGTTTGTAGTCAGAATGAGCTCAAGCTTTGTGGGATGATGTTTGCCTATGTCTAGTGATTGATTTTGACTCCCTAGCCCTTATCCATGTGTTTATTGATTTGTTTTATATTTTCTTGCTAAAAGGTGTGCTTTTTTCGGGGGGGGGGGGATTTTAATAAATGAATACCGACTATTTTTGACAGACAATCAGGTAGGAAATTTGCACTAGGCATTTACATGGAATTGACTTCTGGGGGCACAATGATTGTCCTAGGCAATATGTGCCATATATAGCGCATTTTGCAATTTTTAGCTCAATACCGGTGTATAAACAGTGTGTACCACCCTCAATAAGCGGTGGGATGACCCCGCAACATCCCATTGACATGCCAAAATAATCTTTTGGGTACCCCCAGGTCAGCCCTGCATGTTATTCCATGATATGGTTTTAGTTGGGTCTGGCATGGGACCCTCACCTGAACTAGCCAGCGCTGAACATCAATCCTGCTGCAAGCTGAGCATAAAGATGGTTGGTAAATTAAGAAAAAGAAGACAGTCTGGAGGAGGGGGAAAGGATCGTGCAAGCAGACATTTGACCATTTATAATGTACTGCTACACAAGTTGCATTGTGACTCAGTTCCACGCTAAATATAATCATACAACGGACCTAACAAGAAACATGCTCGGTTCCTTGAAACACCCATACAGCTTACCTCATGAAGCAACATACGTACAACTGCTGTACACACAACACCCATACAGCTTACCTCATGAAGCAACATACATACAACTGCTATACACACAATCGGTTTTCTCTGAAGATAGTTTAATTAACGCATGCGGGAAAGATAGGGCCGCTATGCCTTGGCCTGGATGTGGGAGGCTGTCTGCGACATGGGCTGACTAATTCGATCTGTACAAAGGGTTTCCTGTTCGCCCGAATTTTCCTTGGATGACCCGGTTGTTTATAAGGGTCGGTGGCTATTAATTAGTGGTCCGAGAAAATTAATTGTAGGTTTTATATGACTTGCTTGCAAAGATTCGTGTTTGGTTGCACCAGATGAGGTTAGGTGGGGACCTGTAGCGTCGGCTGGTTGCTTAACGAATCTTTGGCTGATTTGGGCTCTTTAGTGAGTCGTGATTAATTATTGTATAGTGGATTCGGACCGGCCCAAGCGGTCGATGGGCGAGTTTTGTGTATGTCAGTCTTGGGAACCTTGTACAACTACCTGTACGGTTAACGCACTACTAAGCCTGGGGGTGCGTGGCCACGTTGTTTGTAGTGGCGTTTTCAGCACTGTTCAGGCCGGCGTGTGACGCATGCCGGTGTTACTTAATTTAGGATGATGTCAGCTTGTGTATCGGCGGGCCATGCCTTAAGCAAGCTAGGCAGGCAATGATCCGCAATTGTTTCTTTCCCAATGGCGGCAATGGCCGCCTGTGCAAGATTGCACATTCTAGCGCGGGTTGCATCTGTCTTGTAGCCGAGGCAGAACCGCTGGTGGCACAACCGCTAAGTCGTCCGGCCAAGTATAGTAGAGTTGGTCGTGCAACGGAAAGAAAATTTAAATTTACCCCCATGTCGTTTTTCCCCGGCTGCGGGTCTTTTTGACATGGGCGAAGGATGGGGCGCTACTTCGGCGGTTTGACCAGCTTCGGCGGAGCTGTTCATAAGTTTCTAAAACAGCTCTAGTGTCACATCGCAGGCTTGCCACCTTGCGATGGTGCGTGGGACGTGACCTGGACTAATAAGGTCCTAAACCAGGTTCCTGTCAGCAACGGCCTGTTTTTTTTCATAAATTATTTTCTGTGGCGGCAGGTCAGTTGTCCAGCTGCCCCTGCCGAGGAGGGGTAGTTGGGGACAATAGGAGCCGCGCGAGAGTTGCGCTCCGAAGCTAGAAATTTCCCTATTGCGAGACTTGAGTTGGGCAGGGCGTCTTAGGGAGGCGAGGCTACGCCAGACCTTTGTCGTTCCTTTTCGTCTCAGCACCTGCTGCGCGGCTCAGTCTATTATGGTGTCGTAAAACCTCTCTCCTTTTTGGACGGTTCCGGAATTGCGAAATGCTGGCTCTTTTGGGGGGCTTGCTTTTGGGGTGATCACCGGCTTGTGTCACATTGTAACCAGCAGGCCCCTGCGGGGGTTTATATAGCCTAGCGCGGGCTGAGTCGCCATTTAAGATGTTGCGACACGCTCTTTCGCGCACGGTGGTCATGAGTTGAATCGGCGCAATGGGGTTGGCGCCAGGGGGGGGTAACTGGGTGGAGGCTTCTTGCTTCCGCGTGCGGATTGAGAAACCTTAAGGCCACTGTTAACTGCTGCATTCGTGGCAGGGCTCCACTTATTGTATTCAATCAAATGCTGGTCTTCTTGGGAGCTCAGTGATCTTAATCGGTTTTCTCTGAATATAGTTTAACTAACGCATGCGGGAAGGATAGGGCCGCTATGCCTTGGCCTGGATGTGGGATGCTGTCTGCGACATGGGCTGACTAATTCGATCTGTACAAAGGGTTTCCTGTTCGCCCGAATTTTCCTTGGATGACCCGGTTGTTTATAAGGGTCGGTGGCTATTAATTAGTGGTCCGAGAAAATTAATTGTAGGTTTTATACGACTTGCTTGCAAAGATTCGTGTTTGGTTGCACCAGATGAGGTTAGGTGGGGACCTGTAGCGTCGGCTGGTTGCTTAACGAATCTTTGGCTGATTTGGGCTCTTTAGTGAGTCGTGATTAATTATTGTATAGTGGATTCGGACCGGCCCCAGGGGTCGATGGGCGAGTTTTATGTATGTCAGTCTTGGGAACCTTGTACAACTACCTGTACGGTTAACACACTACTAAGCCTGGGGGTGCGTGGCCACGATGTTTGTAGTGGCGTTTTCAGCACTGTTCAGGCCGGCGTGTGACACATGCCGGTGTTACTTAATTTGGGATGAGGTCAGCTTGTGTGTCGGCGGGCCATGCCTTAAGCAAGCTAGGCAGGCAATGATCCGCTATTGTTTCTTTCCCCTCCCTCCCACCCTGGAGGCTTCTTGCTTCCGCGTGCGGATTGAGAAACCTTAAGGCCACTTTTAACTGCTGCACTCGTGGCAGGGCTCCACTTATTGTATTCAATCAAATGCTGGTCTTCTTGGGAGCTCAGTGATCTTAACACCCATACAGCTTACCTCATCAAGCAACATACATACAACTGCTATACACACAACACCCATACAGCTTACCTCATGAAGCAACATACATACAACTGCTATACACACAACACCCATACAGCTTACCTCATGAAGCAACATACATACAACTGCTATACACACAACACCCATACAGCTTACCTCATGAAGCAACATACATACAACTGCTGTACACACAACACCCATACAGCTTACCTCATGAAGCAACATACATAAAACTGCTATACACACAACACCCATACAGCTTACCTCATGAAGCAACATACGTACAACTGCTGTACACACAACACCCATACAGCTTACCTCATGAAGCAACATACATACAACTGCTATACACACAACACCCATACAGCTTACCTCATGAAGCAACATACATACAACTGCTGTACACACAACACCCATACAGCTTACCTCATGAAGCAACATACATACAACTGCTATACACACAACACCCATACAGCTTACCTCATGAAGCAACATACATACAACTGCTATACACACAACACCCATACAGCTTACCTCATGAAGCAACATACATACAACTGCTGTACACACAACACCCATACAGCTTACCTCATGAAGCAACATACATACAACTGCTGTACACACAACACCCATACAGCTTACCTCATGAAGCAACATACATACAACTGCTGTACACACAACACCCATACAGCTTACCTCATGAAGCAACATACATACAACTGCTATACACACAACACCCATACAGCTTACCTCATGAAGCAACATACATACAACTGCTATACACACAACACCCATACAGCTTACCTCATGAAGCAACATACATACAACTGCTGTACACACAACACCCATACAGCTTACCTCATGAAGCAACATACATACAACTGCTATACACACAACACCCATACAGCTTACCTCATGAAGCAACATACGTACAACTGCTGTACACACAACACCCATACAGCTTACCTCATGAAGCAACATACATACAACTGCTATACACACAACACCCATACAGCTTACCTCATGAAGCAACATACATACAACTGCTGTACACACAACACCCATACAGCTTACCTCATGAAGCAACATACATACAACTGCTATACACACAACACCCATACAGCTTACCTCATGAAGCAACATACGTACAACTGCTGTACACACAACACCCATACAGCTTACCTCATGAAGCAACATACATACAACTGCTGTACACACAACACCCATACAGCTTACCTCATGAAGCAACATACATACAACTGCTATACACACAACACCCATACAGCTTACCTCATGAAGCAACATACATACAACTGCTATACACACAACACCCATACAGCTTACCTCATGAAGCAACATATATACAACTGCTATACACACAACACCCATACAGCTTACCTCATGAAGCAACATACATACAACTGCTATACACACAACACCCATACAGCTTACCTCATGAAGCAACATACATACAACTGCTGTACACACAACACCCATACAGCTTACCTCATGAAGCAACATACATACAACTGCTATACACACAACACCCATACAGCTTACCTCATGAAGCAACATACATACAACTGCTGTACACACAACACCCATACAGCTTACCTCATGAAGCAACATACATACAAATGCTATACACACAACACCCATACAGCTTACCTCATGAAGCAACATACATACAACTGCTGTACACACAACACCCATACAGCTTACCTCATGAAGCAACATACATACAACTGCTATACACACAACACCCATACAGCTTACCTCATGAAGCAACATACATACAACTGCTGTACACACAACACCCATACAGCTTACCTCATGAAGCAACATACATACAACTGCTGTACACACAACACCCATACAGCTTACCTCATGAAGCAACATACATACAACTGCTATACACACACCTCTTCTCCGGCAGCAACAACCCTCTTGGCAAGAATGACCGCTGAGCCGTCCTTGTCCTGCGTAGGCGCCCCAAGATGACAAGGCAGCAGGTATAGCATGCCATGTAGACAAAGGCGAATGGAGGTGATGGCAGGGACCATAGTCAATGTTAAGACAGTTTGGTTGATGGTAGAAACGATGAAAGCATGCTGCGAAGCCAGACAGGGCATGGCAGAAAAAACACAGTGGTGACCACCCACTGGACAAAATCCGGGCCATTCGTGGATGCCATGGGGATGAGGCAGTTATTGCTCCTGAACGGCTTGCCCTGGTTGTGCCCGCTGCACTACCAGGTTGTGACACCTGTCATGCGCCGAGCAACCCACAGATAATATGAATGTGCAACTAGAAGCGACACCTTGACTCCACATTTCAATAGCCGTCTCATATAACAAGCAATCTATGCGGAAAAACAAGTACAGCAAAGCTCGATGGCGTAACTGCTATAACTGACCTCTCTTCCTTTGCAACTAGAAGCCTTCGCTCAAAGGGGAAATCAAGGAACAAAATGGGATTTGCTATGGTGCTAAAGCTATGGGAAAGGACACGCAGAATATATAAACCTTAAACGGAAAACGCAATGACTCTGCGGAAGTTACCCAAACTTCATTCATGAAAAACTCGATCAATTGAGGATAACAATGTGCATATTTCTTTCACAGCAACAAGATTACGTGTTGGCCCGAAAAGCTCTGATGACATCCTTTCAAAGTCTGCATCATCATTGTTACTGACAGCCAAGCAATGATGTGTTCCGTTTTGCTTGTCAATGGTGCCGAGACAAATCCAAAAAACATCACCGTGCCGCGCTTCGCCGTGCCAGTATACTGACATGACGCTACAGCACCGGGCAGGGCATGTAGCACTGTTGACGTAGTGCAATTATATGTTACATACACTGTACTGCAGGTCACTATGCTACTGTCTGGTAAATTTACCCCGAGCTTAGCAAACCATTCATGCAGCAAAGCTGATGCTGCACTATGGGATAACTCCTAAATCCACCTTGTGACAGCTGCCATCCTTACTACACAACTGCCCGGCTCTTCCCAAAACTTGCTGGGGCCACAAGGCCTTCGGCAGGCCATGCACACGCCAAATGGACAAGCTGACCTTGCAAAGCTGTCATACCCATATTATAAGGGCAGGAGGAGGGCCTGCAAATGAAAGCATAGGTTTTCTAACTAGGACGACCTCCCTCCAACGCCGTGCACTATCTATGCACCCTGGATGACTGCATAACCTACTGTCCTACCTATATACTTGGAGAAAGAAATCAGGACTGAACGGAGTGCGAAACAGCTATTTAGGCCAGCAAGAAACCTACCTAGACAAGGGCAAAACTGGCCATTGATTTCGATTGCCACACGATTTCAATCGCCAATTTAGCTCTTTGCTAGGAAGGTTGTTTGCTGGCCTAGACAGCTGTTTTTCGATGACACTCCCTTTAAGTTTTTATTTGTACTTGCAATGCCTTGAGCCGAAAAAGAAGAAAAATGTGAGCAAAAAGACTTTGGAAAAGAGTACTGATTACCTTGGCTACGATGTTGCTCCAGAAGATATAGAAAATACAAAGCCGGGAGTGGAAAAGCCAAGAAGGAAACAGGTGGCAGAGGAGAGGTGTGAAGATGCATGCTCGTGTACACACGTATGGGCAAGTGCCAGCCATGTACATCGACTTCTAGGCATTACATCTTGCACTCATGATTCCACAGTAAGAAAGATACCCATAATGGGAAGAAAGGCCTTCCTGTTCATCATGTGCCAGCATGTATTGTCACCAACAGACTTCTAGTAATGATACTAGCAATAATGACTTGTATTGCTATTCTGAAGGAGCAAGGCATATGGTAAGTGCCATTCGCATTGCCAATTGCTGACGAATCAGGTTGCCTGCGAGGGTACCGATAAGAGACGCTATGACGGCTAATGCATTGAGAAAGGTTTTTAATGCCGCCACAGCGCACGTGTAATGCCGCCACAAACCTCCAATCCAGCCCACTTTCTCTATGCCCTAGACTCAAGGATGCACGAGCGCGTACAACCCACCTCATCCCGTTTGAAAGCCATTGCATTGGGGTCGCAGGAATGGTTCATGCAGCTCTGGAGAGGATAAAAGCCTGTGCCTGCAGTTGCCAGAAGCATAAATAAGGAAAGCCAGCCCCACTCTTCTTCGAAATTATCTAGTCGTCCCGGCCTTCTTTGCAATTATACAGTCCCAGTTACATTTCTGGTATGTCAACTAGACACGTGGGAACGATCGAATGAACTTGACATGCTGCCATACCAAGTATCGGCCAGCTTATGATACCACAAAATTAAACAGCCAGCTACACTGGGCGACACAAAACTGAGGAAGGGATAGCAATGCAGCACAAGAGCGTAACACCTGCACTTACAAGCACAACAGCATAACACCTGCACTTACAAGCACAACAGCATAACACCTGCACTTACAAGCACGACAGCATAACACCTGCACTTACAAGCACAACAGCATGACACCTGCACTTACAAGCGCAACAGCATAACACCTGCACTTACAAGCACAACAGCATAACACCTGCACTTACAAGCACAACAGCATAACACCTGCACTTACAAGCACGACAGCATGACACCTGCACTTACAAGCACAACAGCATGACACCTGCACTTACAAGCACGACAGCATAACACCTGCACTTACAAGCACAACAGCATGACACCTGCACTTAAAAGCACAACAGCATAACACCTGCACTTACAAGCACAACAGCATGACACCTGCACTTACAAGCGCAACAGCATAACACCTGCACTTACAAGCACAACAGCATAACACCTGCACTTACAAGCACAACAGCATAACACCTGCACTTACAAGCACGACAGCATAACACCTGCACTTACAAGTACAACAGCATAACACCTGCACTTACAAGCACAACAGCATGACACCTGCACTTACAAGCACGACAGCATGACACCTGCACTTACAAGCACAACAGCATAACACCTGCACTTACAAGCACAACAGCATGACACCTGCACTTACAAGCACAACAGCATAACACCTGCACTTACAAGCACAACAGCATGACACCTGCACTTACAAGCACAACAGCATAACACCTGCACTTACAAGCACAACAGCATGACACCTGCACTTACAAGCGCAACAGCATAACACCTGCACTTACAAGCACAACAGCATAACACCTGCACTTACAAGCACAACAGCATAACACCTGCACTTACAAGCACGACAGCATAACACCTGCACTTACAAGTACAACAGCATAACACCTGCACTTACAAGCACAACAGCATGACACCTGCACTTACAAGCACGACAGCATGACACCTGCACTTACAAGCAAGGAAAAGAGCTAAGAAACCACACCAAGAGTGTATGCACAAGGAGTGTACTCCCGTCAAAGTAAAGAGTTTAATAATGAAGATGAAGACCTGCATGGCAGGTCTTCATATGAATACAGCTGAGCAAGCATGACAGAGTGCTCCTTGCCTGCAAAACACGATGAAGGTATAATCTTGAAGAGGCCAAAAGGGCCGAAGCACATGTGCAGCATGCCTAATCCACGACAACCCAAACCTGTCCAATGTGCCAGGAATGCTCCTTGAAAGAAGTCAGCTTCAGGTATCTAAATTATGGGCACGCCCCGACCACGGACATTGTCAACTGTTCAAGCTGGCTACCTGTTCAAGCTGGTCTGTGCCAGACCTTGCCTTGTCCCTAAGAGCCTGAATCGCCAGCAAGCACACAATTCTGGCCCTACCATATAGTACACGCATAGTCCACCCACCACTTTTGACAGAAACCACTTAGTGATACACATCTTTGACAGCACATGTACCCTTACAGTATAGTACCCCAAACCACTCTCCCACCCAAGCGCGTGGCTGAAGCAGATAGACAGTCATAGCCTGCGTGACACATGCCAGTAGTTACCAAATAAGCTTTCTAACACGGCATATGCCCCCAGAGCGTAAATATATTGGCTTTGCTATGTTGGCAATTTGTGCGCGTGCAAGACAAACCCTTGAATTTGCTGCTGATCTATACAACGCCAGAAGACATCAGCTATGACATACATGCGTGCGTGCTTTAAACAATGGAATATAAGTAAAAAAAAAAGGTTAGAAGGCAAACCATCATGATAGTGACGCCATGGGATAGGGAGAGCACACTACAGCAGAGAGCTGGCTCACAGCTGCCATGCTCCTGGATCACTTTGGTTGCCAGGATAAGTGGGCTGGGGGGGCTAGAGGACAACATGCTTTCCTTGCTTGCAAGCCCACTGTTACGACACCCTAGTGCGCTGAGCCATTCCAATTTGGGGATTGACTAGGTTTACTCCCTGCCAGCATCCCTGACTGATATAAACTAATTAATTAAACACGTGCTCCCGTTGTGGAGTCACGGAGCACCAGAGTGCTTTTAATCCCTGAGTGTGCACAGCGGGCACGGGGCAGAGACCCCCCCCCCTTCCCTAATGCCACAGGCATGCCACAGGGTGCACAATCGGTCCCGTCAAAACAATCCGGCATCCCCTGTGGGTGCAATACGACCCGTGCGAGTGATATACAAAAGGAGATGCCATAATGGCAAAACCCATCAGCTGAGATTCAATATCTACAGGTAAGACAAGCAAATAATCTCTTTATGTTGTGCTTACCAGAAGTAAAATCTCGCAATACTGGTCACGTAAAATGGCGAATCTCATGGCTGGGTCCAGAATGACATGGGAAAAAGACATCCTTGGCAGATCTTGTTCATCCCCCCAAATCATCTGTACATCCCCCCAAATTGAAAATTTTATAATACCCCAAAACCCAAGAAGTGAAACGCTTGCTTACCCTCACAGTGGACAGCATATGATCTGCCAAGCGCGTCCAGGAAAGGCTGCGTGACCACTTGGGCTTGCTCCTGAGGATGCACAGTGCAGTGTGTATAATAAAGTACCACATGCTTTCAGTTGCATATGTCCTGCTGGGAGATCCTGGTCTGTTGAGCAATACAAAAGCGGCCCGTATACAGTGGTAGATAGCGTTTGCAGCAAAACTTCCACGATCAGCAATCGCGAGTGTAAAGCGCACCCACTGCCAGAGCTGCTCACATTGCACTCGCTGTTCAAGAATCATTAGAACCACAATCCAAGAGGGAAAGTAAAATACTGCAGAGCAACCAAGGTAATTGGGTGGTTGTGTCCACAGCCACAACAAATGATGCCAGGCTCTTATATGGCAGGATCGCAACCCAATGAGAAATAAGTCGCGACCAGGCCCAGCACATGAAAGGCACTGGTAGCTGGCATCTGTTTACAGAGACATCATGGCATTTACTAGTCAGAGCCGGTCATTGCTGCGACATGCGTTGCATGAGTGTTGCTCCCACTTGACTGGCTACCCTTCCCAGAATTCCCAAATGTTCTCGGATCACAGTCCCTCACATATCCTTGTGGGAAAAAAAAAAAATAACAACGCACTCCACGATGCTCTCCACCAAGGTACGTTCATTCCTCCCTGCCATGGAAACATGCCAGCTTTTCATGGGATGGCAACCGTGCAGGCAAGGTACAGGCTCATGCAGGAACAGGGCAGTGAGCTCTGTTCATCACCACTGCATAAGGTGACAGCCTTTCGTTCATCCTTATGGACACGAACGCTGGCTTGTAGATGCATGCGCGCAAGAATCCTTGCCAACTCAAGTCCGTGTGCTACAGCGTGTACATATAGGACATTGCCCTGCACCTTTTCATTCTCTGGGAGCTCGTCAATGTGGAGAAAGTAGCTTTCCACCGGCGACTCCACGACAACATCCCTGCAATCCAGGGCGGGGTAAAGGGAAATTCAAATGAAGTATGTGTGAGGGGGCCGAGGCGGGCGGAAGGGAAGACCACCAGAAATGTCAACAACAAATCCCCTCAACGTTCTACGTCCCATAGGTGCAGAGACACACTTGCAATGCCACCTTACCGGAGATTCAAGGTCGCCTAAAAGTGGACCAGAAGTTTTCCCCGCATGGCATGAAATGTAAGAAGCCCCTGGCAGGCGCACTATGCTGGGCCAAATGCACTGCCAGGCAGTAGGAAAACATTATGAAAATAGTAGGGCTATAGATTCCCTACCACAACAAGATTGGGAAATATTCACTGTAGCAAACTGCGGTTGCACCACAACAGTTACAGCAGTGTGGCATGAAGTCGAATATTGTTGAGCTTTGCTCATTATATATGTGACATGGGGACTGGCTCAAAGAAAACAGGCCTGCCGTAGGTAGCGTAGTACTAGCACTTGTCACAAGGGTACTGCACAGGCCAGCCTTTTTGTGCTGGCGCTGAGTGTGATCCCGAAGTGCAGGCCTAGGTAGCTTCTAACGTACGTCACTAGACCTTGTACCTGCGCCAGCCGCCAGGCGTGCCGCAACTGTGATGGGCAGTCAGTAGAGTGGTGTCGGGAACGTAGGGAGGCCTCTTTTCAGCTTCGCAACTTGATCCCAGCATTTGCTGGCAAGGTCGGCTGGCCGCTATGGCGGTTGCCCTGAATTTTTGCCCATACGATGTGTTATAGTAGGAAATACAAGAGTTCGGTTCTGCAAGGCGGGCATATCTATGCCATAAAATTTTCCTACCGAAACACAAGCCCTGGTCGGGGCTTTGGCTAAGCAGTTCCCAAGCCAACGCCTCGGTAGGGTAGAGGCCTAAAGGGCCTATCGCCACGATGGCTTATCGGGAAATGCCAGCCTCAGGGGTGGGGCTGGCGATGGGTCCTGGGCTGGTGAGAGACCGTCCGGGGGCGTAAGATCTAATGAGCAGCCGCTGGAAACCGCCCCCCTAACGGGGGAAACGACACGGGTGCCGCCCTGCGTCCGCCGGGAAACCAAAGCGGCCACACGGGGGCGGCAGTAAAGCCGTGGCAGCATGCAGGAGGGGGGCCATGGGCGGAAAGAAACTCGGCATCAAGGCTGGCGACAGCCTTGATGGCCGGGTAGGAGGTGTGGGGGCAACACCTTGTGTTTGAGTATGCTGGGCCCCCAGCATGGTGCTACAATAACCAACTTGATATGTACTAATGAATGATGTGCACTAATTTTGAAGGTGTGGTATAGGCTGTACGTAAAAAGCCCAGCACACAAAAATGTAAAATAAATGTTTCTCTTGGTGGGAAGGAACTCCAACGGACCAAAACCAAGGAATGTATTTGTCGAGCTTTGCTCATTTCATATGTGACATGCCAACAGGCTCAAAGGGGACCGACCTGCTGTAGGTAGCATAAGACTAGCGCTTGTCACGAGGGTACTGCACCGGCCAGCCTTTTTGTGCTGGCGCTGAGTGTGGTTCCGAAGTGCAGGCCTAGGTAGCTTCTAACGTACGTCACTAGACCTTGTACCTGCGCCAGCCGCCAGGCATGGCGCAATTGTGATGGGCAGTAAGTACACCTTGTACCTGCGCCAGCCCGCAGGCCTGCGTGGCGCAATGTGAATGATAGTCAGTACTTAAGAGTGGTGTAGGGGACGTAGGGAGGCCTCTTTTCAGCTCCCACCCACCCACCCACACTGCTAAGAGGGGCAACACCATGTGTTCGAGTATGCTGGGCCCCCAGCATGGTGCTACAGGAACCAACTTGATAATGATGTGCACTGAGTTGAAGGTGTGGTATAGGCTGTACGTATAAAGCCTAGCACACAAAAATGTAAAATGAATGTTTCCCTTGGCGGGAACTCCAATGGACTAAAAGCTAGAAATGTATTGATCATTAAAAAAACAAAACTTGCTACAGCAAGATGGCAGGAGGATGGCTCGACTTGGCTAGTATACGGGTGTGGCAGGTTGTGGATGCCGCTAAAAATGACTGATTTGGCCTCAAATAAACAGTATACCCGGGTTCCGAAAGCCAAAGCCGGGGCTTCTTAAGTCCTTGTGACCTGATGCGTACTGCAGTCAATAGCATGAACTAGAAGCCCAGGCGAATCATCTCCACTGCAGGCCAGAATTCCAGAAACCACTTCATCAACTGTCACAAGCAGACGGCACTTTCGCAGCCAGCCTCCCATCCCTACTTGAGGGATCAATTTTTGTCTCTGCCCTGGAAGTGGCAATACAAGTTCAGGAGTGGTGTCTAGGCTCAAAAATGCATTTTCTAGGGAGATGGAGCACAGGACCAATTGCGGCGTGCCATGACTCACAGGTTGTTGAGCTCGAACATCCCGACGATGCTCGCGTAGACGTCCAATGTGAACACTGAAGCGCCGAAGGAAAACAAAACAACGATGCTCAGACAGAGAATGTAGGTCGCAACATTAAGGCACGCGCATATGCCAGCCATCAGCACAAACGTCGGTCTTCAGTTCAGACTGACAGTGCATAAAATGACAGACCCTGAGCTTGCTAATAGCCAGCAAGGAGAGCAAACGAGAGCTTCCAAGTAGGTGCTGTTACATGCCCCTTCAAATACTTGAAGACCAGTTTGTTAACACAACATTTGTTGACAGAACTACGGATGACCTGGCTGATTCTCGAGGCAGGCAGCGGCCTGAAAGTGTCCCTCCCTCCCTCCCTGCCCTATCTGGACAGTAAAATGGTACAAACAATCTCTACTGTATTGAGGGGGAAGGGAAAAAAAAGAAGGGAGGGGGGGAGGGGAAAGCGGGAATTGTTGACCTTCACTCATGTAATATATGACGCGTGGACGGGCTCAAAGGGGACCGACCTGCCGTAGGTAGCATAAGACTAGCGCTTGTCACGAGTGTACTGCATCGGCCGGCCCTTTTTGTGCCGACGCTGAGTGTGGTTCCGAAGTGCAGGCCTAGGTAGCTTCTAACGTACGTCTCTAGACCTTGTACCTGCGCCAGCCGCCAGGCATGGCGCAATTGTGATGGGCAGTAAGTACACCTTGTACCTGCGCCAGCCCGCAGGCCTGCGTGGCGCAATGTGAATGATAGTCAGTACTTAGAGGGGTGTAGGGGACGTAGGGAGGCCTCTTTTCAGCTTGCGCCCGGAGAGGCCAATAGCATAGTCTTTTCAGCTTTGCAACTTTATCCCAGCATTTGCTGGCAAAGTCGGCTGGCCGCTATGGCGGCTGCGCTGAATGTAAGACGATGCTATCGGCCTCTCCGGGCATGGAGAGGCCTAGAATAAATTTCTTTATTTTCGCCACCAACCGTTACAGGCCACGGTAATGGTTGGTGGGTGGGGGGCTCTACGATTTGAGTAAAAGGGTGGGTTTCCGGCGCTGGGCCCACTGACGATTCCCCTCTACCCCTGGGTGCGGCAAGCAGCTTCCTGACACTGGGGGAGCTGCGTTTTAAGTCGGACAACGTAAGGGAAGGAGCCATACAGGCCAGGGCCAGCGGCTACGGTGGAAAGAATCACAGGTGGAGGCGAATCTGCCTTACACGGGGAGATGGCTAGCGCAGGATGCCAGGGTAGCCAATAACTGCCAGGAGCCTGACAGCGGACCCGATCTTTCGGCCGGTGGCCAGACGGGCGGTTCGGGGAGGATGTGGGGCTGGAGCAAATCTTGGTGGGAGGAGCGCGCTCTTCATCATTGCCCAGTTTTTCAGCAAAGAATGTCGCCTGGCGGGGCTGAAATTCTGGCTGTTCTATCGCCTTTGTTTTATCCTGTATGATGCATTATAGGAAAGGCAATAAAGAGTTCGGTTCTGCAAGGCGGGCATATCTACGCCATAAAATTTTCCTACCGAAACACAAGCCCTGGTCGGGGCTTTGGCTAAGCAGTTTCCAAGCCAACGCCTCGGTAGGGTAGAGGGCCTATCGCCACAGTGGCTTCAACGCCTTGAAATCCCAGACTCAGGGGTGGGGCTGGTGATGGGTCCTGGGCTTGTGAGAGACGGTCCGGGGGCGTAAGATCTAATGAGCAGCCGCTGGAAGCCGCCCCCCTAACGGGGAGAACGACATGGGTGCCGCCGGGAAACTGACGCGGCCACACGGGGGCGGCAGTAAAGCCGTGGCAGCATGCAGGAGGGGGGCCATGGGCGGAAAGAAACTCGGCACCAAGGCTGGCGACAGCCTTGGTGGCCAGGTAGGAGGTGTGGGGGCAACACCTTGTGTTTGAGTATGCTGGGCCCCCAGCATGGTGCTACAATAACCAACTTGATAATGATGTGCACTAATTTTGAAGGTGTGGTATAGGCTGTACGTAAAAAGCCTAGCACACAAAAATGTAAAATAAATGTTTCTCTTGGTGGGAAGGAACTCTAACGGACCAAAAACAAGAAATGTATTTGTTGAGCTTCGCTCATTTGATATATGGCGCGTGGACGGGCTCAAAGGGGACCGACCTGCTGTAGGTAGCATAAGACTAGCGCTTGTCACGAGGGTACTGCACCAGCCGGCCCTTTGTGTGCCGACGCTGAGTGTGGTTCCGAAGTGCAGGCCTAGGTAGCTTCTAACGTACGTCACTAGACCTTGTACCTGCACCAGCCCCCATGCTTGGCGCAACTGTGATGGGCAGTAAGTACACCTTGTACCTGCGCCAGCCCGCAGGCCTGCGTGGCGCAATGTGAATGATAGTCAGTACTTAAGAGTGGTGTAGGGGACGTAGAGAGGCCTCTTTTCAGCTCCCACCCACCCACCCACGCTGCTAAGAGGGGCAATACCTTGTGTTCGAGTATGCTGGGCCCCCAGCAGGGTGCTACAATAACCAACTTGATAATGATGTGCACTGAGTTGAAGGTGTGGTATAGGCTGTACGTATAAACCCTAGCACACAAAAATGTAAAATGTTTCTCTTGGTGGGAAGGAACTCCAATGGACCAAAAGCAAGACATGTATGGGACCAATATATTTTATGTCTACTATGATTTGCCTAATAAGCCTGCCTGGGTTTGCATGGTGGGAACCCCAGAGCGAATTTCATAGGGGGAGTGCTCACGCACAGTGCACTCGGAGTTCAGGCTACGCTCAGGGAAGCAAGAATTAGGTTGTTTGCAACCTCATTGCATCATCCTAATGGGTTTATGGGCCTACATGCATCGCAGGTGGGGTCGTAGATGGCCTCCCGCAGAAGTTCCAGGGACTGTCAGATGCACACGGCACAACCACAGGCAGCCACGGCATGCGGCAAACTCAAAAAGCAGGCAGTGCTCCTAACTGATCAAAGCTGTCTGGAACGCAATCAAAGCATTGAACATGTATAGAAGCCACTTCACCCAGTAGAGAAAATTGATTAACAACGGAGTTGCAAAACAGCCAGAATGCAGTTCATATCAAGGAAACTCACATGCAAAACAGGACCGTTGCCTGTTTCCTAAAAGCAATCTTAGTCACATTGCAGCTGCACTTTGCAACGCTGGTTGATATGACCTGAGTGACAGTAACTACTTAGTAGGTGCCTGGACATCAGCAGGCAGTGGGCAGAGCACCGAGGCAGGACAGATACCAGAGAAGATAGCTCTTGAACGAGAAAGAAATTCCCCGTTACCCAATCAATTTGAGACAGCGACGGACACTAAACTTCCTGAATCACAACGGGTTGAGATTTACAAAGGTTTCTGGAAATCTCCGGCCAAACCAACTTAACATGAAACAGACAGCATGCACTAGGCAGTGGAAGTTGCGCTGATTTTTTTTTTCCCGTCTGCACTAATAAAGCAATTTGCACTCTGAGAGAAGATTTTGGAGCGTCAGTGACTACATTGCTAATTGTGAAGCAGCCAGCCCTCTTTGGGGAGGATGCCAGGCATCGACAATTCTAAATCCCAGTTATTGTATTCCATCAGCAAGAAGGCAAGCCACGAGCAGGGTGGATGATACTGCATGCCATAAACCTGGAATCCAAGTGCCATATAGCAAATGTGCTGAGGCGCTATGCATGTACATGCATTGGTGGCAATTCGATGACATGCATGTTGCCCAATGGCTGGAAGACACCAACACGTATGCAAGCACCCACAGATACACGCACGCAGACGGAACGTGTGCGGCATGTGAACAGACACACTGCTGGAGTGCACCAATACATGTGCAACATCCTAGCGAGCAAGCGTCATGCACGCGGTGGGCTGGTTCACTCCACAAATGCACGGCTACATACTGGAAATGGGATCACGCATTGGTACAGCAGCCGTACCAAGAGCATTCCATAGGTACCGTACTATTATGAGGAACTATGACCGTAGAATATGCACCGGGACTTCATAAGTCCCCAGTTCACGGCGCACGCCGCACCTCGGACGCCATCCCCAGCAGCTGCTGCCGAAATGAGGCCGCCCCCGACTTGTTGTTCTGCAGCTCCGCAGGGACCGCCACGGCCTCCCACCAGCTGGTGAGTGAACCGGAGCAACAGACGGTGGTTGTGGAAGCGAGATGCAAACAGAGGAAGATGAAAACAGACAGACAGACAGAGAGAGAGAGAGAGAGAGGGAGAGAGAGAGAGAGAGAGAGAGAGAGAGAGAGAGAGAGAGAGAGAGAGAGAGAGGGAGAGAGAGACGAAGGGAGAGAGAGAGAGAGAGAGAGAGAGAGAGAGAGAGAGAGAGAGAGAGAGGGAGAGAGAGAGAGGGGGGGGGGGGGGGGGGGGGTAGCAAAAGAGAGAGAGAGAGAGAGAGAGAGAGAGAGAGAGAGAGAGAGAGAGAGAGAGAGAGAGAGAGAGAGAGAGAGAGAGAGAGAGAGAGAGAGAGAGAGAGAGAGAGAGAGAGAGAGAGTGCCCGTGTGTTTTTGCGCGCACTCCCATGGGATGAAGGACTTTTGAAGGACAAGCTAAGAAAGGGTTACACAAGTGGAGCATGAACACTGTTGTCAGGACGAACCAAAAGCTGCCTGATGGGAACATGCCAACCAGAACCCCTAAGAAATCTAATGCGACCAAGTGATTTTGGCAATTCTTAAGAGACCAACTAAGTGATATAACTGCACCTATGTTCCAAACCCACTGAGACCCATGTTCGAAAAACAGGGGACTAGCAAATGCCTGGCATTTGAACCACACTCACAGCTGCCAACCAAATGAACCAACCTTGGGCTACATAGAGCATAATGCACGTGGGTGCTGTCGCATTCTGCTGTCCTGGGCCACATCCAGCCACAAAAGTACATGTGTACATGCTGCGCCTACACTCTCACAAAGAAGTCTTATTGCGACAGCAATGACAACACCATATCTGAGGATAAAACCCTGCATAATTTGGGGGATCCTTTCCTGTAACCATGTTTCATGTTTCAGGCTAGCTTCATTTGAGGGCTAGCCATGTGTTTCATTTCAGGTTACTGCCATGACATGCATCAGTGAGCTTTGCGCATGGAATTTGTGGCAGCCTGTGTTATGCAGCAAAGCATTGTTGTATTCACAAAATGGTGCATACCTCTAGTCTGTGCTACCAAATGAATGGTTAAAAAGAAGTGGTCAGGCAGATATAAACCTGCTGCCAGAATAAGAATGACCGTTGAAAAGTAAAAAGTGCCTTCTTGTACACAACTGCGCGTCAATTTCTTCCACTCATGACACACCTGCCCAAGGGTATCAGGAAAAGTAGCCCACAAGGTCAAAGAACTTTACACACTACAGCTGATCCCCAACAAAAGCTGTATTATAAACCAGCGCGGCATCCCAATGCCTACAGGTGCACATACAATTACAAACACCCCAATAGAACTAGTACTACTTTTCTAGACGAAAGGTGCAAGAGAAAGCATGGCTTCCTTGTTTGGTAAGATAAGGCATTTGAAAACATTTCAATATATGGTATAAAAACAGGGGAAAATACATTCATGAGCAGATGCTACACCACAGGTATGCCTAATGCCACATTAAGATCCCAGAACTGCCATGCTGCCATACGGACAAGAACAATCAAATTTCCCTTGATATGAATGCCACTGCAGGCTTAGATAGAACGCTGATAGATAGAACGCTGATATGCTTGGATGCTGACAATAGGCCAACTGGCAAGGCTTGGCCACTATGCCCACATGCCAGATGCAAATATGGCATTGTACTGGCCTATTGCAAGCACAGCTCACACATGCATCTGAGATGAAGCGAACGATGCTGTCAACAGCCTTGCTGGTATCAGTGGTTACTGTGGGATTAAATGGTGAGCGCAATTCCCAGTATTCAAAATGATACGTTCATGTCAATACTGTACGCAGAACTTCAACCATCAATCAAGCCCTGCAAGCACAGACAGCGGGCAGAAAATGCGATTTGCCAAGCGGACAAGGCTCAATCCCCGAAACACTCAAGCACCATACATACCAGTGACACCAAAGAAACAACATGCGGCCAGGTCCTTCCTCTTACATGCGCTTGTGCCCCACCGCAAACGGCAGCCAGGCGTCCAGCAACTCCTTGTCCGCTACGAGGGAGCCCTCCCCTCCTTGACCATTCATCGCCGCCTTCCCTTTGCCCTTCCCGCTCGATGCTCCAGCCGGCAGTGCTGGCGTCTCGCGCCCATTGTCCTCCTGCATCCGGGCATCCGCACCTGGCCCTGCTGGCAGCACTGGCAAGTCACAATGCCGAGGGAATTCGGGCATAGGCTGCCCTGTGCGTGCTGCCCGGCACCGCAGAATTGTGGATGCCACCACCTGTAATGCGGTGCAGTAGCCGCAGCGGGTAGCACAGGAAGAGCAGCAACCAGTTATCCCCGTGTGTCCCCTAATGTACAAAAGAAAACTTGGTGCAGCAGGCACAGCCCACCCCGTGATAAAGGCGATGGCATGGCACCGTTACTTGATGGCCCTTCCTTGTCACGCTGGCTTGAGCCAACTTGATATTTTACGCAGTATCTGTATGCATTGACAGTACCCACACCCACGCGTGCGCTACATTTCCGTGTATGATAAAAAAAGTCTCTTGGTGACGATGCGGAATGACGATTATGCAAGTGACTACAATCCAAGCCAAGCACAAATCTTTCCTCATCGCCCCCTCCAACAACCAGCGCAATCCTTGCGCCAAGCATCTACCCATCAGCCCATACTTCATGACATCTGGATGATACCTGAATGCTACCAATATCCACAACCACGGGTGCCAGTCGATAATGAAAAGCAGAAGCGAGCCATGATGGGCACATACACGCAGGTAGTTTCATAACGCCAGGAAGAGTAAACATAAACCCTCCACAAAGTCTCCAGGGCCGCATTATGCTAAGAAAATTCGGCATCTACATGTCAGGTCTCACTAGCCGAGCACCACAGGTAAATCGGAGATAGCAAAGAACCTAACAGGTCAGCCACGATCTGGCTTTTGCCATCTGAAACTTTACCTGAGCCGCCACGTGGAAGATGTCGTTTGTGGCTGGATGGCCGTGAAATGCCATGGAAGAAAAGGGATGGCAATGAATAGTATACCGTAAGGGAAGAAATGTCAGCTTAGATACATGACGATAATCATTCATCTCCTCCCAAATACCTAAAATGACACAGGGACCAGTGTTTCGATTAGTGGCGTTTGCTCGCCACGTGTGGCGGTGTAGCGCCAGTTTAGCAAATTGTGGCGATGTCATCCCCAAATGACAACTCCCAAGACGCCACAAAGTGGCGGTGCTGTGCTAGTTGGCAATTGCTGGTCGCCCCATAATGGCCGTGCTGAATCCAATGCTGCTACCAAGTGACGCCACACTTGGCCGTGTCAACATGAGTTCCAGCCGGCTCTCCGCCGAAAGTCTCTCTAGTACACAATAACCAGCAGTCCTACCAGTAGCTTCCGCCAGTCAAAAATTACCCAGTGCCCCGGGGCTGTCGGCGTGTCGACTCGCGTGCGTTGGTTGCCTGACGCTCACTAGCTGACTGGCCAGTAGGCGCCGCGCCACGCCGTATACTTGGATTCTGCGCTCGGGACTCAGGCACTCTAAAGGCCGGCCGCCAGTGGCAGATGACTCCTTTAGAAGGGAGCATTGTGTGACCAGAGAAGCCAGCAGTTGACTCGCCCGCCCGCCAGTCACCACACGTGGCCGAGCCTAGCCCAATCTTTATTGTCTAAAAGCCACAATCTTTATTGGCTAAAAGCCACAATCTTTATTGGCTAAAAGCCACACATTGGCCAAGCCAAAGCTAGTTTCCGTAGTTCAATATGCCACATTGCGCTCCGTGCAGAAACCTTAATCAAAATGCTGACAGGGACACATGAACATCAAACATGCCCCTAATGCCCATAGTAGGTACTGAGGCCAGAAAGTTCATCAGCCACTTGCCTTCAGCCTGCAAGCGTTTTCATCTTCGGCTATTCATGCGCCGCTGGGTCTGACAAATCTGTGTCAAAGGCCTGACATTGCTGATTGCGGTGTTCAATAATCTGCCCTGGGATAAGAATAGGGACTTCACAACCAGATCTTAAATTTCCAACCTGGCTCTTCGGGTCAAACGGCCATGGTCGGCACATCTCACTCGAGAGATGATCCTTAACAGCACATTGACAGTAGCAAAAGGAAAGCACAAAGGCAACAGGCAGCAAGCCCATGTAGTACAGCATGAAGTGCACTGACCATGTGACAATGCTGCACATGCGTCATGATGGCAGTAATAACTGGCAGTGGCAGTATCAATTGCAGACAAATATCAGCTTCAAATCAGGGTCAAACGGTCATTTGTATAACAGCTTCCTGCTCATAATAAGGCTGCATCACAGGATAGCACTGAGTTCAACCCGAAATCGGGGTTCTTTGAACGGAGTTTCTTCTATACGTGAATGCGGGAACAAGAGGCCGCTGATTGAGCGGCTTATAGGTCGTAGTGTTTTCTCGTAGCTGTTTGGCTAGAGCTTTTGTGATTAGTAGATGCAGTATAGTGCATGGTTGAAAAATGAATTAAATAAAATGTGCGTTCCGCGCTTGGGTTGATTATACCCGGGCGGAACGGGGCGTGAGGTGCAGTGCCCCTGAAAAGAACAACCTACGCATTATTTAATACTAGCCGTGCAGATTCGGGATATTCTACCCCCGGTCTGTACGGTTAGCGTCTTACTAGCATCACTGAACATAAGGGTTTAATGACGTCAGTTAGCTAGGGATAAGGGAGGTTTTGCGACTAAAAGCCGCTCTGGCTGGTTTTGTCGGCCTCTTTCTTTGCTCGTTGTCGATGCGGCGGCAGCCGCAGCTATGGGTGCTGCGGAGCAAAATCCCAAAAGCACTGGTTGCACCGGCCACTTGGCCAGTGGTGAGACTTCCAGTTGTTAACCGGCCAGGCGTAGTTCCTCGCCCGGTTAACTAAAAGAAAAGAAAATGATTACCTCCGGTCCGCACCTTTTCCCCAGCTTGGGGTCTTTCGTGGGCCGGGTGCCGTGACAGGTGCTCAACTGTCGCTCGGTCGGCCCAGTGCGCGAGCTGGTGCTCCGTACCTGGGGATGCTTGCACCCCGGGTTGGAGCCGGATGGCTGGCACTGGCGACCCGTGTCTCGGTCCGCGGCCTGAGGCTTTTTCTTCGGAAATTGCTGCTGGCCAGCAAACTTTGCAATTGCCTTCCGCCGAGGGGGGGTGGTTGGGGCTGGGGACGGCGATGGGAAAAGCGCCTAAGCTAGAAATTTTTTCCCCACGCATAGAAACCTCGGGGGGGAATGCGGTCTTGGCTGAACGGACTCTCGTTCAGCCAGGTGCCTGGGGCTGTGGCCTCGGGCATCCGGGCTGGCGGGGCCTGGGCTAGGTCCACGTTTTTTCTCGAAGCACCCCGGGTCTATGGGGAGACGGCCATAGCGGTACCGACTCGGGGCCCCGAGAGGGGTCATGATAGGCTGGCCGTGCGCAATCGCAGTGCAACTGCGCTGGGCCTTTTTGGGCCTGGCCATGCATCCACAGCCGCCGGGCACACGCCCCCCGATGTGGGGGGGCTCCCGTTTTGCGGCAGGGCGGTCACTTGTGACAACGAGCAAGGTGGAGTGCGGCTTCAAGGGAAAGCCAGGGCGGGGGTGATTGGGCAACGTACTTCATGAAGGGCCTTGAACGGCGTGCCTCCGGGCATGTCAATAGTGTCACATTTATGCTTCCACTTATTGTTTTAATGAAGATGCTGGTTTTTGTGGGAGCTACGTGGGACATGAATCGGGGTTCTTTGAACGGAGTTTCTTCTATACGTGAATGCGGGAACAAGAGGCCGCTGATTGAGCGGCTTATAGGTCGTAGTGTTTTCTCGTAGCTGTTTGGCTAGAGCTTTTGTGATTAGTAGATGCAGTATAGTGCATGGTTGAAAAATGAATTAAATAAAATGTGCGTTCCGCGCTTGGGTTGATTATACCCGGGCGGAACGGGGCGTGAGGTGCAGTGCCCCTGAAAAGAACAACCTACGCATTATTTAATACTAGCCGTGCAGATTCGGGATATTCTAACCCCCGGTCTGTACGGTTAGCGTCTTACTAGCATCACTGAACATAAGGGTTTAATGACGTCAGTTAGCTAGGGATAAGGGAGGTTTTGCGACTAAAAGCCGCTCTGGCTGGTTTTGTCGGCCTCTTTCTTTGCTCCCCACCCACCCACCCTTGTCTTGGTTGCCTCTAGGGCAACGTACTTCATGAAGGGCCTTGAACGGCGTGCCTCCGGGCATGTCAATAGTGTCACATTTATGCTTCCACTTATTCTTTTAATGAAGATGCTGGTTTTTGTGGGAGCTACGTGGGACATGAATAACTCATTTGTTAAGTCATATACTGACAACAGGGCAATCGGATTTCTCTGAAAATAGTTTCTTATAATGGGCGAGAACGAACGCCGCAATCGAAGTGTTCCTGACGGCGGCAAAGATTACGTGGCACGCTCTTGGGGTTCCAGTTTCGCTGGCATGGCCGGCGACTAGGGCCGTTTTTAGCGGATGATAATCAGTTTGGATTTTGTAACTGGGTGATTAGTTACGGGCAGTTTTCGTTGCTGTTCAGGCGGTTAAAAAGGTCGTATTTATAAGGCCTTTTAATTTTGTATGCTGGCCTGAAACTGCCTTTGATTGGCGACTACTGTAGTTAAAAGTTCTGACTCGAATCATTTTGCTGACATTTCGTAGTTGCCGGTCTGACATTAGTTGCGTCAGTAAGGCTGGGATTTTTTTAGGGGCGTTGCCATGTAGCGTGTTGTGTCGTCTTTTTAGGGACCTTGCGAGGAAGGGGAAGGTCTTTTTTCTTGCCCACCCACCCTCCCTGTGTTTTGTTGTCTTGGGGATTCGCAAACTTTGCTCGGATAGCACCGCATCACGCAAACTTTGCTCGGATAGCATCACAGGATAGCACTGAGTTCAACCCGAAATAACTCGTTTGTTAAGTCATATACTGACAACAGGGCAAAGTCTATTCAGGCACAGAATTGGTGAGCTATGCTCATTTTATCTATGACTAACCTGCTGAGCAGAGAATGCAACGCCGAATAGCACAAAAAGAAAAAATAATTTTAGAAAAAATATTTTTTGTGCTGGCACCTGTACCCCAGCCACCCACGTCGGGGTTGGCTGGACAGGTGGTTGCTGTAAAAGGTGGGCTTCCATTCTAGGGAAGCAGGTTGTTTCTTTTGCCTGAGAACCTCACGTGACCACATCACAAAAAAAATATGCAAAGCAACACATCAAGCATTATAACCCACCATGACCTCGACAGTGACAGCCCCAGAACGGAATTTCATAGCGATACTCAAGCAAGCAGCCAAGGTGGGATGCACCCCACAGGAGGCTGCCACTGCAGTTCAGAAGATCCTAGGGGAGGGGGGTTGGCTAGAGCGAATCAAGAAGCTCAACAAGGGGCGTGCCGAGAACGTCACGGACGCATTGGAGGAAATGGGGTTTGTCAGCGATTGGGACGGGGAGGAGGACCTGGTCGATGTACTAGCAGCGCAGCTGGGGGAGGCTATTGCAGAGCTGGATCCTCCAGCATCAAGAGGTGCGGTGGGAACAGGGGGTGTTCCCCTTCCGGCAGGTGGGAGCGGAGGGGCGGGGCATGGTTGGGCTGGAGGTGGGGAGGAGTATGGCGGCCCAGGGGCAACAACCGGGATGTGGCGGACCTAGACCGAAACATAGGTGGGCTGCTGGGGACCGAAACGGGCTATGCAACCCCAGCTCGAGGCCTTCCAACCCGGCCGGGCAACACCCTCACTGGCAGAGATATTGGCGTCCTGATAGCGGCCATGTCGAAGCTGCTGGACCAGGCAAAGACTCCACCAGCTGCAAGCCCAGCAGCGGCGGCGACTGCTGGCAGGCTGGCGCGCACGAAGGGAGTGGCGCTAAGCGGGAATGCAGTGCCGGTCCTGCTGAGCAACATGCTGGAGGCAGGGCTGCCGGGGATGCTGGACTACGCGGAGAGCGTGGGGGGGAAGTCCATCCGTGCGTCGATAATGCTGACGATGCAGGGGGGCAGCACAGCCAGCGGGGAGAGGCGCATGTTGATCCTGCAGATGGCTGGCATCTTGGACACGATGGTCACGGAATTTGGTTACTGGGCAACGCCACACTCCGAGGTGATTCTGGAGCTGGCAGCAGCCGAGTACCTGGCGAAGTGATCACGGCATGTCAGCTGGTGGATGCGGGGTTGACAGGCTGGAAGGGCACTCCGTCGGCAATGCTGCCATTCCAGGAGGGTGGGGCATTCTGGTGTCTCCGGCAGTCCGGGCCGTGATGAGCATGGGGAAGCTTCAGCACAAGCTAGAGCAGGGTCCCGGCAAGAAGGGGCAGGGCGGCCCGTCGAACAACAACAAGTAAGGGAGCGGTGCCTCCTTCCGCTGCCTCTTCCAGCGCCGCTTCCAGCTCGTGACTGGTGGCAGCAGGTACGCTCAGGCCGTAGGCGCGATAGGATGAGTTGGGCTTTTAATGCTCGCACACTAGCCTGTCAAGCGGTTAGGGCTTTAAATTGGATGGGGGCGGGGGGGCGAGCCCCGCCTGCTGTAGACTCAGCCCGTGTGCCCGGGCCTCTCCAGCAGGCGGCCCTAGATGGGATCGATGATGCTTGCAGGTCCTCTGTCCGCCGGAAAGGTGGTTCCGTAGCGGCAATGGCAGGATCTGTAGTGGATGGGGGTGAATATGCTGAAGGAGCCCCTTACGCAGTGTTTCTGCGTTTCTGCCAACGGTCCGGTTCCGGACATTGTGTCCGGATGTCTGGACGCCGCCAGGCCGTCTGTACGCACTTGTCCGGAGCCCGCGCCGTCCGGACGTCGTCCGGTTGGTGTCCGGTGGCCCCCCCGCCCGGCTTTGCTTGTTCGGCAGGCTGTCAGCCTGGGCCGCTGACTGCCACAGCGCCCTAGGTTCCACTCGCACTGCAGGATTCCATGTCAGCCCCTTCATACCTTCAGCACTTTCACATGAATTGGTGGATACTCGGTATGAAATAAATATTCTGACTCTCTGAATCCGTAAACACACTTGTCGTATTGGTACTGCAGCCTGATTAACGAAACGCCTGCAAGCTATGTGCAGAAAGCGAAGACGAAAGCCAGCCACAGCGGCGGCTACCGGGCTACGTAGCTGCATTTTGCTTTCGAATGTGTAGTGAGTAGTGTGCGTAAAGTGTTTTAGGGAATGAGCAGCAAAAAGAGAAAGGTGCCAATTCCGACAGGATTTAGGTTCAGGAATTTTTTCACACCAGGCGGAGGTATTTTAGAGCTGGGCACAGCAGGTAACGGCAGGCCGCCGAAACCCGGAATAGTGGATGATGACGGAAAAGATAGCAGCGAGCTGAACGCTGACGAGCAAGGTGATGTCAAGCGTGATAGAAACGAGATTTCCAACGAGATTTTTGGGTGTCGAGCCAGAAGAAGACTCGGGAGGAGGCAATGCAGAGGCTGCCGATTTTACCCCTGCTGCGCGTCCGGCAAGGGGTTCCGACGGTGATGAACTGCGAGCTGGCGACGCTGCAGATGAGGATGGTAACGCGGGGCCGCCAAAGAAGAAGGCGAAGGTTGCACAGGGGAAAGTGGGCAGTGGAAAAGGCTGCAGCAGTGGCAAAGCAGGGCCTGCAGCGAAGCTGAAAAAGAAAGCTGCTCGGAAGCCTGCGGTGCGCAGGCCAAAGGACGAGTGCATGGTTCCAGAACGACAATAACCAGTGGGCTCACGTGTACTCCAAGAACGGCCGGTGGCAGGTGGAATGCAGGACGTGCTGCTCAGTGGCATACATCAGGGAACAATCACGTCCGGATTCATGTGCGACCGGAAGACAAGGCTAAGTGAGCATGAAGGCACAACCAAGCACAACGACGCCTGGAAGGAAGTGAGGGCTCTCATTGCCGAGGGAAAGCCAGTGATTGAGAGGCTGTGGTCTGCTGATTTCCAAGCCAGGGCCGGAGACAGGGGCGTGTCACAAGTGGATGAGCAGCAGATGTTGAACAATTACTTGATGACGGTCTACAAGACGCTGGTTAACGGCCGGCCGATGCTGGACTATGAGCAGACTGCGGAGCTCCTCAAGTTTCTCAATCGAAAGAACCCCCCGCCAGGCCTCGACCTGTCCCTCAAGTACACAGGCGATGACGCGGGCTGAGAGCCTGGGACATGGCCGAATGCATCAACGAGGTGCTCAAGGAGGAGCTGCGGCGGCTGGTCAAGGCTGCACCCTTCATGAGCATTTCCTGCGATGATTCCGACGATATCAGCAAGAAGGAGCAATGCTCCATCGTGTGTTACCCCATCGTGGCTGGCTGACGCACCACCGAGTTCCTGGCATGCCACGAGTTACCTGGCGGCGTGGCCAACGCTACCACGATATTCGAGGGCATCTACTACAAGCTGCGCAAGGTAGCTAAGATGGAGCCCATGGAGATCGCAACCAAGCTCATCTCCTGCGGCATTGATGGGGCCAACATGATGATCGGGGCTGATGGGGGCGTCATTGCCAAGTTGAGGCAGGGATGTGCTCCTTTCATCGTCCCTCTATGGTGCACTGCCCATATGAACAGCTCGGTGGGCAACGAGGTGATGCCCTTGGAGGTCGTGCGCACAGTGCAAGACCTCCTCCTGGCGATGGCATCGGACATCAAGCGCAGCGCCAAGCGCACACAGACACTGCACCTGCACCAAGACCTTGCGGGGCATGAGAAGCAGCGAGGCATCAAGGCGATCCATGACATACGCTGGATATCAATCCGCGGTGTCCTCGAGCGTGTCATCCAGGAATATGACGCGCTACTCTCCTTCTACTTCACCAGGGCAGACGAGGCTGTGCAGAATCGTACCAAGGATGGTGAAGCTGAGGACATCTACAACAAGCTCATCTCAGTGGACAACATCCTGGCAGCGCACGGGCTGCTTGCCCTCTTTGAGGGGCTGGACATGCTGTCCAAGCAGTTCCAGGATGACAAGCTGCACTGCGCGAACATCGGCCGGCTGGTGGACGACACCAAGAAGGCCATCCATGACCAGTACTTGGGACCGCACGCCACCTTTGGCCTGCCAGTCCAGTCTCTCCTCGCATGCGTCCCGCACGTGACGCATGACGACGAGGATGACCTGCCCGGTGCTGCGGACGCCAAGGACACGTTTGTCATCGAGCCGCCTGAGGGTGAGGGCAGCGGGGCATGCAGGGATGCAGGAGGACTTCACCACGGTGAGACTGCGGGAGGTGGAGGATGATAGTGACAAGGAGGTGCAGCTTGTCCCCAGGCGGGACAAGGACGGTTACGCTGTCACATTCGAGACCCGTGGTCGGCCAAGCAAGTCGAGGCTGAGCAGCGTGCGCTTGACCAGGTCCCGCATCGCTGTCCAACTCAGCCAGCAGCCGGATGCTCTCAAGCTGGGCCACGCTGTTCAACAGGCCAAGGTAAAGCTGAAAGAGATGGCGACTGTGGTCAGTGAGACATTTGACCGCCGCTTCCCCAGCACGCCATTTCTGATGGCATGGCAGGTGCTCCACCCAGAGTATTGGCTCTCTAATCCAAGCAAGAGTGCTACCGCCAAGCTGATCAAGCCACTCACCGACCTGTACTGCAGGCCAGCGACATGCCATTCCCCGGATAGTGACGCCCCCCTGCATGTTGCCACACTAATCGACCCGCACGCGCTCATGGCTGAGTTTGACGCCTTCACGTCCTTCATGGTGAAGACGAGTGTGGATGACCCGGGGTGGCCCATGGTCAGGGGCAAGGACGGTGGCGAAGAGTTCAAGCCATGGCGTGAGGTGTGGGCTGAGAGGCGCCAGTTGATTACCAGCAAATACGCTGGCATCAAGACGTGGGTGAGGATGTCCATGGTCGTGGCGGCAAAGGCACCAAGCTCAGTCGCCAACGAGCGGCTGTTTTCAGCCATGAACTACATCAAGTCGGAACGCCGCAGCTTGTTGAAGGAGCCCCACATGGATGTTGCTCTCTGGGCATACGTCAGCAAGTTCAGCTTCGCACAGTTTGACAAGTTCAGCAGCTTTGAGCGAGCGTACCACAAGTGGCAAGACAAGAAGCTCCGGCGCATGGGAGGCACCACTGGGAACCAACACACGTCCGCGGCCAAAGAGCGAGCCGCCACAGCACCCGCAGTGGACCCTTACGATGTTTTTCAGATTCAGTAGCAAGTTGGCTGCTGCCATGTGCTTATTGGCCACTCTGTACACTCAGTGGACATTGTCTGTTTATCCAGGCTGAAGCTTTAATGCCTACTTGGGGTTTGGTAGTGTGGTTCTTCGCTGAGAGGTGTGGTCGTGTGGCATGAAAGCTTCAGGCCTTTAGCCACTTAGGCGGTGTAGCCAGCTTGTAGCGTGTTTAACTGTTTATCATCAAGTGTTAGAGTAGTATACAATAAATTTAATAGTTGTCTCACTTAATAAATTTAATGTTAAGGATGGCCCAGTTTTGTAAGAGACCAATAAACCCATTTTAAAAGCATGATAGAATTGCTATAGAGTTTTTTGGTTTTAAAAAAAAAATTGCCGGCGGCCAGGGGGGGCGGTGCCCCCCCCGGACCCACCCCCTCGGCCGCTACGCGGCCTCCTCCGGTTCGTCCGCAATGCCCCCCACCTTAGCAGAAACACTGCCCTTACGGACCGTTAGTGGCCGCACGCTTGGCCTTGCCTGGTCCGGGGGAACGTGGCCAAGTGGATGCGCTGAACTTACTACCCCCCTCTTGGGGAGCAAATTTGAATGATGAGAGTAAGATGGTACGGACGCTGAGCCCAGCAGAGCGGAGCTTGCAGATATCGATGCGGATCTCGCGGGAGTGTAGCAAGGAGTAGTTCGCGAAGGTTTGCACGGTGTGTGTGTAGAGGGGGATTTTGAGTGGATTTTTTTAGGAGGAGCCGCCTATGGTGAACGGTACTTTCAGGGTCGGAAAGCCCGACGGCCGTATACGGCTGATTGTGGACACCCGTCGTGGCAACATGCCACTACCAGATCCTATGCCCGCTTTTTTACCACACCTTGGCGTGATTTGCGATTCGCCCACGCGCGCTGGGGAGGATGTTTTGGGGGGCGTATCAGATTTGGATTCCTACTGCAACAGACTCCGCCTGCTCACTTGGATGCGGCGGTCGTACTGTGCCTGGATGCCGGTGTGGTCGGCTCTTGTGGGCCTTAGTGGGCCGCGTCGGAAGTTGTGGCCGTGGATGTTGTGCTGGCCAGAGGGAAACAAGCTGGCCGTCGCTGTGGCCCAGTGCGTGCACCAGTCTGTGCTGTACCACTGTGGCCCCAAGCCCCCGTTGGAGGCTAGTCATGGCCTAAGCATTGACATGTCGGCGCTGAACCTGGTGGCGGAGGCTAACGAGGCGGGGCAGACCGTTCGACTGAGGCTGGAGGAGGACCCTGCTGTGCCCTTGGCGCCCTCGCCCTGTTTCGAATCTCGGCAGGAACTGGAAGGTATGCATGCCGTGACGATCGATGACCTCCATGTCACTCACTGTGCTTCGGTGGATGGGGTGAATCAGCAGCTAGATCGTGTTCAGGCTGCCTACGCCGCTGTTGGGCTGGTGCAGAAGTCTGACAAGGTGGTACGGGCGACAGCAGAACAGACTGCTGTGCAGGCGGTGGGTGTCATCCACCAGAGAGATGGTGACGTGGTGCCAGCGCGTGGTGGCGGTTATTGCTGCTACTAATAGAATCTTGGATCGCGGATTTACATACTGCCACGAACTTAGTTCTGTGCTTGGGAAGTGGGTGTGGATGCATCTGCTTTGCCGCCCCATGCTCTCGGTGTGGTCTGAGACGTATCGGCTGCTAGCAGCCATGAACGCCTCCCTGCCTGGGGGCCGCTGGCGGCTTCCTGAGGGGGCCCGCCGGGAGCTTCAGGCGGCTATCGACCTGGCCCCCTTCTTAAAGGCTGCCAGGGCCCGGCCAACTTCTGACCGGGTCGTCGCAAGTGACGCAAGCAGCTCCGGCGGTGGGGTGGTCTACAGGGACCTGCCTGGGGCCGATTGCACCCGGCTGGTGACCCGGCGCGAAGCGTGGGGGTGGCGGACGACAGCCTTAACGTCTGGGGAGGACTGGGACCTGGAACGCATGGAGGAGGGGGACTACAACCTGCTGGATAGTAGCCACTGGTGCACGGCACTGTCCTACAGGTGGCGGGGGCAGCCTAACCACATCAAAGTCAAGGAGGCGATTGCTGCGACGCAGGGGGTCGAGTGGTCGTGCCGGACCAGGGCGTGTCGAGGTAAGCGAGTTGTCCGGCTCGTGGACTCTAGTGCTGTGGTGGGGGCGTTTGTCAGAGGGCGGTCGTCTTCCTACCGCCTCAACCAGCTGGTTCGGCGCTACTGCGCTCTGTCACTGGCTGGCGACATGCAGAGCCACTGGGTCTGGGTGGCTACCGACCACAACCCAGCTGACAAGGCCAGTCGGCGTGGCGCTTGGATTCCTGACTTGACCCGGTGTGGTGACGTGCATCCCAACCCTGGGCCTGAGGGGGCGCGACGCCCTCGGGACTTGGCACTTTTGGAGGGCACAGTCAACCCTGTGTCTACCTTGCCAGCGTACCGGCGTGCGGCGGCTGTCTACGTGGCGTGGGCGCCACCTGGCCCTGTCGACCCAGCTGACGCGGAAGCCATTTTCTGTGAGTGGATTTCTGCTGTCTACCATGCCAGAGGGGGCGGGGGCGTACCTTATGCCAGCATGCCAAGGCCTGTCTGCACCTGTACTACCCCGACATTGTTCGGAATTGGGTACTGGCGGACCGCCTGCTAGCAGGTTGGCAGCGGCTTGTTCCGGCTGTCAGCCCTCCGCCTATGCCCTGGCGCCTTTGCTATTTCACTGCCCTGTTGCTAGTTTCACGTCGACAGGTGCATTTGAGTGCGTTGATTATTATTGCTTTCCAGCAGTATTTACGCATTAGCGAGGCGCTAGGGCTGCGGGTTCGGGATGTGGCTCATCCCGGCCACCCCCTTCTCGAGCCAGGGCCCATGGTCGGTGCCCTTGTGCTGCGCAACCCCAAAACTGCGCAGGGGGCGGCCCAGCACGTCCTCGTCCGGGATCCACTTTCTTTGTGGCTCCTGCGACGTCTGACGGCTGGCCAGCCCCCGGATGCACTCCTCTTTCGGGCTTAACGTACAGCCAGGCTAGGCAGCAGTGGGAGGCTGTGCAGGCCCGCATGGGCATCCCAGGGATGTTTTCTTTTCACAGCCTCCGGCATGGGGGGGCGACGCACGACGCCATCGCTGGCGAGTCGCCGGAGGCCATTCAGCTGCGCGGCCGGTGGGCTTCGGCCCTCTCGGTCACGCGCTACATTGGCCTCCACCGCAGCCTCCTGGGGCGCGACATCCCACCCGCCCTCTGGGCTCAGGCCCTGGGTTTTGACCCAGCGCCTTTTCGGCGCCACTTCGGTGGCGTCGTGTTTTGACGTCTTCCAGTTTTCATCTCTCGTCTTTTAGCTATCAACTGACCTCACCCTTGTGTGGGAGGTCCAGGGGAAAATGGTTTAACTGACCCGAGGGTGAACCTGGGTTGGGACAAAGTACCCCTATAGCTAGGTAGTTTAAGTTTTCTGTTTTGCATGTCCTACGTATTTTCGGCTGGTTGCCATTTAAGGAGATGTGGGTAGAGCAGGGGCACAGCTGCCGTGGGCTGGCCCTGCAAATTCACCTAGTGTGCTCACTGTAGCATACAGATGGCCGTGCTGCCATCTGGTAGACATGTCTGTGTTTTTCCACCGTATAGAGCTAGCACACATATTGTGATAAATCTGATGTTTTGTGGTGATGCATGCAAAGCAAAGCAAAGCCAGAAATGGATAGTCACGTCCATGAAACGACTGGAAAAAACTTCATGGCCAGTTACTTGCCACAAGATGCAGACTAGTTAGCCTGCGATGCTGGCAACTGGGCACCAATAGCTTGTAATCGATCGACTCAGCTGTCTTAACCCAGCAAGCTGCCCCACAACCGGTCCCCTATCTATGCTGCTGGCACCATCTGACTTGAGAATTGTTGACAAGGGAAGCTCAATACTAGACTGGTGTGCCCAAACCATCTACACCCTCTGCGCAAGGTGGACTGAGTACATGTGATGTGCGACCAAGAGCCTGCTACCAGTAGTACAATTAGTATAACCATCAGCACTATAACAAGTATACTTGGTATAATAACTATTACTTCCCCACTATATAAAACGTTAAGAAAATACCACTGTTCTGACAACTCAGGGAGAGTATATCTAATGATCGCGAAGCAACATTTGCCCAGGAGTGCAGCTGACGTCAGCCAGAATGAAAGAATGTTAGAAGGAAGTGCATCCTGGATACAATGAGTAGGTAGACATAATGCCCCGATCCGCCAAGGAATTGAGACGGAGATTGTGACGAGGGGGACAGGAGGTTGGCCGGGAGCAACCTTGAAACCGCCGGACGAGGAATATTTTTATATTATCGCTAGCCACAGGACACTACCAACTATTGTAGAACCCCAAGGAATCGGAAGGTTGGACATAAAACCAAGGGATTGGAGCCACTGTCACTTGTCCAATGTCAGTTTTCAATTATCAAAGGGACAGGTCGGGCCAAGAATCAAAGGGAATCTGAATTTCACTATCAATGTGACTATGAACTATCAAGTATCACCACTCGACTATTATACGGAGCGGGATTGAGACGGGGCGAGAGAGTCGCGAAAACTTTCGGCGTGATGGGTAGGCTGGCCGGAACAGAATGGAACAGGCGTCGAACGGGTAGGCCCAAGATTAAGATGGGACTTGCATACATAAGGGACCTTGGATTACATAAGGGCCGTCTAAAGTCTTAGGTACTTGATTCTAAAGAAACCATGCAAAGTCAAGCCTCGTAACATGCCAACTCACCACTGCGCACAATCTGCACATCACGCACGCCCACCAGAAATCCTCCCTTCCTAGACTGCTACCCAAAGATCGACTACGAGTCAAAGACAGGGACCCGCGTACCATCAGCATGGCGCTTGAAGCGCACCAGCGGGTGGCTCTCATCTGAAGCGTGCTTGCCCGAGCACAGCAGGAGATGGTGGAGCTGCCACGCGGCCGTTGCACACTTCTCACTGCAGCCCACGCCCACAAGAGAAGAAAAAGGAAGCTTCCGCGAAATGATGGGAAAAGGATTGGCCATCGTACGAGGGTTCCCTAGCTCCACCATATGGGGGCAGGTGGGGCGAGCTAAGCGGGCCCTCACGTATTACATGAGCTCACTCGCATCATGACAGCCAGGTACGTTGGTCACTCGCAGAACAGCGTAGTGTGCCCCAAGACCAGTGGCCATAACAGCAGCGGCAGCAGCGGCGGCGGCGGCAGCAGCAGCAGCACCACCACCACCACCACCACCACCAGCAGCAGCAGCAGCAGCAGCAGCAGCAGCAGCAGCAGCAGCCGCAGCAGCCGCAGCAGCAGCAGCAGCCGCAGCAGCAGCAGCAGCAGCAGCCGCAGCAGCCGCCGCAGCAGCAGCAGCAGCAGCCAGCATGCAGCCCGCAGCAGCATGAAGCCCAGCAGCCGCAGCAGAGCAAGCACCAGCGCAGCAGCCGCAGCAGCAGCACCAGCAGCAAGCAGCCGCATGCAAAGCAGCACAGCACCAGCAGAGCAGGCAGCAGCAGCCGCACAGCAGCAGGCAGCAGCAGGCAACCTAGCAGGCAGCAGCAATGCAGCAGCAGCAGGCAGCAGCATGCAGGCAGCAGCCGCAGCAGCAGCCGCAGCAGCGCAGCAGCGAGCAGCAGCAGAGCAGGCAGGCAGCAGCGCAGCAGCAGCAGCAGCAGCAGAGCAGAAGCAGCACAGCAGCAGCAGCACAGCAGCATGCAGGCAGCAGCAAGCAGCAGCAGCAGCAGCAGCAGCAGCAGCAGCAGCAGCAGCAGCAGCCAGCAGCCCAGCAGCAAAAGCAGCAGCAGCAAGCAGCACAGGGCAGCAGCAGCAGCGCATGCAGCAGCAGCAGCAGCGCAGCGCAGCGAGACAAGAGAATGAGCAGCACAGCAGCAGCAGCCAGCGAGCATGCAGGCATTAGCAGCAGCAGCAGCAGCAGCAGCAGCAGCAGCAGCAGCAGCAGCAGCAGCAAGCAGCAGCTAGCAGCAGGCAGCAGGCAAGTACAGCCAGCAGCCAGCAGCAGGCAGAGCAGCAGCGCAGCAGCAGGCAGCAAGCAGCAGCAGCAAGCACAAGCGCAGCAGCAGCAGCAAGCAGCGCAGCAGGCAGCAGCAGCAGCGCAGCAGCAGCAGGCAGGCAGCAGCAGCAGAGCGCAGCAGCAGGCAGCAGCAGCAGCAGCCAGCAGCATGGAAGCAGCAGCAGCAGCGCAGAAT